>CM053502.1:57870667-58393747 GCA_028627145.1 Eidolon dupreanum | reverse complement strand
GGTTGGAACTGGGACTTTGGGGATTTTACACTTGTTGAATTGGAGGAGATATTCAAGTGGAACTGTTAAGTGGGAGAATGTGTATATGTGCCTGTAGCTCCAAGCAAATGTGCTACTTTGTAGGAGTCATCAGATGCAACTAAAACAATGGAATTAGATATTGTTGGCTACTGAGACAATGTACTAAGCAAAGATGCAATTACTAAACCTTGGAGAACTCCAGTATTTTATGGCCTTTAGATGAGGATGGGTTTGCAAAGGAGATTGATAAAGGACTACTGGAAAGGACCAAAACCAAGGGAATCTGGAGCATTCTAGGAATTAGAGGAAAACAGCCTTCTAGAAGAAGGGAGTGGTGTGTTTGAATCTTTGAAAGAAGATATAGTATGCCATGGAGACTTCTTCACTGAATATTAGGACAACACAGTGTCAATGCCACCCAACCATCCATTTCCCTACATGCATTCAGTTGGGAATTTTATGGAGCAATAAGCAATATTTATCTAAAGAAAGTTTTATATAACATTACTACTAATTTTTAAAGCAAAATATTTAGTGACCATTGTTATTGTAGTAGCTATAAGACTCTTCTTACATATGTTAATATCTTTTGATGTGAGATATATGTGACTTGGAGAGGAGATTAAAACTGCTTTCTGATTTGAGAGTATTTTGCTATTTGAGTAAAAGTGTAAAGCAAGAAACTTTCATCATTGGCTGTCGAATGAATATGAACAGTGGCTTTCTTTTTAAGAGGTACAATTGCTCAGTAAAATATTTTAGAGCACAATCATAAATCTTAAACCCAATGCTGTAAAAATATATATTCTAGTAACATCCCAGGTAGATGTAAGGAGTCTCCAGGAGATTTTATGATGTGCTTTCTTTGCCTGCCTCTATTACTACATAGAATTCACACTTCATAGTGGCAGCAATGTACAATTGTGCATATGTGTGTTTTCCCTCATTTCTTTTACCATGTAAAACTTTTGTCCTTTTTATAGAAACGTACATGGAGAGATTGTTGCTCTCATCTATCCATCTTGCCATATAATTTTTACAGCTGTTCCTAAGTTGTTAATATATTTCTGTAGAATATGTGTAAATAGATATGAGCAAACTGTCTAAAAGTTATTCAGCTAGTCAGTGAACCATGTAATCTGTTAGTTCAGAGACAACAGATAATAGAGTGAGATATTTGCTTTACCATCCACACACATCATCTAGTATCTAGGCTCCAAAAGTCAATTTGTGTCCTGTTGGGGCATGTCTCATCACACTATATTATCACATCAGGGATAGGAAATTTGGATAATGACTATCTGATTTAGAAAAAAAAAGAGACTATTTAGTGAATTGAATATCTGTGAGGTGGGAATTTTGAACTTGAATTTGGTTCCATCCTTGGTTAATTTGATAGTCTATATGTGTTTCATCACTGCTTTCCTCTCTTTTAACAATGTAAGTTAGAAATAACCTTGTTAATTAGCATCTATTTTTAGGTTGATGACATGACACAGCTAAGACAGAGTGGGAACATTCCAGTACTACCATAGCACAAGCAATGAAACTCCTTTCTAAAGGAAAGATAGACTATGGAAATGAAATTTAAAGATACCCCTTGTAGATATACTGAGAGGATGTGCCTATTTTGAATAGTCAAAATCAAAGACATTGTGAGGTAAGAGATACATCTTGTAGATGTTCCTCTTATACAGCACATGCAGCTAGAATTGGGTGGTAGCATGTCATTTCCCCTCCTTAGCAACTTTCATTGGCTGCCTACTATCCCAACAATTAAATCCAATTCCCTCTGCACTGTGCTCTAAGTTTACATTTGTATCTTTCACTCCAACTCCCTGTCCTCCTACCAAATTGAGCTATTCTAACTCTTCTCTCTCTCTGCCTCTCCCCTCACTGCTGTGTGTGTATAGCATTTTTTATCTTCTTTGATAATGGTGTTTCCCTATCATTTCTACCTGTTTCATTCCACTCTGTCTCATAAGGCCAGATCATATTCTTTCTTGTTGATGGAGCTCTGACTGACTTCTCCTGGCTAAAAGCTATCTCATAGCATCTACACTTCTCATAAAGCAATTAACACCTTTTTACTTTATTTTAATTATGTATATATATGTTTTATTTCTCCTTCTAGACTGAAATCTCCTATTTGTGGAATTGATAGCTGGTTAGCTGAATCAGTGAAAGGATGGGATAAGGAGAAATTCTCAAATGAAAGGGAGGAGGTTCTGCCTAAGGTCTAAATCACAGTAGATTTGAATTTCTCAAATAACTTGGAATCTATCAGTCTTCACCCTAGAACCACCCCTAAATTCAGTAGCTTTAGATGAGTATGAATATAGGATGTGCTTTGCATTTTTTTCTTAGTTTATAATTTTAATTTTCTTTGTGCAGGAATAATTATATGTATGCGCTCACTAGGTTCATTGACTTAAGTCGATTGAACTGGAGCAGTACATGTCAAATTGGGTGGGCAGTAGTGGGGAGAAGAATAGAGTTGGACCTTGAGGACATGACTGCTGGTTAGAGAGCATATTCTATTTTAGAGTTGCTTTGTATTCCAGCCTATGCTTATCTTTTTCTTCTTTGAATTTCTATTTCAGTTACATCAATATGACACAATTTAGCACTTATTTGGCTCATGGGCAATAGCTTTGCCTTCTTATCAGGTTGGAAGTTTCCTGAAAGCAGGGACACTACCTTTATTTTGTTGTTTTTGTTGTTAAAACAGGAACTAGCGCAGTTCCTGGGGCATATGGACACTCAAAAATCAGTTGATCTGTTAACTGATATACCAGTTTATTAATTGGTGGGTCACTTGTATTCAATTAAGGAGTTATTCAGCACCTACTAAGTTCAAGGCACTATGCTACATACCTCAGCAAATACAAAGATGGCTAAGTTGTGAACTCTGACTTTAAGAGTAGCTGCAATCTAGTAGCAATCTAGCAGCTGTAATTCAAACAGTATGATGTGTACCATAAGAAAGGTGCAATGAGGGGGCCATTGGCCCACAATTTTTCTCTATCGAATTTGGAAATATGTGGACTCTGATTAAATGCCAGGCTCTGAATTTTCTCATGCTGGTATTGTTCATGGTACCACAGTAAACTGACAGCTGAGTAGAGGTTAAGTGCTGCTGCTAACTGTACACTTGAATGTGAGTGCTTGAATGTGAGTGCTTGAATGTAAGTGTAGCCAGAGAATTGGGTGGATTGAGGCCAACCCTGAGACTGTTCGAAAAAAAGATACAAAAACAGTTGCAGTGTTTTCCAAGAGTGATGACTTACATATTTTGTGCTTTAACTTCTTTTTCAAGTAATTTCTTTCTGATAGTCAAAATAGTATACATTCATTGTATAAAATTTGGAAACTAGAAAAAAGATAAAGAGCAAGTTTAAAATATTTTGTCCTCTTACTCTCTATAAGTAGTTATTGCTAATATTTTTGTGTATAATATTCTAGTTCTTTTTTATATATGTTTATACATATTATAAATTAGGGCTGTACTTGTACCTAGATTTTGATCATTTCTTTCACTTACAAATTTCTTGTGATATCATGAACATGTCTCCATATCATTAAATATTCTACAGCATAATTTAAATAGCTGCTCTGTATTATAATTTATTATAATATATAGCATAACAATGAGTAATAAAATAATATATAAAATATTTTATATGATAATATAAAATAATAACATAATTTATTTACTATTGGACATTTTATTTATTTCATTTAAATTTTTTCCCTCATATATAGTAATTAATTTCTAGGATGGACATGCTTAATGTTTTCTGTTTCTATAAATTTGGTGCAATTATAGAATAATGGAAATGACATCTAAATTGGGAAACAGACCTATTTTGAAATTACAACTGTTTCTTACTTTTCGTGAGCTTCAGCTTTCTCATCTGTAAATGAGAGTGGCAAATGCCTTTTCAGTTCACAAGGTCATGGGGAGAAGTAAGTAAAAACATACGTGAAAGTCCTCAGCTTAGTTATTAGTTGAGTTTGATAACAAAATAGAAAATGGCTAGAAGTTCTGCAGATGAAGAGAGAAGTTTTTCAATGGAAGCACTGAAAGGCCTTGAAGCGAGATGAAGCAAGGCAGGTTTTTGGAATTATAAATAGTTCAACGAAGCCAAAGTACGGGGCATGGGGTTGGGCAGGGGAGGGGAGCTGGGACAGGAGAGGGATGGCAAAAAAGGAAATTGTAGAGGTGAGCAGGAACTATTTTTAAGAGTTGAACTTTATCCCAAGCATGACCAGAAGCCATTGAAGAGTTTTTATGCAGTGGATTAATAAGTTTAAATTTGCATCTAAAAATGCTTTGATTTTTCTAAAGCAGTCTCATTGCTGATGGACATTATGCAAAGATGTGTATTTTGGTTGGTTAATGAGCAAATCGGGTGAAATGAGGGAAAAATCTCAGGGCCTTTAACCACCTGGCACTATAATAACATGGAAGTGACCCATTGTAGTTTTTTATGGCTGTCTGCAGTTGAATTTTCTCTATGCATAGTCTGGCCACCCCGTGACTTAGCAGTTGGGAGCATCATTTTCTTAATCAGAGATAGAACAATTTTTCAGGTTCATAGAAAAAGCGAAAACTTTTTGCTAATTTTATGGAAAGAGTAGTGTCTGAAGGAAGGATGTATAGTTTCAAAATAGACTAATTCCTAAGCAAATGTTTCACTGATGTAAATGAATTTATCTAAATAATGTTTGGCTTGGGGGACAATTAAGGGTTCAGCCTTCTTCATTACTTCATTGTAGCAAACAGTGTTGGTTGCCTACCCAAAATGCACATATTTACCATTTGCACTGGCTGAAGTGGCCTTTGCTTCCAGCTGCAGTGGGGTTTATCTTGATCGATGCAGGCCAGTCATGAGAAATCCATTCCTAAGCAAGTGATTTATTAGAGTTGCCTATTTAATCTAGTTCTAGACCATGAAAATGAATATGAAAGAAATCTGTTGGAGACCTCTGGATATTGATGCACGAAGATTTGATACTTGCAAACATGTGGCCTTGAGGGTTTCTTGCCAACATGCTAAGGATGGAAAAACAGAAAAGAAAACCCAGGTCCTTGAGAACAAAATATAACCTCAGAATTAACTAATTCTGGAGATCCCCACCCCCTGCACCTCATAACTTTTGTTATATTTAAGCATCCTTTGTAGAGTTTTGTGTGATCTATAGGCAAATCCACCCTATTTGATACCATCGCTATATTTGTTTATAAATCTTGTACAAGATTGACAGTCCACAGCAGCTATAAACCATGCATGTCCAATGCTTCTACAGTACTTGCAGTATTGTTGTCACAGTAATAAATCCTAACATTTCTATAACAGTCATCAATTTGCACATTGCTTTTATTTCGTTTGGTTCTTACAATAACCTTGTGAGGTGGAGTGTTAATATATTACCAAATATCAAGGGTCACAGAAGAGGTACTAATCTCATGTTTACCTTGGGGAATCTGAGATGGAGAATATGCTATTTATTGAAAACCTGATAGATCTCCTACAAGGAACAGTTAGATTGAACTAATGATTGGTCCCTTATGCCAAGCCATGGGAGCAAAGAAGATGAGAGGAAAGGCCATTCTCAGTTTCTCAGGGAGGCACTAACCCTGACTCAAGACAGTGAAATGGTCTCGGTCCTAGGACACTGATTGCTTTTCTGTGGGGTGGGATCCTTCAGGAGGTAAGAAACTGACTGTGTTTGATAAAAGAGTCTTAACACAGAAAGTACTATAAAATATCAGATATACTAGGCTTCTTTCAGGGGGAGGGTCTTGACAGAAGTGTTTCAACATTGGTAGAAAGGGAGACCTTCTTTACCTCAGGGAGAACAATGAGGGCAGCCAAATAGGCACTGGGCAAATTAGTGGCTGAAAGATTTAAGTGACATTAATTAATTAATTCAACAAACATTTATTGAACAGTGATGAACAAAACAGATATGCCTTTAGTCTTAAAAGTGGAAAGGACAAATACTCTAATAGTGAAGACATAATAATAATAATGAAGTAAGAAAAGAAATAAGGAAATGTGTATTACAAATTGTGGTAACTGCTATTAAGGAGGAAGAATAGTCCATGAGAAAGAATAGTGAGGCGAAGGGGCTGCCTAATAATGCATGGTCAATGTAGACCTTTGTGAATAGATTGCACTCAAATTGAGGCCAGAAGGATAGGAAAGAGCCAGTCATTCCAAAGGAGGCAATAAGACAGAGCGAGGGGAAGAGGTTGAGAGATGAGGTGCCAGGCATTGAGGAACAGCATATGCAATGGTCCTGAGGTAGGAAATGGTATATTCAAGGACCTGATTTTCTAAGAGAAGATCTTTTACCACATTATTCCATAAGAGTTTATTGATTTTTTATTGTAGGTCTAGTATCGTCCTATGAATCTTGTGGAATAAATACATATATAGACTGGATTGTTAGAGAATATTTGATGGAGGAGGTGGGTGGGACTAAAATTGGAATGCAAAGACAAGTGTGATTTTAATGAGTAGAGGGAAGAGGTAGAAAGCAAACTCTGGAAAGATGAAGAGTGGAAATGAATACAGCGTATATGTGGGACAATAAAGAAAATGTGTTTCTGAGAGTGAAAAAAATAATTAATCTTGAATTACTTTTTCCTAATTGAGGATTAATAACCAATCATCTGAGATTCACGGGATACCACAACTTCGTTCACTCCCTTTTAAAGTTTACTATTCCTGTCCACTCCCTAAATTAATTAGATCATCTCAGTGATTCATAAAGAGCAAATAAAGTAAATAAATATTCTGTCACTTTCAGAGTACATGACTACTAAATTTTCAACGGTGAGTGTTCCTGACCTCTGTGTTTCCCTGTCTTCGAGTCTACCCTTATTTTCATTGTGTGTGTTATAACACTGCAGGCCTTTTACGATGTTTTACACTGTTGGGGCCTGGCACTGACGAATGGTGTTTTCAAATGCTTTTGCAGACATAGTTCATTCACTCTCAGAGCTCCACAGAAGTGGGGAGGGGCAGGTAGCATTGTGTCTGTGGAATGAATGAGGAAGCAGAAGGGCAGAGAGGTTAAGTGACTTGTATAAATCACACAGGGGTCAGGGGCTGTGTGTGAATAGGACTCAGCCTCCAAACTTTTAGTCCAGGGCTCTGTCCACTAAGCCCCCTTTCCATTGCCGACAGCTCTGAACATTAGAGGGTAAAAGAAGTAGGGTTTCATCATTCCCAATGGAAAGATAAAAAAGTGGCATGATTTATGAAAAAAGATTCATTTCATTTGGGATGATTGTGCAGAATAGTTTAGCTGTTTATTTACTTATTTATTTTAGAACATCATACATCTTCAAGCGCCTGAATTTGTAGTACATTATAGATGATGTGGGTAGTTAGAACTTTTGGAAATCTGAGGCTCAAGAAATGAGTGAATTGTATCACATTGCCATACCTGTCTTCTGATTCCTATTCCTCCCTACTCTTCTGGAGAACAGATATCTTTGGGACCATCCTATCCAGATGCGTTGTAGCACTTTGTCTCTCAGTACCCATGTCACCTTCCATATTATCCTGGTAGTTTTGCTGCTTCTAGATCTATGCTGTTCATAATATGCTACAACTTTCTGAGGACAAAAAAAAAAAAAAAAGCAACCTGTAGAAAATGCCAAGTTTAAAGCTTTAGTCCTAGTGGGAATGTGCTATTGTTCACGTTGTCTTTTTATCTGGATGCAAAAGTGACATCTGCAGGTCCTGCCTGCTGTCTTTGCCGCTGCTTCTCTTATGCCGTCTCTCCTAACCCTCAAAACCCAGTGAGATCTGTGTTCACAAAAACTTTTCTCACAATAGTGTTGGAATTAAATCTCAAGTACAATTTTCTCTGAAATAATAACTTTCCCAGCAAGTTGTAAGAGTCTCAGAAATAGTTACGAATGAAAACTGTCATTTCAGCCTATGCTATTATCCTACAGTTGGGGCACTCTACAGTTGGATTTTTTTTTTTAATCTTAACCCTGCATTTTCTTTAAATCTTGACCCTATAGAGGAATTCTAATGAAATGGTGAATTGGTTTCTGCCCCACTAGAGAGAGACAATTGAATATAAGTTGTATTAAATTCAGAGAAACGAAGACCTATCCTGTGTGGGGTTTTCTAGATCAATCTGCCTCTCTCCTATATATTTTTAATGACAATGTGGTTTCAAACTCAGTGTTATTCAACACCAAATCAAAGCTGACTCATGGAGAAAAATACTGTTTGATTCTATTTAATCCACATTTCCCTCCCCACTTTAGGGTGTCTGCCTGTGCAATTGGGGGTGGGGTTGTGTATAATACGGTCTGAATACATTCTTATAAGTATTAGAAGTATGGAAACACAGAGCCCTCTGTGACCCCTGGAGCCCTCTGTTGATCACTGGTGTTTGTTGTAGGAGGAAGGCAAACATAAGCATAGAAGTGTTATTGAACAGAAACCCCTTCAAAAATGTCTCTGGGCTTTTGTTCTCAGGTTGCATAGCAGTAGGGGGCCCCCCTCCTCAGAAAGCATACTTATGCAAGTATTAAGAACTGGCTGAGATAAGAAGTAAAGCTTAAGAGACCTTCATCATTAGCTGCTAGTGGTAGAGATTAGTGATCCTACTACAGGATTACAGACGGAAAGAGTGCCAGTGTTGGTTAATTGTTCATTAATGCTTGTAAAATAAGCCAGCTGGAGGAAAACTGACCATTGTGTGCTTGCTCAGAGTGAAACTAAATTGGATCTGCTCATCAATGGCAGTATTGATGTCAGAAAAAAATACACATGTAAACTTCTTCCCCATGACTCTCTCTCAATTTTAAATATTTAATTAAAAACCGTTATCCTAAGAAGCAATGATTAAGTTGTCAATGCATCTTTATGTATGTGGCTGACCTTTATCTCAACTAAGGACACTGTCTTTCACATACATTTGCTCTTTTAGTTTTTCTCTCGAACAGAAAATAAAACCGATTCTTTAAAAAATAGACTGCGGATACTAATAAGCCTTGTGAATTGTAGTTATAAGTTTGAGATGTAATTTTGGACTTAGAAATTATACTTTAAAATCCCAGAGAACTCCAGGCCCTTTTTCTTGCTGATTGTCTCCTTATTCCCATCCCTCCCTCACTCCAAACCTATCCTGTAGTGGTGGGCCTCCCCTTCTCCGCTCTCAACCCCAGGCATAGGCAAGGTTAAAGGAATGGCCAAAGTCACGCACTGTCCCACGTCAGGGAAAGAGCCAAGTACGTTTGCCTTCTTTTGTCTTAATCTAGAAAATGTCATTGCAAGGTCAGAGGCTATAGAGTTAACTGTTCCTGAATTCAAAAATAGGAAAAACTGAAGTATGTTTCCTCCAGTCCTTTTATTGTAAGTAAGGCTTGAAATTAGTTTACTCATTCAGAAAATATTTACTTAGTTCCCACCAAAATGGTGATGAACACAGTTCCTTCCCACATTGTGCTTATGGTCTAGTGGGGTCAGACAATATCTTACAAAAGAAGAATGGAGGGTAAGTGTGATGAAGGGAAAGCAGTGGGTACAGTGGGGGGTTATCACAGAGGGGATAAGATATGACCTCTCTAGGAGAGGTGCTCAGGACGGCTAAGAGGCAGTCAGGCAAATCTGGGGGTAAGTGTTACAGACAGATGCTGGAGCTTGTGTGAAGATCCTGACATGCGAGGGAATCTCAGTGTGTTGCAGATACTGCACAAAGGGGTGGATACTCAGAATTTGGAAACAAGTTCAGGTCAGCCAACTGCAGAGGTAAGCCTCTTGATGAGTAGTTTATACATACATGTTGCTGGTGAGCTTAGGGTGAGTGTCTATCTAACAAGAAACAGCGTCTGGCTCCTGCCTCCCTCTCCTACATCGCACCTCCTACTACTTTGCTCTTTACACTGAAGCCAAACTGATCTTCCTTCTCATTCTCTGATACCCAACTCGGTGTTCCTACCTTTGCCAGCCTCTCTGCTCGCAGGTACATTTTAACAACTGTGAAACTTTCTCTCTATTCATTCTTTTACTCATTCATTCAACAAATACTTATTATTTCCTAGTTACCAATTCTAGGCACCATGGATTTATCGGGATACAAAGTCAAAATTCCTTCTTTCATTGTCAGTTCTTAGGACACCTCCTCAGAGGAATAGTTCTTCCTATTACATTGGCTTCTTCTGTTGCTTTATAGCAGGTTTCACATTCCAAAGTTGCATATTTATTTGTTACATGTTTGTTATATATTTTTCTCCTAAGAGGGCAGGGACATATCCCTCATGTCCATCACTGAACCTCGAGAACCTAGAAGAGTGCCTGGCACACTTCTGAATGCCCAAATATACAGGGAAAAAAATTAACAAAACAGGTTACAGATTAGACAGCAGCTTATGTAAAGGGTAGGAAGGTAAATAACATTTTCGAAGCGCTGACTGTTAAGAACCGTCAATCCTTCATTGAATACCAGAGTGGCCACATTCTGCAGCCATACTGCTATGCTATCTTTTAAAAATCCTCCTTTTGTTTGTTTGGTACATTAAAAGGACTTACTGACTTGGTTGGAATTGTATGATTTGCTTTATAAAAATGCATTTGTGTGATCTGTGATCAAGACATTATTAAAGCCCAAAATTTCTGATTCATTGGTTAAATAGCTATAATGCAGAATTTAAGGTCACAACCACAGGAAATGATGCTGATAATTGGTTGTTATTTTTATTTGACCTAATGCTAGAATGAAATATGCACAGTCCCTCTTTTTATATCTCATGCTCTGACGCAGTCCACAGTATTAATTTACTTACCCTCAAAGTACACAATCAAGAAGATTAAAAGCAGACTTTTATAATAATTACCTTTTTTATTAATTAGAAAATTATGATGCAAATGTGATAAGTGACTCTTTATTGTTATGCCATTTCAGCATAGACCAGATGTGGTAAGTTGAGGTTCTACATCAGACTTGTGTTAGGAATTACCAGATGAGGTGGCTTGTTCCATGGTGGACTGGCGACTGTTTGTGTTAGTTATGCCAGTGAGAAGTGTATATGAAGCTTAAGTAGAAGGTTAATTTGGTATCCAGGAGTTTCTGTTGTCTTGTAGCTTTTCTTCTGGACTGTGTGTGGTTACTACTCATTCCACCTTTTGCCTTGCTTCTGACTTGAAAAGCCTGATGCATCCCCTGCCATTGGTTAGAAGCGCGGCAGCAAACTAAAAACCAGGCAGATATTCAGACAAAAATAAGACCAATTCTTACCGTGTTCTCTCTCCATATTGCAGTGTTTTTTGTTTTTGTTTTTGTTTTGTTTTGTTTTTATTGATATAGGAAAGAATTCAGGATAATGGAATAAAATCCATTGGCCTGGTTTTGAGTCACTTAAACTATAAGTTTCAGTTGCACTGTCCACTGGTAGATATACACAGCAACATGACTTCCAGAGACCCAGAAATGTAAGGTATGATGCTCACACCACTACAGCTGGTTGCATTTACTGAAATGTACTATTATAGTTTAACAATGTTATTCAGATAATCTTCCTCTCTTGGCATTGGGTTGCAAGATGAAAGTAGAGATTCTATGATTCGAACCGAAGAGGACTGATGAAGAAAAGAAAAAAAGAGAGTTAGAGACCACCAAGTGTGGGTCATAACCACCAGGCCGACATGGCTCTAATTTGAAAGAAGAGACCTGGGGGTGATGGACCCTGGAGGGCTTGTACAGGCCTGACAAATAGAGGTTTGAGGAGAAAGTTTATCGGTCCTGACCCAGCTCTCATTGCCGGTGATGGTAGGGTTGCATAAGAGTCCAACAGATTGAAAGTGGCACTGTGTATTGTTAGAATCAGTTTTAGCAAGTTATAGGGATGATCTTAACTCCCTACACCTTGCATCTTAAAAACAGTTTTTTAAAAAGCTTTTCCTCACCTTCTTATAGCAGTGACGAGCAAAATTCAGCTTGTGACCATCTAAATATATCAAATTCCCTATTGCATTGTCTAAGTCTTATTTTTATATCTTTATAACACTGGTAAAGAGGACCAGAGAGTCTACTTACTATTCGCATTACTCTGTCCTGCACATTAAATTCTTACAGCAGAGAATAGAGACCCTGTGGTGAAGGGAGTAGTTTTATAGGTAAGTCTGTGGATTCACCTGGTCTTTGCCAAGGTGTGTCAGTTAAACCATTTCCTCAAGAGATACTTTAAAGTACAAAATACCGTCAAGATGTGCAAACAAATAATAATAATAATAAAGAGACTGAAATCTGAAAGGTTGGATTTCCATATCTTGAAGCAGGTATGCTCATGAATCCATTAAGATTTAATATTTTTAAATATTTCTTTCTAGGTATTTTTGATGGTTTCTTAAGAACTTTTCATCGTGTCCTGTTTTGAGAATGAGTATGAAGGGAAAGAAATATATTCCTTTTTCACAATGCCATCCCATTTTACCAAGTGGGGAAATTTAAGTGTAGTTGAAGTTTACAAAGCTCTGGCAGAGTAGCAAGTTCCTATTCTCTCGATAATCGACACATGGTAACAAGTGATATCTTTAAAGCATGAATTGAATCATAGTATTTCTTTCCTTAAAAACAATCTATTGACTGTCTATGCTAAGCAGAAAAAGTTCAAACCAACTTATTGGACGGATTGGAACTATGAGAAAATAGCTTAATTTTTTTCTATTGCCATCATCCTTGATGATATTTGGGGCAGATTCCACTACCTTTTTTTTTACTTTTGGGCATTAGAAAGGCCCCCTTTTCAGTATTAATAATTCTAGTTCTATATATATCAAAACATGTTTTCTAGTTAATTCAAAGCACCCGCCCTCTATTTAGCTAAAGTCTGGGACTTTTGGTGGAGGGGATCCTAGACTTTTATTTTTCTGCATCCAGATTTTTCCTTTTTCCATTTAGATCCTCCATGGTCCAGGAAGAGAGGAAGGGAGGAAAACAAGAGTACTATTTGCAGCTCCTGTGGAATGGTGATGCTCTGTCACAGCAGCATTTCAACATTAACTCCATCTCCAGAGGCACCTTTTGTTCTCCTTGGAAGACTGTGTGGTCCCCCCGCATTGCACTGTTCCCTGGTTCGGGAGATGCTTACCCACCTTGGTTCCTGCCTTCCCTTGGTAGGATCCTCTGCCTCTTTTTGCCAGATCTTTTCTCCTGAGCAGGGATCCCTCTTGGGCAGCATCCATTAGGGATGACTGAAGCCAGTTTGCTTTCCTGACCATCCATGTGCCCCATGGGAAAAGTTAAATGTCATTACTTTACCAAATGGGAGCACTTGATTAGCCACTTGCTCCTTGCTTCTTGCCTTGCCTTTGTGGACAGCTCTAGCTAGCCTCAAGCACACACCAGCCTCCGTCCTCATCGTGTGGCTCCCTAGACCCCTGGATACATGCCTGGGGCTTACCCAAGAATGTTTTTGAGTTCTGCTCTGATAGTAGCCCTGAGAAGGCCTACCAGTTCCTATCTCTAAATGAGCACCTGACTTGAATTTGAGGATAAAATCTGTTCTCTTATAGGTAATTCCCAGTCTTACAACTGTTCTTTTGGGATCTCCTTCACTTGGCTTGAGGTTGGTGTAGATGGGAAAAGAAAATGTCACAGCACTCCATATTCTTAGTAATTCCATCACTTAAAAGGAGCTTCTCGATAAATTTCTAGCTATTAGATAGGCTGTTGATGGTGACAAAGTTTGGCTCACTCTGAATGAGTCTTACATCAGTGTATCCAGCACCACATTTTAAAATGTGGCATGTCTATTGCATCATTTTTAGCTTTAAGATCTTAGCTGAAACTCGAAGACAAAAGGAAAGTTCGATGCCATTTTCCGTCCACTGGTTTTTAAAACCCTTAATAATCTCATCAGTACGTTGTTTTCCCACCACATCTCTGAACACAGCTCCTCTCCCTCTTTCCATATTTCCCTCTGAAATGATTTAGTCATAACTTCTTTTTTTTTTCTCTTGTCCTTCCAAATGCAAATGCTCTAATTTTTTCTGTCTCAGTTTCTTTGCCCCATCTTTCCTTGTTGAAGCTTTACCCATCCATGAAGGTCTTGCTCACCTGTCACCTTCATGAAATCTTTGCAGATCTGACTAATCTAACTAAATCTCACTTATCCAAATACTTGCTTAGTATTTTACTTCTATTATAGCATTCAGTAGTGCCGTCTGTTAACACTATAATGGTATTGTTAGTCTTTTCTTTAGTCGATTTATTTGTGTATCTGTCTACCATACTATATTGTAAATTTCGCTTTATTTATTCATTCTTTATTCATTCAAAATTTCATTCATCTCTTAAGCACTAGAGGATATATTAAATGATGGATATAAAAAGATGAGCAAATCATGATCATTGACCTCAAGAAAAATTATTCTAAATGGGCAGACAGTATATAGGCAAGTTGAATTTTAAATGTCAGTTGAATGAAATATACACTGAGGGTTGATAAAGTAAGCAAAAATCTCTCTCCTGAAAGGGCTTACAGTTTAACTCAAGATAGAGGGCAACAACTGGCACTTAGAAAATATTAATTCATTTATTCCACAAAGATTTATCACACATCTTCTATGCATTAGTCACAGGGGTGGGCACTGAGCATATAGTAGAGAATAAGAAAAATCCACATTGCCACACAACTTAAATGCTAGCAAAGAAAAGAAGTGACAACAATTATGAGAGGTAAGTTTTATGATATGTAAAGTGTAGGGTCTAATAAAAGACCTTATCTAATTTAGGGGTCAAAACGATACTTAAAAATGCTGTCAAATTTGCTTTTATTGAGATCCTATTAAGAATTTATTTAGGATGCGTTTATTTATTGCCTTTTTTGAGATCTCATTAGGAGTTCTAGGAAATTATTCTAGGGCTGCAAAATGAGTTTAACTTAAGGCAGTCAGGTATACATATACCTGTCTACTAACTCATTGATTTGCCCCATTATCTTATAAAGTTCTTTGAGACTATCTGCACTGGATCAAAGGGTTACAATGTCCATAAAGCTTTGATGTCATCTCTTTTTAACTTAAAAAGTAAATATGTTTATCAGCATAGCCATCACTCGATCTTCATACTGAACAATCTCATTTGAGCCAACACCACATTTTAAATATATACATTGAATGGCCTTAGCCTATATGTATTGTTAGTAAACAACAACAACAAAAAAATCCTTAGAGTCCTCATAGTGTCATCCAGCTTGCCAGTAGTAGGTCCTCAGTAAATGTTAACTTTAATTTGTTCTTAATCGAAATATCCCTCCAGTGTCATGAAATTGAAAATCTGTCTCTTCTACTTCTCAGGTGCTATCACAGAAACTGCCGAAATAATCTCAAGAATAATTTTGACATAAAATGCTAATTTTAGAGAAAAAGAGAGCAAATGTTTGAACATGCCAAATTCAATGCTCTTAGTGCTGATTTTAATTTCGATAACTAATTTATAGGCTAGTAGAGGCATGCATATGTATGCATACCTGTGCACTCTCTTGTGTCCATGAAACAGGGATTGGTATCATGCAGATCATTTCTTTATGGAAGGTATGGACATTTTTATTGGGTGTATCTGACAGTACTCCAAATCCGTAAGCCCTCACCAAGAATGAATATGTTTCCAATATCTTACCATGAGTAGTGAGGAGCTTCCATTAAGAATAAAATTTTTCCCTATGAGTTCTCAAAACACTTGAACAATGCCTGGGATGTAGTAGTAAGAAACATTGACCACACATGTTTTTCCCTGAAATTGAAGTTTTTGTCTTTTAGAGCAACTATTCTATTTCAGAAATAATCTCTGTAATAAGAGATGAGCTAAAGAAATAAATTAGAGGAATTCAAATAGTCTGTCAAGAAAAATCTATTTCTGATTTTCCCATATGAATAACTCTTCTAGGATGATTTTGATAAATGATATAGTGTTTCTCAAAGTTTTTTCTGAGGAACACTAAACTAAGTCTGTGGGATATTATTAATAGGTACTATGTCTCCTTCCATCACCCCACCCCAAATAAGGATTCATTGGTCAAATGAATTAATTTTAGAAACACTGAGTTACAGCAAAACAAATTTGAATTTTTAGAACCTTTCAAATCTAATATGCTTTGATAATCTCCAAGTGTTTGGATAGTATAAAGTGTGTTCCAAACACATAGGAACATGGGTTCCTGTGACAAGGACCAGTGTTCTAAAGAACTTATTTTAACAAAGACTAATATAGTAATTTGTTTTTATTTTTTTCTATCTAAGATAACTGCTGCTTCATCTGAACTTAGTCTAGTTGGAGACTTATAGGAAGGAAATGCTAGCTAATTAAGGCACCAATTATTGCAAGTAAATGGGTATAGCGTTGTGTTTATCACTTAGAGTTGGCCCTGAGGCCCTTCCAGTTCACTGTGCTAAGCACTGGGGATTAAAAATAAACAAGACTTTTCATATGTAAAAAGACTATGGTCTAGTTTTGGAAAAAGTGCAAAAATCAAAAATGCAAAAATCTTGACATACACAAGATAGAATGGAAGCCCAGAGAAGGGACATTTAGCCCCACCTGGGCATTCAAGGAAGACTCCCTGAAAGAGGTGATTCCATAGCTGACTCTTAAAAAAAAAGTAGGAGTTAACAGTGTCGGGGGGGGGGGGGAAGGGGGACAGGCAGCTTCCAGGTAGAACAACATGACTATAAGCATAGATGAGGGAAACTGGGAAACTACAAGCATTTGATTCTTGCTATTACAGAGAGAAGCATATCAAAAAAGGTGTCTCTGGAAGAAAAGATTAATATTTTGGAGAATGGAGGAATGGTAAAGTGCTTGGAATACAGCACAGCAATTTCACTCGACCATGTAGAGTAACTCTCAGACCAAGACCAATGTCCACCTTGAGGGCGACTTTTAGATGGAGGACAGTTTTTTTCATTATATCGAAGCAAAACACATCTAACAAGGCCTCAAATAACTAAATTTGGGTCTGCAACACAGGAGAAAAAGAACAGTGATGGTCTAAAGCAAAGAGGGGTTTTTGAGAGGAAGATCACGCCTTTCACTCTCCCTCATTATACTGTAGCTGGTGGATTGAGAGAAGAAATTCTTCTCTGTGTAGCAGCTCATTAGCAAAAGAAGAACTCTGACATTAGTTAAAATGTTGATAGATGTGACAGGTGGTGTGAAGACAAGATGGTGTTGTCAAATTGGAGTGGGAGCCTTCCAGCCTCGTGCCTTGCTTTGTATAACCCATTTATGCAGCATATATTAAACTGCTAAAAAGAGAGTCTTTGGTGAGCAAAACACACTTGGAAAGTACAGGTTCCTATTTTGTGGACTAAACCAAGCTATTATATTCTACATAAAAAATTTCCTTATGTTTAATGTTTATAAATATCCAAATCTATTATTTGACTTTATCTTAGGCCTTTTTGGTTACACATAGCCGATTTATCCTCGTACTCTCTTATCTCTAAACTCTCTATTTGATCCCTTTCCTCTGCTTAAAAATGTACCCAGTGCTCCTTCATTGGGGAGAAATGAAAATAAACAAACAAAAATAAAGTAAAAACATTAAGAAAACCTTTCTCTGATCCAAGAACTCCATTGCATTCCCATACACCCTTCTCTTTCTTTCATCTCCACACTCCTGGCTAAAACAGGTTTTTGTTCACCGCTCATCACGTTCAAATCAACCATGCATTCTCTAAACATTTGCAATATAGTTTTGGTTTCCAGCACCATAAGAAACAACTCTCACAGATCCAAAGTGACTTCCTAGTCAGCAAATCTAATAACATTTAGTTGCCCCACCCCCTGGTATTTATTCCCTTCATTCTTTCTATGTGTGTAGTACCACTGATACTACAGTATTTTCGAAACACTCTACACCTTAGTCTTTAGTGGTATATATGCATCTGGTTTTCCTTCTAAGGACTTGGGTGGGAATCCCAGGTATGCCACTGAACTTCTTCTCTAACTTATTCTCTGAATCCTGTACTTCCTACTCCTTGATGTTGTTATCCTACAAGTTTCAATTCTTGGCCTTCTTCTCTATGTTCCTTTCCTTGGACATCTCACTGATACTCATTGTTCTAAGTATTACTTCTATGATTGGCCCCTCTCCCACAATGTATATGCTCTTAACTTTTCTTCTTGCTGCTCATTACACACCTTCATGTGAATATCCCACAGTCACCTCACAGTTAGTGTGTTCAAATGAATTCTCATTTTTTTCCAACCCTTGCCTTTCTCCCATGTCTCTTTTTGTTAATAACACTATAATCTCCCCTAACCTCCATGTTAAAAATCTTTGATCTTCCTTCTACTTTTGTCCCTCCAACCAGTAGTTGAATCCCATAGATTTCAACTCTGCAACATCTCTCAAATCTCTCAAATTCTTTTTAGCTCTCCTGTCATTATCCTACTATAGGCATCATCATTGCTACTTAACTAGTCTCCTTACTCTCACTATTTTCCCATTCCATTCAACTTGCACACGTATAAACAAGTTGTATTTACTATATGTCGTGTGCTTGCCATCCATCACTCTGTGCAAAACCTTTCCTTGTTCTTCATTGCTTAAGGAGTCCAGATTCTTTATTTAATGACTTTCTCGTTCTCGCCCCAATTCAAATTTACAATCTTATCTCCAACTTCTTGTATTGCTCTGTTTAAACTGAACTACTTACTTTCCCCATATTCTCTTTCTCTCTTGGCAGACTCTTTGGCCTGTGTTGCCCTTCTGTCTCCACCCATATATATAAACACTACTTGTTCAAAATCTTAGCTCAGATGAACCTTCCATTTGGGAGATCATGAAAGTCAACAATGGCTTTACTGATTCCCACGATTCAATGTAATCTTTTCCTCTTCTAAAGCTCCCATGGTACTTTCTCTGTCTTTTATGGCAGTTTATGTGTTATCTGTGGAGAACCAATGAAACAATTCATATAGATTAAGTTGCTGGTGTGGCAGTTGATACACTAGGGACTTGATTTCTACCTATCTACATGGTAGGCCAGGAGTTGGCAAACTCTGAGGGTTAATTTGGCCCACCACCTGTTTTTATACAACTATGAATTAGGAATGAGTTTTACATTAAACATTTTTGCAAAATTATGATAAATTTCATATACTATAAAATTTACCATCTTAACCATTTTAAATGTGCACTTCAATCACGTTAAGTACACTTGCACTGCTGTGTAACAGATCTCCAGGACTCTTCATCCAGCAAAACTGAAACTCTGTACACATTAAACAACTCCCCATTTCTTTCCCCTCCCCTTCTGCCCTGGCAACCACCATTCCACTTTCTGAATTTATAAATTTAATGCTTTAGGTACCTTATATAAGTGCACCTCATACAATATTTATTTTTGTGACTGACTTATTTCACTTAGCATAATGTCCTCAAGATTTACCCGTGTTGTTGCAAAAGGCAGGATTTCCTTTTCTAAGGCAGAATAATATTCCATTTTATGTATACACCAATTTTGTTTTTTCATTCATCCATAGATGGACGCTTGGGTTGCTTCTGTCCTGTGCCTATTACAAATAATGCTGTTATGAACACAGGTGTATCTTTTTGAGACCTTGTTTTTAATTCTTTCAGCTACATACCCAGAGGTGAGCTTGTTAAGTCACATGGTAATTCTATTTTTAATTTTTTGAGAAATCACCATTATGTTTTCCATAGAAACTGCACCATCTCACATTCCTATCAGCAGTACGAAAGATTCCAATTATTTTCATCCTCACCAACACTTGCTATTTCTGTTTTTTTTTTTTAAATAACAGATACCATTATGAATATGAGGTAGTATCTTATTGTGGTTTTGATTTGCATAGGCATAATAATTAGTGATGCTGAATATCTTTTCATGTGCTTGTTGGCCATTTCTATTTCTTCTCTGTAGAGATGTCTATTCAAGTATTTTGCCCATTTTTAGAAATCTTTGTTGTTGTTGTTGTTGTTGTCATTGAGTTGTTGAAGTTCTTTATATATTTTGGATATTAATCCCTTGTAAGATATATGATTTACTAATATTTTCTCCCACTCTGTAGGTTGCCTTTTACTCTATTGAGTGTGTCCTTTTATGCACTTCAGTTTCTAATTTTGATGTAGTCAGTTTATCTGTTTTTACTTTTGTTGCCTGTGTACATTTTAAATGGTTGAAAATCAAAAGAAGAAGAATGTTTATGATACATAAATATTATACAAAATTCAAATTTCCAAGTCCATAAGTAAAGTTTATTGGAACAAGCTGTGTTCATTCATTTATGTGTTGTCTGTGGCTGCTTTCATGTTACAAGAGCATTGTTGAGCAACTGGGATAGAGACTGGCCTACAAAACCTAAAGTACTTTTTCTCTGGCCCTTTAAAGAAAAAGTTTACCTATCCTGTATTAAGCCAGTTTGTATCTTGTTTTGTTCAAGGGCCTTGTGTAGCATTTTAGGTAGATTGCAGATTGATAACAGACCTACCCACTCATCCCATGATTTATTTAGCCAGTGGAAATAGAACTTAACAGAAGTGAGGCAGGTATATGGAGCAGATTCTGATGCCTTAGGGGGTGTCTCTTGCCCTAAAGGACCATGCTGATCCTGAGGACTCTGCATTTCTCAGAGTTGAGAAAATTGCTGAAATCTTGCTGTGACATTACCCTTTTATACACAGGGCCTATGTTACCTTCCTGAAATAACAAAATTTACAACCAATGTGTTTCTGTAAAAGGCAATGTTTATAAGCACAGAGCTATCCTGCTTCTTGAGTAAAGCCTGCATTAAAAAGAATATTTCTAATTAACTGGAGGAAGCAGAGTCTGAGCCCAAGCATCCCTGACCAAAATCATGGCTACCAGCTTTTCTGTGTCCTGGAGAGTGATTCCCTTGAAGACCCCCTTCTGCTCTACCCCTTCTTCCTACCAAATCCTTTAGATAAAAGTTTTGATGCTGAGTTTGGTCTGGGGCCCATAATCACAAACTATTTCCCTGCACCTGGACACTCCATTTCTTTCTTTATTTTTTTTTAGCAAACGTGTACTTGTGACACAGGGCTACATAGGTTGCCTATCTTAAAAACAAAACAAAACAAAACAAAACAAAACAAAACAAAACAACAGTAGCCAAACACATTAGTAAGGGTTGCTGGTTGTAAGCCACATAATTCACTCTGACAAAAAGAAAAAAAAAAGGATTTATTAAAATATATAATGTAGCTCACAAAATTTCTGAGAGGGGCATAGAACTGTGTAGTCTGGGAAAGCACCAAAACACATTGTAAAACAGTTCTAGCAAATGCCATGGTGTCTGAAAATGAATACCAGAAGTTCTGCTCCAGCCACCAAATGAGAATCAACACTTTTTTTTACAGTACTTTATAGACGATCATATCGTCACATGCATAACTATCTCTTCATATTGCTTGCTTCTGCATTTGGGCTTATCACATTGGTGAAACCTACATCACCGTCTTGTATCATAGCTGGGGAAGTTCAGTTTTTAGCTTTCCAGCCTTTGGAACAGAAGAATGAAAACAGAAAGGGGAATGGAATGGTTTTAATTAAAGCAATTTACCTATCTGTCACACCTAGATTTGGAATTCTTTGCTTATCATTATCGTCATAATATCAAATACGTAAATAATCTTACCTGTATAAGAGAGAGACACACAAGCACTAACTTTGCTATCTTGGCACTTTAAATCAAGATAAGTTCATAGAGAAACCATATAAGCAGGACAAATATAGACTGCTGATAGATGATCTAACATTGTCAAGTATTAAGCACATTAGAAAACTATGTTTAGAGACAGAATTGGAAGTTTTGATCTCTTTTTGGAGTGGTTCTGAAAGAAAAATCTATGAAGGCAATGAAATTTAAAAAAATGTTTGACTAAGGGATGAGTATGCTGGAGAAGATGAGGGGTATGTGAAAGAATGGAGCATATAACAAATACAACTCAGAAAAAGCCTCAGAAGCTGTAGCTGAGGGTTGGGCCAAAGGTGTACTTGGCCCATGAGGAGCAGCGAGAAAAGTCTGGGGAAATAGAATGGCTTTGGGGAAATGCAGTCCTTTTAAATTTCTCAGAAGCTTCCATGCTACCTATCCTCTCTAAAAACGGATCAAATTGCTTAATTCTGCAGGGAAGGAGTTCTCCAGCAGTTAAAAAATGTAACAGTAATACGTAATGGGTGTTTCCCACACACTCCAATTGAAGTTGCTCTGTGATTTGGGGTTCATTGTTCTTGGAGATGTTTGTATTTATTATTCAGTTTTGTTTGTTTCGTTCTGACCTATTCTTGACAGAAATCACAAAAGGTATACTTCTTCAGAGGCATTCCATTGAAGATGAGTAATATGTTTGAATTCGTTCCATGAATATATAAAACAGAGCCCCTTCATTCCATCGTGCTTTCCTATATTTCATGACTTTTCCCCCCACAACATCTACTCACTAATTTTTGCTTTTGTTTCTGTCTTCTGATTTTCCCATTTCTTTTGCTCTAGATGATTATAAGTCTAAGCTAGGTTATGAAGAGTAGAGTTACTTAAAAAAAGATTTGTGGACAAGCTACCAGTCCCTAAACTGTTACTGATCTGAAATGGAGTAAGAGCTGGCTCTAGAATGTATACAAATCAACTACATCACTATTTCTACTGTTTAGCTCAGCTGACATTTATTTTATTATTTTTGGTAACAAAACTTTCTCCATGAAGGAAGCAGTGCATTGATGTACTTTTTGTTGCAAGTTCCTTGTCTTGTTGCAAACCTGCATTTGAGTAGCACTGATACAATGTAAATTTGTTTTTTTGTCCCAGAATTTTTCATAAATGTTAGGTCACTGTGAAATGACAATTTATAATGTATATTATATTACTATATTAATTACTTTGGACTCTGCAAAGCATCATTTCCTTTTAAAACAGACTCAACACAGAAGTACTCTTGGGAGAGACTGGGATAAAAAGTCAAAGGAATCTCAATGTTTTCAGCTAAGACACTGAGTCAAAAGCAGTCCGTTGAGGTCAGGGACTCTTTTTGACTTTTGTAAAATTTTCACATACCTCGCCCAACATAGTATCTCATAGAGGTATTTGCATAAGGTGGATACTTACTAAGAACTTGTTAAATAGAATTCTTTCTTTTACAAACTAAACTTTTTCTGTATCTTGTTTGAAGACATTTAAACCTGCAAAGTCTCTGCTCTAGTTTCTGGACTGTTGGGAAGCATGCAGCAACTTGAATCCCTGACAACACCTTCTCACCCATTGCTGGGGGGTGCCTGGTGGGTCTTGCGCCCTCTGCAGAGGCCTCTTTTCCTCATCATCCTCAGTGTAAGAAAGACTTTTCAATTAGAAAACTTTGCAGTTCCAACATTTAACTTCCAAGCAGGAATCATAGGTGCCCTTAGCCCATGTTTTAGAATTTCTCCAGTGATTTTTAAAACCTAAAGTCAACATGCTTGAGATTCCGGAAGTTCTTAAAAACAAAACACAAAAAACAAAAGCAAAAAACAAAAAACTCCAAACTCTAGCAGAGTGAAAAAAAAGCACTTGACAAAGTAAAATAATCAATTGCAAGTTGGTGAACCTTTAAAGGGTATTAATTCAATCGGATAAACTGCAGTTAAATAACTTTTATCAAGCAAACTGGGTTAGGTGGTTAAAAGCAAGAAAAAATTCTAAAAACATACAGTGGGTAGTAGTTTATGTGTCAAAAAAAAAAACTTAGAGAATTTTCGAAGCTCTGATGTCTAGCAGATAGCACTTAAATCATTTTTCTCCAAACTTCAGTCATAATACTTCAAAGAGTTATAGCCATAATACAAATTTTTAGACTAAGAAGTGGTGTTTGAAGTTATTTTATAGGATTTTGCTGTAAGGGCTCCAATTGATTTGTAGTAAGATAAAAGAAGAAAATTTTATTTTCGGAGCTTTGTCGGAAAAAGCTTACCTTCTATTGGTTGTTCTGCCAATATGCCTACAGGGCATGATGATGTAGACACTGATATTATATGCCTATATGAACTGAGCTGGGTTTAAACCTCCTGCTGTTTGTGTTATGGTTAAAATCTGTCACAAAACTGGTGGTGATTTATTAAATGTTTAATGAAGGAAGACAAAAACTTCAATAACTACAAAAGGAGAAGTAGAACATTGCATTAAAATATAATAATTCATATTACATTTTCTATTTTTCTTCCCAATTTTCACTTGCTAAAAGTAATAAGGTCACATTTGGAAATCCAGACACATAAAGGGAATACTGAGAAGTACCTACTATGTTAACTAAGGATATGCTTCAGTTTTATGCTTTGGGTTTTTTTTTCCTTCTCCATAAGATAGAAAGAAAAACAACTCTGTTGTAGAAAACAGAGAATATGCAAAAACAGAGAATTGCTTACTAATAGCTTCTCTATTGTATTTTCTAATTTTAGTATACAAAATACTTCACTGTCCATCTAAAACTAGGTCACAAATTTGAAGTGCAGAATTAAATGTGCTGCATCTCTTTCATGGTGTTCTATTTAAATATCACTCTAGTGATTTTTTTCCAGTTCATAAATATGAAACAATAAGACAAACAACCATGGGCATGTCTGAAATTTTGTATTTTTAAAATTGATTTTGTTTTTTCTCACTATAGAATCTAGGATGCCATTTTAATTCAGAAAAGGGTGTTTTATATTGCTAACTCACTGCCTTTATGTCCCAAGCTAATGTCTATTCTGTGTGTGTGTGTGTGTGTGTGTGTGTGTGCGCGCGCGTGCACGTGCAGGGCAGTTACTTTCATTACATTATTGTATTATATATATTACTCTCCTCTCGCCATATGTTTTACTTCCCTCCCTCCCTTCCTCCATTTCTCTCTCTCTCCTCTAAACTATTTAACAGCTTTGCAATATCAAGTGATTGCTTATGTTTATTAATTCTGATTTACTTAATCCTTGTAATAGAGATTTATAGACAAAGTGAAGATGAAATTTTGAAAATGCACAAATATTGATTTTGTTATAAGCACAAAATTCCAATATGACTATATGAACATCTTGTTTGCATTAAAATTTCTAAAAGGTCTTGGCGTTTATGTTTTCAGATATAACCTGGCTTTCTAGAGGTTCATTTCTCCATGGACTTGATTGATATAAACTCAAAGTATATCATTCAATAAAATAATTAAATGATTTATTTGGGAGAGGGATGACCTAACAATTGGTAGATTGGCTGAATTTTTTACTTTTTAACTGTTCTCTCCTATATTTAATAGATATAAACTTCATTGGAAATCTATATTGTTTTAGTTTTGCTGTTTCATCCGTCCATCAAATACATAAATACATCCATCTATCCATCCATTCATCCACCCATGCATCTATTTATTCATTCATTCACGAAATATTAACCGAATAGCTTCTCTACATATCTTATACAGAGCACTGGGAAAATAGCAATGAGAAAAACAGATATGGTCCCTATCCTCATGGAATTTAAGTCTAATTAAGGAGACAATAAAAGCAGAAACAATTAAAAGTTACTATAATTTCTATGAAAGAAACAAAGTGTTATACTAATTTGGAATTCCTTCAGATCAACTAAAATAGGGTGACTCGCATTATATTTATGAGGGCTGATAATTGAACAACAAAGTACATCATCATGCAATTATATTGGACTAAATAACACAAGTAATTTCCATGAGTCTGATAATTTCAGTTACCTTGACATATCAAATAAAATCAACCATGGTGCAATCTGACCAATTTATCACTTAATGATCTAAGAGCTGTTGGTCAAGTTTAATTTGGGGGTATTTTTTGGAGTTTTTTTTTTTTTTTTTTTTTTACAGATTTTATGGCTGTTTTTTTTTGCTGGACTCAGTATTTCTTGATATTTTAAAATGTCACCATTTTAAACAAATTGACTTTAACTAAAATTCCTGTTACTTAAAAATTAGAACCTGAACAAGTCACCATTTAGAAATGAACCTTGGAAATCACTTTAAAGTAATAATGATTACTACATTTTGTCCTCTAGTTCTTCCCCAAAGACAGAAGTACTATCTATAAATAATCTAGATTTAATCTAATATATATGTGTATATATATATGTGTGTGTGTGTGTGTGTGTGTGTGTGTGTGTGTGTGTGTGTATCACATTTGGAAAAGTGCTTTGGTCATCATGTGAAATAGTTAATTTGCATATCAACTGAGGAACAGAGTGATGGAGAGGCCCAGTAAATGACTGCGTGTTTGTAGGCATTGCTACAACTCTGTAAAACCATAAGCAAGCAAATTCACTCAACAAATACCCAGCAAGAGTTTATTTAGTACAAATCTTTATAAAATTGACCTATCATTAAGGACATTGCCATTTATTTATAAGGCAGAACAATTTCATTAATATATGATGAAATATAAAATCAATCATAAAGAAGTGTCTACTAGGGATTATCATTGTTAAAATGATATGTAAATCATAAGAAGATGAGTAAATACAAAAAAGCTCCAATAAGAGCTAGCATGCAAAATGGGCCTTGAAAGTAGATAAAAGTTCAACAAGCAAAGATGAAATGGCAGTTTCCTAGGAGATAGCAAAGGAATGGAGGCAGAAAGTGTGTGTCAACTTCAGTGACTTGGACCTGTACACAAAATTTTTAACATCTCTTCTCCTTTAGTATTTCAGTATTCCTTTTTGTCCTTGTGTTGCCAAGTTCAAAAATTGTTTTTTGGGTAATCCTCTAATTCTCATTGTCCTGCACCAATGCAAGGGAGTACAGGATCAACTTTGATAAAACGTACCACACGTAGATGTGCAATCAATATTTGTCTAATAAATGAATAAAAGAATGAATCTCTATTCCCCATCCCCTCCTCTGCCTTCCAGTTTCTTCTCTTTGGCCCTGAGAAATCAGCAGCTCAAAGATCTTAGAAGCAGGAATGTGATTCAGAAAAGTCACTCTAAAGCAGAACCTCTTGGCTCTCAGTTCCAGTGAAAGGTGCCTCCTTTGTGGCAGCTGCAGGTTGTGCTAAAGGAGGATCACTGCCTTGCTCCTGAGGTACTTCTCAGTGAAGCTGAGAAAGTTTGCAGTTCATCCTGTCTCTTTCCTTTGTCACTGCCTGGAGCTACTGTGGAAATAGTTTAAGGATGCTACAGGGAAAGCAAGCTAGCCAAGGGGGAAAACAAAGGCAATTGTTTGGAAGAGTTCCATTTCACTCATTTAGGAAAAAGGAGACCTCTTGCTTCCTGAGATTGCAAGGTGACTTTCTCCTGAAATCTCATTTAGTCAGCTTGGCTTTGTGGCCTCCATATGTCTGATAAAATAATTTTGCACCACCCTAATAGAGCAGACACATGCCCAGGGAGGCCAGTGACACTTAAAATTTACTTTTTGAATACAGAATTGCAATGTTCCTAAAAACTTTAAATCAATTTCATTTGCTTTTATTTTTCTACTCAAAAATGGCTTTCTTTCACATTTAATCAAATTCTACAAAGAGTGGATTTGAAAAATTATAGACCTTGGTGTTTATCCCCAGCCTTGGCATTCATGTCAAGGTTCCTGTCCTGCCAGCATGTCACAGTGCTGCCAGGGAAGGCATTTGCTGTTTGCCCTTATCTCTGTGGGGTTCTCTCCAAGCACCACTGAGAACAGCTTATTCCTCCATTTCCTTTTCTGACAACATTGGGGATTTGAGTGGGTGCATTGCCAGGTTTTCCCATACTGAGTGCCATACTCAAACAATTGGAGCTAAAGACACCCTTTCACATTATACTTTGGCATACATTATTGGTTTCTGCAGGTACTCTAATGCCTTGTTAGGAGGTGAAATTTTAGAAAGGCATCACACTGCTTTTAAATACCTACTGTACTTCACAAATTTATCATTGTAATCGCCCAAACTGACAGACAGTAAAATTTCAACTTAAATTTGCTTAGCAGTCGTGGAAGAAAACACATGTGAACAGTTTGTCTGAATAACCTCTAATAGTTTTGTGATACCCAATGTATTACCCTTCTCAAAAAAGAAAGGCATCTATAACAAGATAGCCTGTTGAGTCTACTAAGTGAGAAGAATGGAGCTTAATTAAAAGATCTGTCTTTGCAGTAAGGGAATTATATTTGTGTGTGCGTGTGTGTGTGTGTGTGCACGTGTGAGCGCGTGCGCACGCATGTGTGTGTTCTTTCCTCATTATGACAGATACTGAGTTAAATATTTCAGTCATACTTTTGTAATTATTTGCAAAAGTGACAAATAGCATGCTAAGTTTCAGTGCATAACCTTTATCGCTGTATTTTTTTGCCTCTGTCAATAGAAAATGTAGCAGAAAAAGGTTGACCAGCTATTTTAGAAATCCAAAGCTACATTATTGAAATCAGAAGCACCCACTGCTAGGATATGAATGCAAATATATACACCAGTGTTCTTGCTTAGTCCACAGGACATCTAGTGGTGAGCTGTGCAGTAGCAGCGATTCACTGAGGTCTGGTTAGCGTTTTCCATCACCCATACTTTACTATAGGAATGCCAGTCTTCTGTATTGCACTTGTGGGGAAACAGAAAACTGGCCATTTGTTCTAGCTGCAAAGTTTTTTAACTTTGGAAAACAAGTACAGGCTCATCAGTCAGATTTAAACATTCAAATGGCATCTGTATAATTTGAGTGGAAAGAGGATGTCAAAAATGTATACATAAACTACAGATTGTCATAAATGTAATGAGTTTTGAATTTTGATAATGTATAATTCTCATGAATAACTTCTCTTTCTGGACATTGTGTTGAAATTTATAAATGATTTCATCTTTTAAATTGTTATCGGAGTTTTGTTTTCAAAACTTTTACTCCTATTTGGCCATTTTTTAAAAAGATAATATAAAACAACAAATAAATTTTAGGTAGTTATTACTAGTTATTGAACTTTTTCTTTCAAATATCTATGAATATTGTCTTACTACTTTTCTTTCCAATATGCGATTTGGGTATTTAATATATAGATAAAAATGGAAACTCTAAGAAGTGAATGACATGCTCCAACACAATATCCAACAGAGAGGGTATTTTCTTCTGTGTAAGTCACAAGAATTTGGCTTCCCAAATAGATTTTAGAAATAAATATGATTGCATTTCTTTAATAGCCTTTAAAACCAATATCTAAAATAATTATAGACACAAACTCCTATGATGTGGCTATTAGGAGGTTAATTAGGTAATAATGAATGAGATGCCATAGGTTAGCATAGAGTTAGCACAATAGGATTTGTTTCAGCATGAAATGAAGTTGAGTGTTAAAAATTTAATCTTTATGTGCTAATATGCATGGGCATACCTTGTTAATTATCGCCAAAAGATTCTTCCTATGTCTCAACACTAACAAATGGATAATTCAGAAATAGATTATGTTTCATGGCTATCCACGCAGATTAGTTTGACAAAGTTCACAAGACATGTGCAAACTATGTAGCATGATACTATGAATACTGATGACATAACAAATCAGTTGTAACTGTTGTAGAACATTGGTGTCTTAAATAAAATAAGGATTATTTTCAGTTTTTTTGACATTTATTTTAAAGTAAAAAGCATTCAAATCTGTGTATAAAAGTATATATGTACTTGCCGTGTATAAAAGCATATACTTAATACTATTGTTGCCTTCTCGATTCCTATTTTATCATCATTGAAGGAAAGACTCATTTGCATTTGATATCAGTAGTTCTGATTAAGCTAGTGAGTTTGACTTACAGAAATAGTGCTAAACATATGAAATATTAAAAAAGAGGTGTGCAAATACAATTAGTGAAATAGCATCTAAATTTCATGACATTTTGATATCATCCATATCTATAAAACAAAAATTGTGGTAAAAATGAGTTTGATTATCTACTTCATTATTTGTGACTATTATTTGAAATTAATTAATAGCCAAATGTGAAGTAAGTGTTTCATTGATATTAAATAATTACTTGTTTGTTTTATGAACTAAAACACTGAGTTGCAAAAAGCCATTTTGCTGAAATGGTATTTAAATGTTTTGTAGCAAAATGGTTTATAAGAACTATTAAATCATACTGTCTTCAGTAAGAGATGAGATATGTAAATGTGATGAATGACACTAGGAGGCCTACCAAACAGTACTTTATTTCTCTACTCAAATGTAGGATTGATTGAGAGATAGGCACAGGGAGCAGGCAGGGAAAGACCAAACTCTTAGCTTTGTTTCCCCTCCATGTTCTCTGTATCTATGCTTTTGTTGTTTTTAGATTCCACATATAAGTGAGATCATACAGTGTCTTTCTCTGTGTGACTTATTCTATTTAGCATAATGCCTTCAAGGACCATCCATATTGTCACAAATGGCAGAATTTCCTTCTTTTTATGGCTGAATAGTATTCCATTGTATACAATGTCTTTGCTGTTGTAAGTAATGCCACAGTGAACAAGGATTCCCCTTTCTCCATATCCTCACTAGAGTTCGTTACCTCTTGTCTTATTTTATAATAGTCATTTTAACAGATGTGAGGCAATACTTCATTCTGGTTTTGAATTGTATTTACCTGATGATTAGTGATATTGAGCACTTTTTCTTCTGCCTGTTGGGCACTGGTATCTCTTCTTCAGAAAAAATGTGTTTCCTCTGACCATTTTTTTTATCAGATTGTTTGGAATTTTTGCTATTTAGTTGTATGAGTTCTTTATTTATTTTGCATATTAACCTCTTATCAGATATATGATTTGCAAATATTTTCTTTCACTCTGTAGGTTGCCTTTTCATTTTGTTAATGGTTTCCTTTGCTCTGCAGAAGCTTTTTTAGTTTGATGTAGTCCCACTTGTTTAATTTTTGCTTTTGACACCTTTGCTTTTGGTGTCAAATCCAAAAAATCATTGCCAAGACCAATGTTAAGGGGATTATGTCCTATGTTTTCTTTTAGAAATTTTATAGTTTCAAGTCTCACATTCGAGTCTTTAATCTAATTTGAGTTGATTTTTGCAGTGTAGTGTAAAATAGGGATCCGGTTTCGTTCTTTTGCTGTGGCTGTCCAGTTTTTCCTCCATCATTTATTAAAGAGACTCTCACTTCCCCCATTGTATATTCTTGGCCCCTTTGTCATAAATTAATTGACTGTTTCTGTGTGAGTTTATTTCTGAGCCTTCTGTTCTGTTCCATTGATCTATGTGTCTGTTTTTATGCCAATATGGTATTGTTTTGATTACTGCAGCTTTGTATTATAGTTTGAAATCAGAAAGTATGGCACTTGTAGTTTTATTCTTCTTTCTCAGTTTTGCTTTGGCTATTTGAGGTCTTTTGTGGTTTTGTACAAATTTTAAGACAATTTTTTCTATTTCTGTGAAAAATGCCAATGTAATTTGGATAGGGATTGCATTGAATCTCTAAATTGCTTTGAGTGATGTTAACATTTTACTAATATTAATTCTATGACCCATGAACATGGAATAGATTTCCATTTATTGGTGTCTTCTTCCATTTCTTTCATCAATGCCTTACAGTTTTCAGTGTACAGATCTTTTATTTCTTGATTAAATTTATTTCAAGGTATTTTATTCTTTTTGATGCAATTGTAAATGGAATTATAAATTAATTTCTCTTTCTGATATTTGTTGTTAGGATATAGAAATGCAGCAGATTTTTGTATTTTGATTTTTTATCCTCAACTTTACTAAATTCACTTATTATTTCTAATAGTTTTTGGTGGATTCTTTAGGGTTTTATAAATATTGTATCTTATCATCTTCAAATAGAGACAGTTTTACTTCTTTTCTGAACTGGATGCCTTTTATTAGTTTTTTTCTTGTGTAATTGCTCTGGTTAAGACTTCCAGTGTTATGCTGAATAAAAATGGTAAAAGTGTGCATCCTTATCTTGTTCCTCTTCTTAGAAGAAAAGCTTTTAGCTTTTCACCATTGAGTTTGAAGTGAGCTGTGTGCTTGTCATATATGGCCTTTATTATGTTGAGGTACATTCCTTTGATACGCATTTTGTTGAGAGTTTTTATTATGAATTTTGTTAAATGTCTTTTTTTCTGTATCTATTGAGATGATCATATGATTTTTACCTTTTATTTTGTTAATGCATATCATGTTGATTGATTTGTAAGTGTTGAACCATCCCTGCATCCTTGGAATGATTTTTCACTGTGTTGTCAAATTCGATTTGCTAAAGTTTTGTGGAAGGTTTTTGTATCTATGTTCATCAGGGATATTGGCCTGTAATTTTCTTTACTTGTGGTGTCTTTGCCTGCTTTTAGTATCAGGTTAATGTTGGCCTCATAAAATGAGTTTGGAAGTGTTCCCTCCTCTCTTCTATTTTTTGGGAAGAGTTTGATAATGACTTGTTTTTTTTCTTTAGCTGATAAAACTTTATCGAGGAGAGCTTTTGGCATAATGGGTTTGCTAATATTTTACCCTGAGTTAATCAGGCTTGTCTATCTGGTCACAAAGATCCTACTTCCTCACATGTGTAACTCTGTTTAAAGGGGCAGAGACTGTGTTCGTAAGTTTACTACTTGGGCAGCAGAGTAAATGAGAATGCACCTTCCTTGCAGATAGGCAGAACTGAAGAACAGAGAAAGGTAGGGCTGAGCTGAGCTGTACTTGCTCAGTACTTCTCTGAATTAAAAAAGAAGTCAGTCTTCTTCCAGGGTAGTTTTTTGTCCCCTTACCAATTCATATATGGAAGCCTTAACTTCTGATGTGACTGTAATTAGAGATAAGACCTTTAAAGAAGTAATTAAATTTAAATGAGTTCATAAGGATGGGGCCCTAATCCAATAGGGCTGAAGTCCTTATAAAAAATGAGAGAGTGACACTAAGGATGCAAATACATGGAAGAAAGGCCATGTGAGGACACAACAAGAAAGCAGTCTTCTGCAAGCCAAGGACAGAAGCCTTAGGAGAAACCAACCCCGCTGATACTTTGATCTTGGACTTCTAACCTCCTGAATTGTGAGCAAATACAAAATACTCAGTCTGTGGTATTTTGTTATGATAGCCTGTGGTGACTAATATAGTAGCCAAGAGTGTTACTCCAGTGGAGGTGTCTTTCTGTGGAAATGCCAGGAGTGGGAAATAAGATTCACTGTAACATGAGCCGTTGTTTTGCACATGTTCATCCTATCTCCTGGACTAGATAATAAAGGTATTGACTATACAAGACTATTATTCTACTTCTTTATCTTGGTAAAATAATTAGCACACAGGTGCTCAATACGTATTTATAAATTAATAATACTTTTTATTGATTACAGACTTTTGTGCCTTTTAAGTTTTATTATTTTCTCATTTCCCCTAAATTCTATGTATTACACTAACTGTGACCATCTTCATTAGTAGTATACAAGAGTAAATCTCCAACTAGAAACTCTGTTTCTATGGGAGGATGTTAATTATCAATGCATTTATATTATATCATCCTGATGAATATGAAGTTTTCATTTAAATAATTGCAAAGTGACAGTTAGATAATCTCATTGCAGTTGCCAAGAAAATATAGTTGCTTGAGGGTTTGTATTCAATCTATGACAAGAGCCCATTTACATATTTCAGAGAACATTTTATTTTGAAATATTTTTAGACTTAAAGTTACAAAAATAGTCTAGACAGTTCCTGCATTGCCCTCACCCAGATTCCCCTAATGTTAACATATTATATAGCCATAGTGCAGTTATAGAAACTGGGAAATCAATATTGATGCAATTTAACAATGAAACTATGGACCTCGTTAGGATTTTGCCAATTGTTCCACTGGTGCCCTTCTTCTGGACAACCGCCACATTGCACTTAGCTGTTCTTAATTTCCCCCAATCATGACAGTTGACAGTTGTTCAATCTTTGTCTTTTATGACCTGTTTGCTTTTGAAGAGTTTTGGTCAATCAACTTCTGTTTGAGGCTTTCTCATAATTACATTGATGTTATACATTTTTGACCAGAATGCCACAAATAATATGATGCATTGAGAGCAGTCTATGCTCACAGGAGGCGTGATGTCAATGTAACATTATTGGTGATCATAACTTGGATCACTTGGTAAAGGTGCTGTCTTCCAATTTTCACCATTATAAAGTTACTATTTTCCCCTTTTTAATTAGTAAGTGGGGAGATACTCTGAGACTATGCAAACATTCCATTATTCTTCATACCTTTGCCCACTATTTTTAGCATCCATGATGATTCTTCCTTTCAACAATTATTTCTTTGATGATTGCCTAATGGTAAATTTCTATTTCCATCATTGCTTTCAATTTTTTAATTGAGTTCTACAGTTAGAAGGAGTTGCCCCTTCTCCCTTATTTATTTGTGTCATGAATTTAAATATAGACTCATGGATTTTTTTATTCTATTTGTTGTAATTCAGTACTATTATTTATTTTGTTGCAAGGGCTCTTTTTCAAAATCATCATATAGTTTTAAATATATGAGTTTTATGTCAAGAAAGTTACTCTTCTAGAACTAATTAACATTAGACTTAGACTTGGAATGATGAGGCCAGTACGTTCTGATGTAAGCGTGTTAGTTGTGAAAAATAAAAATGGTATATGGCAGTCTGTGCTTTCAAAGAGTTAGCATAATAATTTCAGATACAGAAAGACAGTCCAAAAGATAAAATATTGGTTTCCGTAAAAGCTCAAGACGACGATAAAAGAGAGAGCAAGGGACAATCTATGATTGTGAAATGAGGTAGTAAATGTTAATGCACTAAATGATAAAACTGACCACCAATGGCCTGTATTGCATAGGCTTGTTTCACGTTATGCTGACCTGGAAGAAATAAAAGAAATATTATATTTTCTTTAAAAAAAAAAATATATATATGTATGTATGTATGTATGTATATATACCTCTTCTCACATCTTCTCTCCACTCACCATTTTCCTCATAGGTGAGTGTTGAGCTTTTATTCATCCATGAAAATACAATAAAGTCAATTAATTTGATGTATAAAATCTCATAATCTAACTTAAGCTACCTCTTTGGCCCATTTTTTATTTTCTTCCTTTTAATCCACACCACCATCTCATTCCAGGCACATGGAACTTAATTTTCCAGACTTAACATATTTTCGTGCCCCTGTACATGCTATTTCTACAATCCAAATTACCGTTCATTATATCTTTGGAAAACTTATTCTCATTCTTTAAAACTCAGCTTAAAAATTGCCACCTCTTGGAAAGAAACTTCAACTCCTTGATGCATAGTTTTCTGCCCCGGTGGTTCCATGGTTCTTTATTCATGCATCAGCTTTAGGCCTTACCATGGAGTTGCAATTTATCTACCTCCTCCACTGCACTGAGACCTCACTGAAGGAGTAGTTCTGTCTTATGCAGTATTATGCCTTAGCTCATTTCTCATTTGCCTTGAGAATACTCACTGGGAGCACTTGAGGAGATAACTCGCGGATCACAGTCCTAACCTTACCCCCTTAGTTTGCCATGAAATATCTTGCTTTTATTATTATTTTCACATTGCTCTGGTATATCAATAGTCTTTGGAAACAAGTGACATCATTCTATTTATAGCATTCTGTTTTTAGTAGTGGGATTTCCACTTACAAAATATAGTAATTCTCAATTACTGAAAATGTCAAATCCTAGAAAAGTTGACATTCCTACACATGATGTTAACATCATTCTCGAACAGTTGTTAGACGAAGTTTCATTTGATGAATTCGATTTATGTATACATTTGTTACATTAGGATTAGAGACAAGTTCTGTTTAGAATTAACTCCAAGAACAGTTTTTATATTTTATTCTCACATTGAAAAGCAGTCAGATTTGCTTCAACCTCAAAGAGATTGTTTATGTAAAATTAAATTAATGCTGGCAGCGAATTGCCCTTTTTTTTCTAAATGGGAAATGGGTTAACATCTAACTAGAACAGTGTCTGAAAGAGAGCAAGTGCTTGGTAAAAGCTTGTTGAATGAATGAATAAATGCACAGTTGAATAATAAAACATGTTACTAGTATACCAACTCCTTTGTTTCTAAGACAATATTTCAACATATTTCCCTGAATTGTCAACATCACACATTACCTTTCAGTATGAGATGCTTTGTCTTAGCCCACCAACTCATACCATTGACGAGATTTATTCCTGCTTATGGATGTTAGTTCTGGAAATGGTTGAATTAAACATTCTCTTAGCCACCACTTCTCAATGTCATAAGACTTGGCACAGGCCATAGACTCTTAGCATATTCAGAATGCTAAAAATGGATTACTGTCTTTTTCAATTTGGATTGTATCAAATCTATTGCTGTATTTAATACTTCAACCTCTGAGCATGGGAAGAAGTAAGTTAACAGATATGGGCATTTTATTTTGTAAAACATTTGTATCCTAAAAATGTCTAACAATAAATTTTTGTAATTACAAACTTAAATGCTTTTAGAATTGACTTTAAGTGGTTTTATTTTGCCAAGTGAGAATTCTTTTCTAATTCAAATATCCTTTAGCATGTCTGAGTTTTATATATGAGACTTAATATGTTAGATTTTCTTAAAATGGGCTTGCTTAAATTAAAAATTTTATTTGATATGTTTCTAGAAGTAAAAATTATAATGTAAAAGAATTCTAATAGGAACAATCAATGGAATTTTTAAAACATTGGATAATTGGGAAAGTTAAGTTTCAAACTATTTCAATGGGGATAAATTTAGGATTTGAGACATATCCTTAAAAACCAGGAATGCACCATCTCTGCCTACAGAAAAACATTTTGTTCTTAATTAATTGATCTATTTTTCTTTAAAACCAGTGACCATTTTATTTCTTAGTCTCCATGAGAAATAAAAACATAACATATAAGATACTAAACAACTTTCGGCACCTCAGGTAAATATAATAATCAAATAAATTTATTTTAAAATAAAATGTTTTCCACTAATTAACATTTGTTTCAAGTACTTGATGCTTTTATTATTACATGTACTGTTAAAGTTATGTCCAAAAATATTTTTTTCAAGAAGTCTATGTTCAGTTAATATTGCTGAAGCTTTCAGCAAATGATCATGCTTTAATGTATTCATCAGAGTAAACTTGTAAAGCTTCTTTTTGCAGTTTACTGACCTAACCAGTGTTTAAAAATCAAATTATCCTCTTCAAATATTGTACGCAGGTCTATTTCCATACCAGAAAGATCTGACGATTCCTCTCCAGCATCGTGCCTTTGTGTAGTTGTACTTTTGAATCTAATGAGTACCAATGGTGAGTTCATACAAGGAAAAAAAATCTATTTAATACATCTTTTCATAGAATAAAAGACCTTTTTTGTTTAGGAACTAGATGTCATATTCTTGCTTGATATTTGAATGAAAGTTTAATTTATTAAATCAGTTATTCACAAAAATAGTACTTTGTTAAAGATATAGAACTTTCATATAAGCCATGTTTAGGTATCTCTGAGAGGCTTGGACAATGTTCGTGAGGTTCAGGGGTCCCCTCTTGTTTATTTGTCTCAGGTCATGTGGTTATACTGTTTGCAGGACGGTAAGTGAGTGAAATATGAGAATGTGTCTCTGAGTAAGCCAAACTAAATATAGATGACTTACCAATTTTTATCATTTGTTATTCTCTGTATCTCTTCTCTTTTGAATATGCGACAAGTTAACTATTTTCCAGAGTGTTTTAGGATAAGCTGTGAATGCAATGAATGCTATGAACAAGAAAATAATTGTATACACATATCCCTTCACACATACTTATATGCGTGCACAAATATATGTATGTATGAAGGTGTGTGAATTGTGTGTGTGTGTGTGTGTGTGTGTGTGTGTGTGTGTGTGTGTGTAGGTGAGGCCACCTAGTCTGCAATGCTGGAAAAAACATTGGATGTGATACCAGAAGATGTGGATTCCAATGTGACTTCTATCACTTATAAACCAGTCACTCTTGGTAAATGACTTCAAGTTCTGAGTCCCAGTTTAATATTATTGAAAACTAGTATTGTTATGTCTATCCCAGGTACATTCTGTGACAAAACTGTAAGAATCAAATAGGATTTTGCATGTGGAAGAACTTTGTCAGGCATAAAGCACTTATGTCAATGTGTTAATATTCAAATATTGATTTATTCAAATATTCAAAAAATTGATTTATTTTTTCAAACAACTACTATGTGCCATACTAAAAATATGTACAATATATAGTCCTCATAGACTCTTTCTCAGATAACTTAATCTAAATGGAGATGGATCAAAAACAAAAATTTATTTGCAGTGTAATAAGCCTGATATTAAACTCCCCTTGGTACATCATTTTTGAAAATACATAGAAGGTGCTTATAGCTCAGTGTGTGGGGAGAAGAAGGACTAGAAGAAGGTTTCTTGAAGGAAATGTTGTGTGGGCTCAGTCTTAAAGAGTAAGAAAGAGTTAAAGGGGTAAGGGAGAGTAGGAAACAAACGGCATTTCAAACAGAGAAACAGCACGGACACACAGGAAAGCTGCAAACTGTGTGAGAAATTAAAAAACATTTTCTTATTGTTGGATAGCAAAAAGTAAGGGAAGTCAGAAAATGGTGAGATTTAAGTAAGGAACTGCCCAGGGTGAGATTTATTCTAGAGGAGAATGAAAAAGATTGAAGGATTGCAAGCAGGACAATTGTACAGACAGATTTCTGTTTTAGAACAGCGGTCCCCAACCTTTTTGGCACCAGGGACTGGTGCTCCTGTGAGGATCTAATGCCTGATGATCTGAGGTTGGAGCTGAGGTGGTGATGCTAGCGCTGGGGAGTGGCTGCAAATACAGATGAAGCCTTGCTTGCCACTATTCTGCTGTATGGCTGGCTTCCTAACAGGCCACAGTCTGGTACCGATCCTCAGCTCGGGGTTTGAGGACCCTTGTTTTAGATAACTCACTCTAGGGGTGTTTTATATATCATGTATTTAAGGGTGATAAAACTGAAAGAAGAGAGTTCTGCCAAGAGGCTGTTGCCATAGACAAGGTAAAGTTTTCTAAGCCTTGGCAATATTAACAGTTGGGTCCAGATAGTTCTCTGGAGTGTAGGGGGCTGGTCTGTGTCTATAGAGTGTTTTGCAGCATCCCTCACTTCTACCCACTAGATTCTAGAAGTACCCACTCTCCATCCTCAGGTGTGACAAACAGATATGTCTTCAGAGTTTCCAAAAACTCCCTGGGGGCTCAGTTATTCCAGTGGAGAACCATTGGTCTGGGTAAAAGTTGTGAAATGTCACTTTAGCACTTGGGAACTGGTAATAGGACTAGAAAGTAGATGACAAACTCCAGAGAATTTAGGAGGTAATATTGACAGCTTTCAATGATTGATTTGTTGGAGAGGAAGGAGGAGGGTTATAAATCTTACATATTATGTAGAGTAAAAGTGAGGGAAAATTCCTGGGAGAAGGGGAAAGGGGTATAAAGGACTCTAAAATTTCCTAGTCCTAGAGAATAAGAGAAAAAGGATATTTGCATAAAATTTCCTACTTAAGTGGGAACCCAGTATAGTTCTAATTCTGGACCTCTTTGCTTCAGCAGAGAATTGCATAGAGTCAGAAAAGCAGTGGGCTGAGAATAATACCGCTGATACATGTAGTTGCTCTAGGGAAAGAATTTTCAGAATTGAAATGAGGGAAAAACAATGACATTTCAGTGAGTTGAGTGTAAATTCAAGATATAATGACTGTAGACTAGATTTTTTATGGGTTTGGTTGGCAAGAGGGAAAGGGGGAGCTTTATGTTAACAGAGACGTCTTAAGGCTAACAGCATATTTTTTTTTCTCAAAATATGAGATTTTAGCTTGTTTGGGGACCAAGGGGTTTAGGGTGCATGATGGGATAAAACAAAGAATACCAAGAATTCTGAGAATACGAATGGGTCAAAAGAACAAATGAACTTACTCTAGAATAGGAAAGGGAGATATCCTCTGAGACTAGAAGGAAGAAAGGAAGGAGAGAAGCATATGTGGAAGCTGAGGAAGATCATGATTGATGGCTTAATTTTTGTGATGTAAAGGGAGTCTGATCATCTGCTAAGAATAAAAGCAATGCAAGTCATGAATAGTGGAATAACTGTGGAAGAGGACTGAGAAGGAACTGGCCAAAAATGAATTAAAGAGGCAGGGCAGAGCTGCACTTTGAAAACATGGATTTGTGGTTGCATGGTTTTTCATAAGCAACAAACCTGATGCCCAGGTATAGAAGCAGAGAAAGTACATTATAACAGTGCTGTGAGCTGGGTTTTGCTAAGTGGATATGATGAAAAAGCTGAAATGCAAGGAGAATCAAAGGTTTTGATGGGACAGTTGTTCTGATGATCAGTCATTAGGTTCAGGGTGGAAAAAGAAAGAAGAGAAGAGAGTCAAATTCAACACTTTCTAGCAGGTAGAACCTGGGCAAGTTGCTAAAGATATTATATGTGAAAAGTTTCTGACATAGATGCTCACCAAATGTTAATTTCCTCTTTTTTTACCTTTTAAGAGAAGTAGACAAGATAGAGACTAGTACCCCCAAGCAACAGGCATATTCAGAGTCTCAGTTTCTTTAAGCATAAAATGAGCATGATAGTAACAATCACTTTCCCTCCTGTATCTCAAAGAGGAGATATAGGAGGTTGTAAAATAATGTGAAATTGTAATCAGTGTAAATTATAAAGTACTAGAGAAATGTAGCTTATTATGATCATATCACATTATATAGTAGTCATGTGAATTTTGTGCTTTTAATTATAAGATGGTTCAATAGTATCTATGAGTAAAGACATATTCTCCAATGTCATATCTTATTGTCAGAATTGTTACCAAGGTAGAAATAATAGGAGCATGTATTTTATTCCAGAATATGGAAAAAGTATGATGATCATGTCATGAAACTATTAATATAATCATTGTAATATGTGCTAGAAAATACAAAATGTTATTTGGGAAATAGATGAGAAGTTGATAATGAGGATCAGTAGAAAACTGATTTGTAATCAGCTAGCTTAATTGGTTGGAAGGTGATAGGAGAAAATCTGCCTGCCAAGAAGACCTGGATCAAGATAAGACTAAATTCATAGCCAGGAGATGCTTATGACAATGGGACATAAATTCTTCTGTCTCAATCAGCTGTTAGGAATTATCACCAGACCCTGTTTCATCCTTCTCAGGGAAGTAATTGGCATCTAAAAGGCAGGAGTAGGGAAAGGATAGGTCATTCCTCTGACAGGTCCTTGCTTACTATCTACATATAACTAAATCACCTTTAGATTCCTTGCTGGCCTTATGAATAGTGTGATTTTAGAAAGTTCAAAGATATTTCTCCACTAGCTTGATGACGTAAGAATTGTCAAAGACTTAAGATGAAAAAGTCTGGTTAAAATAATAGGTTGAAATTCATCTACACTAAATAAATGAATACTTAATTCTTACTCTGATAGAAAGAAGAAGGTGGTTGGGCATAGAACATCTGAAATAGTGGGTGAAGAGGGGAGAAGCCACAGAAAAGGGAGATTGGGAATATTGAAGACAAACTGAACTGATTTCATAGGTTGGTTCTTTCTCTGCAGGGTGGGAACCCTGCTGCCATCACATGACAGTGCCACTTCTTCCAACTACATCTTTTAAAACCTGTCTTTATTATTAAAGAGTTTCATATCCATGGATTGAGATTATTTCTGTCATTATTTCCATATTATTATTTCTGTATTCCATCCAGGGTGCAATTCTACCAGAGAATAATCTTAAAAACATTAGTAAAGTTTATTACCAATCAGGCTAATTCTTAGATGACAGAGTCTATCCTATATTTAAAATAACTACTTCATTGTCAGTAAAAATGTATGCCTTTAAAAAAAAAGAAAGAAGACTTATTGTTTGTGACAATAAGGATGGACCTGGAAAGTATTGTGCTAAGTGAAATAAGTCAAACAGAGAAAGACAAATACTACATGATCTCACTTATATGTGCAATCTAAAGAACAAAAAAATGAACAAACAAAACAGAAACAGACTCACAGATACAGAGAACAAACTGATAGTTGCTGGGGGTTTGGAGGGATGGGTGAAAAAGGTGAAGAGATTAAGAAGTACAAATTGGTAGTTACGAAATAGTCATGGGGATGTGAAGTACAGCATAGGAAATATAGTCAATAATATTATAATAACTATGTGTAGAACCAAGTGGGTATTAAAATAATTGGAGAGATCACTTTGTAAATTATATATATGTCTAACCACCATGCTATATACCTGAAACTAATATAAAATAATATTGAATGTCAATTAAAAATAAATTTTAAAAGATGTATGGCTTGAATAAGTTACCTAATTTTTCTTGGCTTTCATATTACCCTGTAACATTAAAAAAGAAAAAAAGCAACTTGATGAGTTGATTTTTAAAGTCTCTTTTAGTTCTAGATTTCTACTCTTCTAAGACGTAGAGTGAAAATCATGTTAGACAGTGCCAAGATCCAATTTATTCAATAGTTACCAATCCAAATATAGTACAGTATGTTGACCAAATTGGTCTTAGTCCAAATGATTGATCTGTTGATTGATAAATGATATGGAGATATCACAAAAAAATAGTTAAAAGTCTTATGAAGATAAAAATAAGGCAAATAAAGTCCTAGGAAGAAAACAATGGAAGATTCTCTTTCTGAATTAAAGTCTTATCTATAAAGATTAGATTAGTTTTTATAAAGGTACAATTCAGATCTTTTTGGTTTCTCAGTATTTAAGATGTTATTATAATGAAGAAGGTCATCAAAATATGTCAATTCATCCCAAGAGAATGTTAAAACCCAACAAAATAAGAGCTCTATTTATTGAGAATTTTAGGATTGCAATTTTTTATTTTCTTTAGTTTTAATAATCTGATGCTGAGTAGCCAGTCTAATTTTCAAGCCATGTGTATATGTGTAACTGGTTTGAAAAATTCAATAAAAAATATCTTTAAGCATCCAAATCTGTAGATTGATCTTTTGTTTATTTTTGTCTGCCTAGTACCCAATAACAACTTGAACATTTTTAGCTATTTTAACTACTCGACACAGTCTTATTTATACAATTATAAGTACTTCAAATTATTTTTCTTTGGAGAACTCTAAAAGTATTTTCTTAGTTGATCTCACTGGTCTCAGAAAAGTCTTTTCTTTTCTTGGGTCACCATAGAAGCGAGGAAGTCATTTTCATTTCCACGTACAATAAATCAATGAACATTTATAGAACACATATTTTGTTCTGGGCCTTAGGCTAAGCAATGTGGTGGATACAGTGATGAATAAGAGATGATCTCTGCCCTCAAGGCAAGCCAAGTTCTTAGATAAAAAGATACCAAACAGACAATACAGGGCAGCATATGATAAGTGGTAAATGAGTGGCATGGGAAATATGAGTTCTATTGTTTTAATATTGTTTTGGCCTGAGGTGGTTAGGGAGGGCTTCAGGGAGTGTGTGGGAGATGGCCTGGACCTTAGAGGACTGATGGCTTAAGACAAATAAGTAGAGAAGGGGACAGAATGACGGGCAGAGGAAATGGAGTGAAGAGTGATAGAACTGTGTTGGTGATGTGACCAGGGAAGTAAGCAGCCTCTGACATTGTCATCATGTCAAGTCATGCACAGGGCACAGAGCTGGCCTAGGCCTTTATTGAAGACAGGCATATGGATGATAGAAGAGGCAACACGGGGAGGACAAATTTCAGGACTTCATTAGCAAGTGAGCTAGAGCATTAGTGGGCTCTGGTCCTCTGACTCAGAGACGGGCATGTGGGTGGCTCCTGGGAAGCTGTTTCCCATCCACATGAGAGCAGGACCTTAGAGTGGACGGAGTACTGGAATCCGTGCTCTGCTGTGAACTAATCTGTAAACTTCATCAAGTCATTTATATAACTGTGTCTCAGGGTCCTCCCCTTTCAAATAGCATAGAGTAGTTCCTCCTTATCTGCTCCAAGACCCTCCAGTGGATGCCTGAAATCACAGTTAGTACTGAACCCTATATATACTCTGTTTTCCCCTATACATACATACCTATGATAAAGTTTAACTTATAAATTAGGCACAGTAAGAGATTAATAGCAATAACTAATAATAACTAATAAAATAATTATTGTAACCATATACTATATTGAAAGTTATGTGAATGTGCTCTCTCTCTACCCTTCACTCCCCATCTCTCTTTCTCAGTCTCTCTCCAGAAATTTTTATATTTTCAGTCCAAACCTATTCCTAAACCTATGTAACCATCCCTTGCTTGCAGTAAATGGCTTCGTGTCACTCATTTCAGGTGATTCCTTGTGGAAGTCTTTGTGTAGGCTCAGTGCTTTCTAGCAAAAACACATTGCCATCAATTGGAACATACTCTGTTCATGTCTTCCACCCAAAAATTTAATGCCTTTTCCATCTTAACTAAGCACTTCTCACGCACTGTGGCCATAACTTTTGCAGTTTGAGGGGTGACAGCAAAATTATTGTGAATATCTTTTTCCTTTTTCACAATTTCCTGGATAGAAGATTCTTTCTTGCTGTAGATCTTAGCAACCTCAGCATACGATTTTTTTCTTTTTATTTAAGTCAAAAACTGTTACCTTTTCACTTAAAGGAAGTACTTTATGGCTTCTCTTTGGCATATTCGAATTTTCAGCGTCACTCTTCTTATGCTTTGGGGCCATTATTAAGTAATATATAAGGGTTACTTGAACACAAGCACTATGATACTGTGACAATAAGTTTGGTAACAGAGACAGCCACTAAGTGACTAATGGGTAGATAGGATATACTGTGTGGATGCGCTGGACAAAATTAGTGTCCCAGGTGGGACAAAGTGGGATGGAGCGAGATTACATCATGCTACTCAGAATGCTGTGCAATTTAAAACTTATAAATTGTTTATTGCTGGAATTTTTTGTTTAATGTTTTTGGACCACATTTGACCATTGGTAATGGAAACTGTGGAAAGTGAAACCGTGCATAAGGGGAGACTACTGTATTTGAACCAGATAATCTCTGAAGTCTCCTTTAGTGTTTATAGTGTCTCTGTAATGTAACCATGTTTTAATACTTTACAATGTAACTAAAGTACTCTTTTGAAGGAGTACGGGAAATATCAAGGCTTTTTCATTGTTGAAAACAATTAAATGAGCTATTTCATGTTATTCGAAACAGTAAACAAAACTAATAAGCCTCTTTACACGTGATGCTTATTAAATACAGATGAAAACAATGTAGATTAATGATTAAGTCTGCAACCTGGGTTCACAACCTGGTCTTTTCATGGACTAACTTTGTGACTTTGAGCGTTACTTGATTTTTCTAAACCTCAGGTCTCATTATCTGTAAAACAAAGAAAAAAGATGACATTATAGCACCGACAGATTATGATGTATTATAAAAGTATACATAAAAGTGCTTAGCATGGTGCCTGGCATGTGGAAATGTTCAATGAATGTTAGCCCTTTTATCATTATTAATATCATACTTTAAGCTGTTGTTGGCATTTATCAACTTTATAAACTGATTTTGAAGAATTAAGTAACATAGGAATTACATTATCGTGTCATTATAAACCTGGACATGTTGTATGCATTATACATAGACAAACAATAATAGAAAGAAACCCAGTAAGACTAGAAATTTGAAGCAGAAAATAACTGAAGTTTAAAGTAGGAAGGAGCTAAGTGCCTGGAGATAAATGATTGGAAACAGAAATCCAGTGAAAGGCAGAAATGCCTCAAAAGCCCTAGAGTCACAGTAAACAGCACCCGGAAACCGAACCTGCAAAGTGATAAGATGATACAGTTCTGAACACCTGATTATTAGAAAGGTTTTAACCAATAAGAAAGAATGGAAAGCAGAAAAAAGGGCTCGAGGGACTAAAATTTGATTGAAGATTTTTAAAAACTAGATATCTACATCACGGAGTAGCAGCTCTGTCTTACAATATGCTTGTCAGGCTTGCAGATGGGGAAGCTGAAAACGTGGAGGAGGGAGATGAGATAAAAGAGTGTTGGGCAAATGTTCTTTCTGCCCGTGTAGTAGAATCAATTCAAGTAAAGGAAAATGTTTCTACTGACCAGCCTCCCTGGGGACGAGAGAGGATAGCCTTTTACATTTGTCAGGACAAAGCCCCAGAGAACACACTGTGGGGAATCGTCTGCAATGGGTAGAGACTAGACAAGGTAATGTTTCCAGTTAGTGTGGAACCATTTAAAATTGCAGCCCTCTCTGTGTGGCGATGCCACTGTGACTCCACAGGAAGAAGGGCCTGTCGGATTAAGAGTTTATATTTTCATTGTCCTTATAGTAGTGCTTGGCACTAATTAAGTATGATGTAAATGTTTGTTAAAAAAATAAATTTAGAATTTCTGAAAATATTTGGCAACCAAATCGGAAATCATTAGTCTTGCTTCAGGGATGAGCAGATGTACTTGCTAATTGAGAAGGCAATCATTATAAAACCAAGCCAAAAAAATTATTTTGGAAGCAGTGTGGTTGCTGTGCCATGACATAACAATATTACTGAAATTGGAGGTCAGTTTTCGAAACACCCTACCCCAAACATATTTCAGCTACTAGACAGAGCAAAAAGCTTTAGGAAGAAGACCATACAAAATTTCACAAGATTTCTTTTCTAAAAGAATACTATTACCACTAGAATTTCTGGGATGTCCAGCCCCCTATATCTCTGTTAAACTTTAAACATTTGTTAGGAGTTTACTGTTGAACAGAGACCGTTGGTTGCTTTGCCTCTGTTCAGCTGCTAACATATATCTGTGTGTGCTGTCTGCACCATTAACCTGGCAATTCATTGGCATCACCAAGGATCACTCTTTTCCATAGGAAGCTATGTTAGACCCTACCTCTGGATCACTGCCAGTAGTATCCATCTTGGAGGGACGTTTGGTTTTTAAGATTATAACTTCTCCTCTCTTCTAAAGATCTCTTTGTTGCCTTCTTTCTTCATCTTTTTCTTCAAAGAAAATAGAACTCTGTCCAGGCCTTCCCCACCATCCCAATGTCCTATGGGTGACTGTCCAATTTGGAGTATGCTGATAGTGAATCACTCTCCATAGATATTCTTCTAAGGTCACAGAATATCTACTGTGACTCTGTATGAGACTCACCCTCCCAAGGAGGTCGGGGTAGTAGAAGATTAGTCCAAATGATGAATGCTGACAAATGACCATAGCCAATACTTTGTTTATAAAAGACTTTGCTTTGTGTTATCTCATATAATTCTTACAACTATAGTGAGTGGCAAGTTAGGGGAGCACTACTATTATCCTTCTTGTGCACATAGGTAAACATATCTTTAAGTGATTTGCATGATTTTACACACATATTCAATGATAGAGCCAGAACGCCAATCTAGGTCTTATGGATGAAAGTTATGAACTTTTTCTCCTTCCTAGGGTTGAATGTGATGTCCAGAAATATAGAATACATTTTAAAATTTCAACTCTATTGATCAGTTTTGATGTTCTGATGCTTAAGTTATAATCACTTTCCTCGTAATGAGATGGAAGTTTTCTTCTGCAGTTTTAACTGTTAGTGATTTGTTGAGGTCTTTTTTTAACTTTCCACAATCCAGAAGTTTCAGTACTTCCATTTATTTAGTTTATTATAAAATAATAAAATACTACAAAAGCTTAGCAAATGGCAAAATATTTATGCCTTTCACCTAATATAATTTAGCATTTTCTTTATCACTTTCCAGTCTTTTTCCCCCCATAAACCAAAGTTTTTAAACATAGTTGCAATCAAAATGTAATTTAATTTTGTATTTATTTTTCTTCACATGAGAGCATAAATGTATTTCTATACTACCATACATTCATTGAACCAGTGAAATAAACTTCAGTTAGACTGCAAGTGGCTTATAACTTTTCACTATTTTAAATAAGATTATAGTGAAAATCTTTCATCATAAAATTATTCTTTCATCTAAACAAATTTTTAGGATAAACTTCTAGAAGTGAGTTCCTTGTTAAAAAAAAGGTAAGGATCTTATTTCACACTGCCAAATTTCTTTCTAAAAATATTATGTAAAATTCTACTGCAACTAGCAAAAATAGAGCATATCTTTCATTTGCCCTTGTTGATTTTTAGAATTATCCTTTACTTTTTGTTATTAGTTTAAGAAAAAAGAAGAGCCTCTTCAATGTTTTCATTTATGCTTTTCTAATTACTATCAAGATAAACATTTTCTCCTAGTTGTTTGCTAGTTGTATTTTGTTTAATAATTGAATTTTGCATCTTTTAATTTCTGATTCTGAGATAATTCATTATGTCCTGAATTTTACACAGCCAGACTCTCTGAAGGGATCAGCACTTATAGGGTACAGGTTATTATCTTTTAAAATACATTCTCAAATTTCCATTAGAAGTGTCTCCAATTATCTGCTAGGTTGTAGAAATTCCTGTGGGGAATACCTGAATGAAGCAGGGGTTTCTAATGCATGTGTTTCTAGGTTTGTTTGTTTTTTTGTTTGTTTGGTTTTTAGGTGAGGCAACCCTTGATTGACCTCACAGATTGCAAGGACCTTGTCAGCTTACAATCCTTTATTTTTTATTTTTTATGCCTACAGAACCTATCTTCCTAGGTGGTCTCCCATCCAAGTACTAACCAGGCCCGACCCTGCTTAGCTTCCGAGATCAGACGGGATCTGCTTGTCCAGGGTGACTTGGCTGTAGACATGTTTCTAGGTTTGATGTGAACCTTTGCTACCATGGAGTGATCTGCTGGTTTCTTCTGTATCCAAACGTTGATGTGGCATTGGTGATGGTGGGAAGTGATTGGCAACAATTTGAATTTTTCAACCTAAATTTGGTAAAATAAAAAAAAGATAGATAGATAGATAGATAGATAGAGATAGATAGATAAATGTTCTAGAAAGCAAATTCTATTATTTCCCGTTGTTTTGGTTAAACATAGTTTTCCTCATGTTCAAGTAGGGAGAACTTTTGAAAAATGTCACTTTTTCCCTATAATAGTAGAAAGTCTAAAGCCATACTAAACACACTTTAAAGAAAATAGTCTTTATGTAAAAACATATGTTTTCTGTGACTCATGGAATATATAACACTGATTCGTAAGGCCTGTCATATGTGTCACACTTCCTCATACTTAAATAACTTTATGCACACTTTCTGTCTCCTAAAGCACTTACTTCTCTACTGGCAGCCTTTCTGTTCTTTCTCTCAGTTAATGTCCAGTTTTAATAATAGAAACCACACACGTTAGTTTAAGTAGAAAAGAGTTTGACAAATTTAGACATCTGTGTAATCCCCACCACAATAAGATGTATGTTTTCATCACTTTAAGAAATTCCTTTGTATCCTCTCCTAATCACTCCATCACCATCCGCCTGAGATGACAGATCTACTTTCTGTCACTACAAATTAGGTTTGTCATTTCTGAGGTTTCATATGTGTATAGTTTTATGGTATAAATTCTTTTGAATCTCTTTTTGCTCAACACAATATTTCTGACATTTACCTATGTCATGAAGTGTATCTACTATTAATTTCTCTGTATTGTGGAGTAGCATTCTGTTGTGTGGATAAATACAATATATGTACCATTCACTCATTGATGAATACTTGAGATGCTTCCAGTTGGAGCTATTAAAATAAAGGTGCACAAGGTTAATATACAGTAAGTAGTCACTTGCTTTTCTATACACTAACAATGAACTAGTGGATTTTAAAAATGAAAACACAATACCAGGTACATTAATTCCCCACCCCCAAATAATATACTTAGGTATAAATCTAAGAAAATATGTACAACGTCTATATGAAGACTACAAAACTGCAAAACTCTGATGAAAGATATCAAAGAACTAAATGAATGTAAAGATACTCCATGTTCATGTATAAAGAGACTCAATAGTGTCAAGATGTTGGTTCATCCCACCTTGGTTTATAGAATTAATGCAATCCCAATAAAAACCCCAGCTAGTTGCTTTGCAGAAATTGACAAACTGATTCTAAAGTTTATACGAAGAGGCAAAAAATCCAGAATAACCAACACAATATTAAAGGAGTAGAACCAAGTTGGAGGACTGACACTACCCAACTTTAAGATTTACTGTAAAGCTGTAGTAATTGAGACAGTGTGGTATTGGTGAAAGAATAGACAGATTGAGAGAAGAGAAGAGAGAGCCCATAAATAGAACCCCATAAATAACTGATTTGTCAACTGATCTTTGGCAAAGGAGCAAAGGCAATACAATGGAGCAAACACATCTCCAGTTTTTATATTTTTTGGTCATCTTTTTATTGTACACTATTATTATATAATATTCTGGTTATAAAATCTTTGTTAGAAAAATGTATTATGAATATTTTCATTCATTCATTGGCCTAGTTTTTAATTCTCTTAACAATATTTTCTAAAGAGTAAAAATTTTAAATTTTGATGTTGAACTTATCAATTTTTTTCTTCTATGGTTCATTTGTGTATGTTCGTGATTTCAGAAATCTTTGCCTACAGTAAGGTAATGTATATTTATCCATTGATTTTTTTTCCTCAGAAGTTTTACACAGTCTTAGCTTCTATATTTAGGCCTATGAGTCATTTCATGTCAATATATGTGTGAAGATAACATGGAGGCATATATTTTTTTTAAAATAGACATCTAATTTTTTATCACATTTTGTTAAAAAGACTATCCTTTCCCTATCCAGTTATCTTGGTGCCTTTGTTGGAAAGTCAAATAACTATAAATGTGAGATTTAATTCTTGACATTCTATTCGGCTCTCTTAAGATCTTTATCTATTTGTTTGCCAATACAACAGCGTCCTATTGTAACTTTATTTTAAGTCTTGAGCTCAGGTAATTTATGTTATTTATCTTTGTTCTCATTTTTCAAAAATGTTTGGCTAGTCTAGTTTCTTTGCATTTCTATATAAATTTTAAATAAAAGCTTGTTAGTTTCTACAAAAGAAGCTTACTGACATTATGATTGAGATTGCATTTGATTTATAGATAAATTTGGAGAGAATTGATATCTTAAGAATATTGAATCTTCCAATCCATGAGTATATCTCTCCATTTACTTATCTATTCTTTAATAGCTCTCAACAATGTATTGTAGTTTTCAGTATACAGGTCCTACATATATTTTGTTAAATTTATCCCTGTGTATTTCATAATTTTGATGCTATTATAAATGCTATTTTTAAAATTTCATGTTCTAATTGATGCACATACATAGAAATTTTGGGCTAAATAAAAATTTTTTCACTTTTATAGATTGAATAATTACTTTATGACTTTGCTAAGCTCACTTTTTAGTGCTAGCAGCTTACTTATTAAGTTTTGATTCTTTAGGATTTCCTATACACCTGATCACGTCATTGATTAATAAAAAGTTTTACTCCTTTTCCAAAATGAATGCCTTCTATTTCTTTTTCTTCCTTATTGAACTGACTAGTACATCCAGTATAACATTGAATAGAAGTGGTAGGAGTGGGCATTTTTATTTCTGATCCTAGTCAAACCAGAATAAATAGGACAAAAAAATTTAGTTATAAATTTTATTAGATGCTTTCTAGAAGTTCATCAGTTTTCTTGATTTTTTTTTCAAAGAAACAGGTTTTGGACTTATTGGTTTTCTATACTTTGTCTAATTTTTATTTCATTGATTTCTGCTATCTTTATTCTTTCTTTCTACTTATTTTGAGTTGAATTTGATTTTTTTCCTAGCTTCTTAAGTTGGATGTTTAAATTAATTATTTTAGTTCTTTATTACTTTAAATAAAAGTTTAAAGCTATAAAATTTCCATTCTATACTGTTTAAACTGCATTACACAAATCTTGATACATTGCATTCTATCTTAACTTAGTTAAAAATCTTTTAATTTCCCTTAACTCTTTTCTTCTGCTAAAACTGAAACTCTGTACTCATTATATAACAACTCCTTATTCTCCCTTCTTCCCAGCCCCTGGCAACCACTATTAATTATACTTTCTGTCTTTATGATTTTGTCTACCCTAAGTACCTCATATAAGTAGAATCATACAGTATTTGTCTTTTTGAGATTGGCTTCTTTCACTTAGCATAATGCTCTCAGTACTCATCCATGTTGTAGCATATTGCAGAATTTCCTTTCTTTTTAAAGGCTGAATAATATTTCAGTGTATGTACAAACCACATTTTGCTTATGTTTTATCCAACAGTGGACATTCGTGTTGCTCCTGTTTTAGCTATTGTGGATAATGCTCCTATAAACAGGCTGTACAAATATCTATTTGAGATCCTATTTTTAATTTTTTGTGTGTATTTACCCAGAAGCAGAATTGCTGGATCTTACAGTAATTCTATTTTAATTTTTTTGAATTACCACCATACTGTTTTCCATAGTGACTCTACCATTTTACTTTTCTACCAAAATTATACAAGGGTTCCAACTTCTTCACAATCTCATCAACACTTGATGTTTTCTGTTTCTTTTTTAAAAAATAGTCACCCTCTTAATGGGTATGAGATGCTATCTCATTGTGGTTTTGATATGCATTTACCTAATGGTTATTAATGTTGAGCGTATTTTCATGTGTATGTTGGCCATTTGTATATCTTCTTTGGAGAATTGTTTATTCAAGTTCTTTCTTCATTTTTGAATCTGGTTTTATTTTTGTTGTTGAGTTTTAGGAATTATCAGTTTACTTTGGATATTAATCCCTTATGAGATAAATAATTTGCAAATATTTTCTCCCATTCTGTAAGTTGTCTTTTTTTTTTTTTTGGTATATAAAGTTTTATTGGAACACAGAGACATCTATCCACTCCCATGTTGTCTATGGCTGCTTTGATATAGATTGTCTTTCTATTCTATTGTTAATGTCTTTTGATGCAACTTTTGGTTTAGTTGATCTTCTTTATTGCTTTTCTATTCTTTATTTCACTGGTCTAAGCTTTATTACTTCTTTCCTTTTGCTAGCTTTGTGTTTAGTTAGTTCTTCTCTTTCTAGTTCCTGTTGTAAACTTAAGTTTGTTAGAGATCTTGTTTTTTAATGTAAGCATAGATTTTTCACTTTGCACCAATCTTAACTGTGTCGCACAAGTTTTGGTATGTGTGTTTTTCTTTTCATTGATCCCTAAATATTTGATCTTTAGCTATTTAAAAGCATATTGTTTAATTTCTACAATTTTACATATATTTCAGTTTTCCTTTTCTTATTGATTTCTAACTTTATCCCATAGTGGTCAGAGAAAATACTTTGTTTGATGTCTGTCTTTTAAAATCTATTGGGACTTAATTTGTGGCTTAACGTATGGGCTATCCTGGAAAATGTCTCCTGTATACCAGAGGAGAATGTGTATTTTGTTGGGTAAAGTGTTTTGTATATGTCTGTTTAAGTCAGTTTATTGTATTGGTGAAGTCCTCTATTGCTTAATTATCTTCTGCCTGGTTGTTCTATTTATTATTGTGAGTGGTAGTATTAAAGTCTTTAACTATTATTGTAGAACTGTCAATTTCGCCCTTCAATTCTGTCAGTATTTGCTTCTTATATTTTTATATTCTGTCATTAGGTTTGTGAAGTTTATAGTTATTGTCTTTTCTTGCTGTCTTGAACCTTTTATTAATATATAATGTCCTTTGTCTCTTGTAAACTTTTTTTTATTTAAACTTTATTTTGTCTGATATTAGCATAGTCACCTGTTCCTTTTTTTGGTTATTATTTGTGTGGAATATCTTTTCTTTTCACCTGTTTGTGTCTTTGTATCTCAAGCGAGTCTTTTGTAGGGAACATATACAGTTGGTCCTTGGACAATGTGATGGTTGGGGCACTGACCTCTTGTGTAGTAGAAAATCTGAGTATAACTTAAATTGGCCCTCTGCATATGCAAATTCCCAAGCATAGATCGAAAATACTATTGGTTGAATCTGAGGATGGGAAACCCAGGGATACAAAGGGCTGACTATGTATTATTGAAAAAAATCTCCCTATAAGTGGACCTGGATAGTTAAAAGCCCTGTTGTTGAAGTATTAACTGTAGTTAGACCATATATTCTTTTATCCATTCTGCTAATCTCTGTCTTTTGATTGAAGTGTTTAATCCATTTACATTTAAAGTAATTAGTGATAGGAAGAGACTTATTCCTGTCACTGCTATTTATTTTTTATAGGCTTTTTGGTCCCTCATTTCCTGCATTACCATCTCCTGTGTTTAGTTGGCTTTTTGCAGTTAACCGCATTCCTTTCTCATTTCCTTTTGTGTATATTCTGTAACTATTTTCTTTGTGGTTACCGCAGGGATTACATTTAACATCTTAAAGTTATAACACTCTAATTTGAATTTATATCACCTTAACTTCAATAACATTTGGTAAACGGGATATTCTTCACCTCATGGATAGTTCATTACTACTACTAAATTGTGACACTAATGGAGTCACCTATAAATACCACAAGTGATCACTAAGGACTCTACTTTGTCTGACTGAAGTTTGATCATCTCACTACCTTGTGTGGGTCCTAGGAACTGTTCAGCTCACAACTCTCTACTCATGTCTTAGCTAGCCTTGTGGAGTTTCACATGGCCTAATAGTCATCAGATAATCACCAAGACTCAAGGAGACCTTTATGCTGATTTCTGGAGCTGTTTTTCTATGTAGCACCCTCCTTTCTAGAACTCTACCTCAAAAACATCAAGCCACTTCAGTCTTCCTGAATTTTAACTTCTTCAACTTAGAGAAGCTACTGGACTCCAGTTGAGTTCCTTCTCCTAACCTGTACCATTTTGAAAATTAGCTCCGAGCAGTCAGCCAGAGAGTTTAGGTAGCTTGCTTTGTTTGTTTCTCTCTTGGGGATCACCATTTTAAACTATCTCCTATCCAATGTCTTATGACAGTTTTGTACAGCTTTTTAATTGTTAATGGTATGAAGTTAACTCAAGGCTTTTCTCAGTCCACCATGGAAAAAAGTAGAGGTCAACATCTGGGCTTTTAGAGGCTTGTGGCTAGTGAAGTTTGCAGAAGAAACCGCTTCAGAAAATACAATTAATTACTCTAAGAAAGATCTTGTCTGAGCACCTGGATGTATATATCTTACCTTAAAATAATGCCAAGTACTCATGTTGAATATAAGTCGTATCTAGATTTTTGTTCTTGTTTGAAAGACTCTTTAATTTACATTTACATCTGAATACATTTCTTTCTATTATCATTTGGAACTGTTATATTTATGAATGTAATGGATTCAACCAGAGCATTTGTCCATTCAACTAAATTGAGTCTTTATTATGGAAAGGTGTTTGCCATGTGTTTTTCTCACTAAATTAAGATGGAAGCCATTCAGCAAAACAGGTGCTATGATGATAATATGACTTTAAACATTAAATAAGCTCAGGGTATCTAATCATTGAAATAAAAGTATTATTTTCTTAGCTGTCATGCTGTCCTCTTGAGAATTCAGCAATGTTAGCTGATCCTGAGATGTTTTTCATTCACAGGAACTCTTTAGAGCATTTACCCATTCTTTAGAAAATTAGATGGTTTCATAAAATTTGGTATTGAACATAATAACAAATTATTTTATTTAGGAGGCTTTCCCTAGTTAACAAAAGTTGTCTGAATTGGCTCTGAAGCATGGAGGGATCCCAGACATTATAGATAATTTTACAAAATTCCTGTTAATATTAACTCTGTTAACCAACACCAATTAGTTGTACTATTTATATATTTCATTTAATCTATCATGTCATTGATCCTAAAATGTAAAAATTATGTCAACTAAACAAATGTCTTCTTGATGTATAGAATGTTTATTTATTTATGCTTCCCGAAAGAGCTTTTAAAGCCTTATTTGAACATACAGTATATATTTTTTAAATCACATATTATTCGTGTGAGTAATTGAAGAAGAAAATATAAGTGAAATAAGTTGACTAAGATATCTTAAAGTTTTTTTTACAAAGCTGTATATATGAATTAGAGTTATCTAAATTTCTTTTTAACTTAAAAAATTATAATATTCTATTGAGTGTATTGGTGATATAGCATTTTTAAAGATAAGTTTTTTTTTGTAGTCTCTGGGATTTTTTTCAAGCTGCTAGCACAAGTTCTGACACTGAACCTTTCTCAAACTTATCAGAAAGTGACAACAAAAGTTTTCAGACCACAATCATGACTTGTATTCTTTGTAAAATGGACTTCAAATGGGTTTGCAGTCATTTAGGCATGTTACTCAAAGTGAACATGATCATGCACACGCAGGCAATAACAACTACATCTTGATTTGACTATAAGAGACAAAAGATTATAAGATATAGCCCTATTTCAGAAATATTAAAGTGTTAAAAAAGTGAAAAAATTATATTTAATTGAACAGAATATGGTATTCTTCCTCTCTCTCCTTTATCTGCCTTTTCTCTCTTCTTTCTCTCCTTTTGCTCTGTACTGCAATAAATGTTATGAGGGTGTTTATAGATTGAGGGAAAAATAGACCATAAATAGATAAATTTAATATAAATAATAATAATTTTGATAGAGGTAAGAACACAGTGCTATGGGAGTATGAAAAAAAAAGAATTCCTTAATGTTATCTGTGAATGGCCTTACATAGACAGCAATATAAAGGTGAGCCTTGAAAATGAATAGAGGTGATCCAAGCATAGAAATGGAGAAAAGTCTGGCTAGACAGGGAAAATACCATAAGGAAATATAAAGCACGATACACTTAAATAAGAATAGGTCTTTTCTATTTATTATTCTGTAAGGGATGCAGTAAACTGGTCTGAATATAATTTTGAATGCATTGATAATTAAGACCACTTGATTTAGATGTTTCACTTTAGCAATACCTGAAAGGTCCTTTTAACTTGAGACTTTAGAAAATTAAAATATCATTTTTATTATTTATAACAATATTTTTACTTTTCAGTTATAATTGGTATGCAATGTTTTATTAGTTTCAAGTGTATAACATAATGATTAGAGATCTATATAACTCACAAAGTGACCTCCCCAATAAATTTAGTGCCCCTCTGATACTGTACATAGTTATTACAATATTATTGGCTCTATTACTTATGCTATACTTTATATTTCCATGCCTATTTTATAAAGTATTAGTTGAGAATATCACAACAGGTATTATGGGAATGATTATATACAATTTAAGATGTGATTAAGTGAATATATAGCGATGCAGACACCAATCTACAGTTAAGAAATTCTATAACTATAATTTGCTTCTTCCCTTAACCCTTTCACTAGAGAACTGATGTAAGTTGCATTCATAGGCAGCTGTGAGAAATGGCTCTATGTTGCGTGTGTCTAAATTACTGCCTTCCTTTATCTGTCTCATCCTGGGCAATCTTCTGCGTCCTTTGTTGATCCACACGAATTCACCTCAGATTGGCTACTTTCTTGTACTTGGCTAACATACTAATAATAGAGAAATTCAAGTTCTCTTTATGATCAAAATTTGCACTTGAAGGTATAAAGCTTTAATCAACTGAATTTCAAAAGTCTTAACTGGCTATTTCTGTTTTTATTTGTTATTACACTAATCCATTGTACTACTGGATATATGCTTTACCTTTCTGTACACTGCAAAAATTGTATAAACCAAGAATACCTTCCTATTAATATTTAGGAGTATATGAAATGAGGCTGGAAGAGGACAAAATATTTAAAATTCTTACCCTGCATTTGTTTCCTTTGTTGCAGTATCAAATGCATCATGCCAGCTACAATGGCTAGAGTTTTACTGTTAATAATTTTATTTGTTTATGAGCATTTTAGTGTATCTAGAAGGCATGGAATAACCAAAGAAAGCTATAACATGGTATAATGAGAAGTTTAAAGTGGACAAAGAAAGGTGGACAGAAGAGAACTGGGGAAAGTTGATAGAACATGAGGCTAGACAAATAATTAATGATGGGTTATTGAAGGGGCCTAAATCTTGTGATGATCAATTTGTGCTCTAAAAATGCAAGGCAGTATCTTAACATGAGATCCTAAAATATATTTGATTAACCAAAAAAAAGTAGGAATGGAGGAATAAAGAACAAAGCAAGTGAAACAAATAGAAAACATACAACGTGATGGCTGAACTAAATCCAAACATAGGAATGGCTATTTTAAATGTAAGTGGTCTAAACACTTCAAATAAAAGAATATTGTCAAACTACATAAAAAGCCAAGACCCAAAAACATGTGGTCTACAAGAGACTTTAAACAAGAAGAAAAATAAACAAGTACAAGTAAAAGAACAGAAAAAGTTATATCAAGCAAATAAAAAAACATTAGAAAAACAGATTTCAAGACAAGAAATGTCATTAAAGGTAAAGAAGAATATTTTATAATAATAATGGTAGAGTCAGCGCATCAAGGAGACAGAAAAATTATGAATATGTATTCACCTAATAACAGAGTTATAAAACATAAAGCAAAAAAAATGAAAGAATTAAAGGGAGTAATAGAAAAATTCGCTATCCTAGTTGAGGATTTACTACCACTCTTCCAATAACTGATAGGACAAGTAAAAAAACAAACAAAAATCAGCAAAGCTGTAGAAAAGTATAAGTAACACTATCAATCGATTTGAACTAATTGACAATTATAAAACATTATGGCCAACAATTTTGTAATACATTTTCTTTTCAAGTGCATATTAAATGTTTACCACGAGAGACCATATGCTGGGCCACAATAAGTGATCAATTAACTTTAAAATACTGAACTATTACAGAGTATGTTGTCTGATCACAACTAAATTAAATTAAAAATCAATATAAAAAGATATCTAAAGCACTTCTAGTACTAGGTAAATGAGATAAGCATACCCCAGTGTGTCTATCCCTCTGAATACAACTATAAAACCTGAACAGAATGCTTGGAACAGTTGTCTTAGGATTTTGAAAAGTAAACAGTAGCACATAGACTGGAGAAAAAGACCAGAATCTGAAATACCACCCAATCTGTGGTGATTTTACCATTTTTTCCACCTTTGCTATCTCCCTGTCTGATCTCAACACAGCCTGAAACCCAGAGGCGGTCATCAGCAGAACAAGAGAGAGCCTCAAAAGTCCCCTAGTTCTGGATTAAAGAGTAGGAAACGGGACTCCTAATGAGGAGAGAGTGCAGAAATTTCCTTTCCTTATTTTTTCTGTTCTCTCACTCCCTCTCCCACAAGCAACCTTATGGCAGTGATAACAGGGACTGACTGCAAAGAGAACCCACAGGAGCCTGAACTGAGAGTGGAAAAACCTCTTTTCTCATAAGTGTAGCTGTAATCCCAATAAAGTGGGGGAAAACACATGATGTTTTTCTCTCTCCCTCCCTTCTCTCTCTCTCTCTCTCTCTCTCTCTCTCTCTCTCTCTCTCTCTCTCTCTCTCTCTCTCCTCCCCCGCCCCCGGGCTCCTGCCATTTGACCTCAGATGCGGGCACAGTGATAGATGCGAACAGCTTAATGGAGTAACTAAAACAGCTGGAGGACTGAAAAGGGAGCTCCAGGTAACCAGAAAGAACTGATGCTGACTTTTTGAAGAATGTATCTCCCCTTCTCTCCTTTAAATAGAATATTCTTCATTTTGAGTTTCATGCTTTGTCATAAACAGATTCACCTTATCCATTCTCCAATGGCATACTATGCAGGTGATGTTTCCTTCTTGGATTATCTATCACCTCTGGAAACTCACAAAGCCCATCTGGCTTTCACTGGTGATGTGAAATGAAGTTTGATCATCTGGTCAAGTTATTTCTGATGTTGCTTTAAGGGCATGAAAATAACCTGTTCCTCATCAAAATTTCTCCCTAGATTTAGAATAATCAATTAATGATTATTCTCTGATACAGTCTTACTATGATTGTTGCCGAATGGTGACTTCTCCAACTCTAGCACTACCTTTACGTTTGCTAGCTGATATTTGGCCTTCTTTCATAAACAAGAGCTCTCCATTTCTCCAATTTTTTATTTATCTATTTAATATTTATGTGGACTTAGAAATTCCTATTTTCTCAAAGTTTATAATTCATTACTCAATCTAATTATTTTGGCGTTCAAATTGTCCCAGTTGGTGCTCCTTTTACCTGACTTCTATATTCCTGTGACACCTCTCTCTCCTCACCTCTCTCTCACCTTTAATGTGATTATATTTTTTTGAAATGCAATTGGAGTCATTTGTTTCAGCTTGCTTTCAGTGTTAGAGTCTATCTTTTCCTATGCTTACTGATTTCATTTTAATATGTTGAATATGTAAAAATATTAACATATTTCTAGAAGCCAAACCTTGCAAAATGTATATTCAGAGAAATGCCACTCCTTCCTGTATCCTTTCATCTCATTTCATCCCCATTCACCACCCCTCGCAGGTAACCAATTTCATTTTTTTGTGGTTTACCCTTCTTTTTTTTTTTTTAATTGTAAAGATAAGCAGAGATTACATTTTTTCTATCTTACCTTCTTTTTTGAACAAAAGGTAGCTTATGTATAAGCTGTTTGGCACTTTACATTTTTTCATTTAAAATTATCTCTTGGAAATTATTCCCTATCAGTTTATAGAAATCTTCTTCAATACTTTTTATAGCTGCATAGTACTCCATTATCTATACATAGTATAGTTTATTCACCAAATATTCAATGTTTGGACATTTTAAATTTGCAGTATTTTCAATTACAAAGAATACTGCAATGAATAACCTTATGCCTATGTATTTTTCTATGTAAGTTTCTAGAAGTAGGTTGATGGAATGAAGTGCAAATGCATTTGTGATATCATTAGATATTCCATATTCCTTTATAAAGTTTGTATTCCCATAGTCCTGTATGCAAGGGCATGTTCTTCCACATTCCACTGAAAGCTATATTTAAATTTTAGATATTTAATTTTATTTAGTCCATGAGTATTTCAAGTAAAAATATTATTTGAAATTCATCACCTCTTGGGGGAATGAATTAAAAGCAGAATGTTGTTCATCCAATCAAAGTTTATTTAATTTTGAATCCATTCTACAATTTATTTAAACGATTTTCTGGTGGTGGACATAAAGGTTGTTTTTTATTATTTGTTATTATAAGCAATGCAGTGATTAACACATTTATGGATACATATCCCCCACATATTCTTATTTTCTTAGAATAAAATTCTGGAAATGGAATCCCTAGTTCAGTTGGTAGATATTTTAAAGATTTTTCTGTTCTAATTTATAAGTATCAGCAAAGTATTAAAATTTAGTTTATGGATAAAAATAATTATATTATTAGTATCTTAACTTTCTGTTTGTTATTAAGTTGAACTTTGGCAAATATTTATATTTCTCTGCAAATTGTCATATTATGGTCTTTGCTCTTCTTGACAGGTAGACATCTCATTAAAAAAAAAAAAAAGCTTATTTCTTTCTTCACCTAGTCCACTCAAAGAGAGGGTATTTACCAGGTAGATCCAAGGAAAGTTTAATAAGAAAAAAAATATGTTCATGTGATGTTTATGTATAATATGTATGTGTGTATATAATGCATTACTCTATGTTGGGCTTTTTGCTTTCTGAGATCCTCATTCTCGATTTGTCCATCTTTAGGATACGTGAATTGGTCTTTTATTGTGTCCTTCCCAAACAATAATGGTAAGCTATGGCAGAAATTGAGAATTAGCTTTCCAAAAGCCATTTACTGCTCTTTTTTCCATTGTCCGCCTTGATTATAGAGGTTTGCCCCTTGCAGTTAGAAGTGGTCATATGACTTGCTTTTACCCAGTGAAATTTGGATATTAGTCTCTAGGGAGAAATTTCCTTCTCAAATATAAAAGCACAAAACCCTGCTAAAAGAGAATCCCATGCCCTTCTTGAGGCAGGACTGACATTTGGCTGCTACTAGGGATAGACATATAAATGCGAAGATGCTATAAAAAATAATAATAATATTGAGTCTTAATGAGGTTTTACATTTTGCCTACAGATACCCGATACAGAGCCAAGATTCAAATTCAGGATTTTCTGACTCAAAATTTGGGTCACAGCTCATTGACCACTTCTAGGTAATGCAGCATTCTTACAGCTATCATAAAAAAAAAAAAATCGGCAGAATGTCATCTTTTTAATATCTAAATTTTATGAGGAAAAACATAAAATCAAAACTATAAAATGCATGAAGAAAAGAAGAAAACAGAGAAAAATGAGGTCACTAAAACCCATTTAATTTTCATTAATCAGAGTTCAGAACAATGAGCTTTACAACCATGCATTAGTAAGATAATTTCTTATAATTTTGAATCTATGAAGGCCAAGCATTTAAATAAAAATCTTTTTGTAATTATTATTTCTGACTGCCAAGTATATTCTGTAATTAAAAATAAAGGATTTTTTATGTTTTTGCCCAAGTTAAGAACTATAGGTACAGTTTCTTCTAAAATATGCTACTGAAAAGTTTTTTTTAAATTTTTATTTTGTTTTGCACCAAATAGTTAATCAAATATTAAACGTGCTACTTGAAAGTGAGAATCTACTTTGTACCATAAATATGCAGGATAAATACAAGGACAATTTAGCAATGGGAAAATGAAGAAATTATTATTTCTGCATTATAGTGTCAACATTTTTTAAATTGACACAAAAATAGTTGATAATAAAATTTTAATTCTGATTAGTTTTTAAATATAAACATTCAGACTTATTATTACATTCCAAAATTTGTTTAACCTCAGTTTTGACAGCATATTGATTTTAGTCAGTATTGACAATTATTAAGCACTTAGCTCAAATGGTCATTTGGTGCCCCTCTAATCTTAATTTTTCCATGAACTTGAAAAAACCCAAAGTTTCATCTACTATGGTCATTCATATCAGTTTTGAATTCTACCAGCAGGGCATTTTTGGCAGGTACTAAGGAGAAAATAAAAGGCTTATAGATGAAGATAAAAAAGAAAGGAGAGGGAAAGAGAAGATATGGCACAGAGAGGGGAAATTGAAGGTTGAGAAGAGGCAGATAGTCAGAGACTGAAAAAGGAAGAGGAGAAAGAAGAAAAGTTAAGGAAAAAAATTTATCTACATGATAGGGAGGGGTCAATTACTTTGATAGTTTCCGCAGATATTGTAATTGGCTCTACTCACCTAAGTCGTCCCTCTGTCTTTATGAGAGATCATACCCAAAGCATCTCAAATCTGGGCAGCAATTCTTTGGTTTTTAAAGGACACACACACACACACACACACACACACACACACATCCGAAAGCAAAAAAAAAAATTCTACAATTCCTCTCTTAACAATACCTGTAATAACAAACAGAAACCATTGATATATGTTTCTTCTTTAAATGTGGACTCAGAGGAAACTGTAGAATGTTGGAGCTGGAAGGAACCTCTGACATTATTCTGTCCATTCCCTTATTCCACAAGGACTTGCCCAAGGTCGTGCTGCTGTGAAAAGTAGACTCAAGTCTAGAATCCAGGTCCTTGCATGTGCAATTCAATGATCCTTCTTCCAAGATGTATGATGCCTTTCCTGCCTTCTTTGAATGAAGAAATAAAATTCCTTCTGTTAGGGAAAAAAAAATCTCACCTCAAGTGCATAATTTCTAAAGAGATAGTGTAGTGACTAGAACTATAGTTTTTTTTAAAAGGATAAAGAGATTTCAAATTTTTATTTACTATGTAACTTTTTAAAAGTGAATGGTGAGGATTTTGAAAATATGTTTACCAATTTCCTACTGGTAACAGAACCTCAGCAGCAATAACTAAATCACCTTCATACTCTTCTCTGTGAAGCCATTAAGCCTAGAAACATGCTGTTTTTGGCAATACAGAAATCAAAGTGGTAGCACAGCAGAGCAGATCTGTGTTAAAGAACAAAAATCCACAGGCTGCTTCAAATATCAACAAGGAACCCTGAAATTTTCTATCAATTTCTTTTCATGGCCTTGTGACATTTTCAGCTTAAAACTATATTGCTTAACATCAAGGCACTTTGAGAGAGCTTCAGTTGGAAAAGGTAATTTTTGAGTGAGATTCAGCAGAAAAAGGTAATTTTTCAGAGAGGTTCACTGGAAAAGGTAATTTTCAGAACCAATTGCTGCATTCTTTTGCTGTTATTTTGTCTCTTTTCTAAGTAGCCCTAATGTCATTCATAGGCACTCTATGTCAATACATCCGTACTGGCTAAGTCGTTTTGTGCAAAGTAAGTTTACAGAAACTGTAGCTTTAGGCTATGTTATTCCAGGGCTGTGAAGATCAAACAATGCAATTTCACTTGGAAGTTTCATCAATTTTGCATCAATGTTGATGCTCGAGCTGGAGGCCTGCACCCAGAATCATAATTTCAGCCACAAAAAAATTTTGTTTTTGATGGAGAATCTAATTTCACATGATGATCATTGTTTGGTAATGCTGTGGCTCAGTAATGCAGCTTTCTAAACCTCTGGTGCTGACCTGCTCTTGATGGACAGGCAATGAAGAGGCTTAATAGCTGATGTAGACTGCATCAATTCATACTGTTTTGAGATACTAAAAGAAAAATAACTACTCTTAAAATTCATGTTATTATATGTTATTTGTATAAGTGGGTGAACAAGTATCCTAGGAAGCTGAGACCTTTCATCTGTTCATTTTGGAGAGCTTCAATCTTTAGAAAGGAAATGATGCAATTCATCTTTAATGGTTTGAAATGAAGACTCTGAAATTATCAGGCTCCTCATATATTTCTTCTTTGATTATATCACCAGATAGAAAATGGGTTGGGGGGAACTTTTTCAGAGCAAGATGTGAAATTTGAGGGACATAAAAAGGAACATTTTAAAGCCTCTTTTCTTTTCTTTTCTTTCTTTCTTTCTTTCTTTCTTTCTTTCTTTCTTTCTTTCTTTCTTTCTTTCTTTCTTTCTTTCTTTCCTTTTTCTTCTTTCTTTTCTTTCCCTTTCCTTCCTTCCTTCCTTCCTTCCTTCCTTCCTTCCTTCCTTCCTTCCTTCCATCCTTCCTTCTTTTTTTATAGTAAGACAGCAAGCCTTAACAGGCTAGCATTTTATTCTTTCCTTTAAATTATATGTATTTGGTTTAAAATGAATATTAATGAATTCCCTCTCATTAATCTCTTTGTTTTGTAATTCAGCCTGTACGTAAGAAATTATACCATACAGAAGTTTATGTATACTGGTTATATAAACATGTAGCCAACACAATTGGTATACTTTCATTTCTTCATGTCTGCTCAGTTCCAACTGTTTTTTTTTTTCCTAAGGAACTTCACTCCCTGTCCCTTCCACCCCACCCTCAATAGCACTGTGGGTTGAGTACATTCAAATAATAATGACATTTCTGTTTAAAATAGCTATTGTTTTGTGAAAAAAATGGGTATTTCATCGAAACTTAACTATCTTTAAGTTGGTTTGTTATTTATACCCACTGAGAAGTAAATTAAATGAATCAAATATAATCAATTTGTTGCCTGTTATCTAAATGGAGCATTTTTCTCTATCCACAGTTGTCTATAACTCAGTTTTGTGTGTAAATATATGTATATATGTGTGTGAGTGTGTGTGTTTAAAAGGTTGTACTTTTAGAGCAGTTTTAGATTCATAGAAAAATTGAGAAGAAGGTAGAGATTTCCCACATACTTCCTTGCTCCTATACATACACAGCCTCCCTTATTATCAACACCCCTCATCAGAATGGCTTGTTTATTGAACTTGATGAACTTATATTGAAGGATCATTTTCACCTAAAGTTCATACATACCTTGAGGTTGACTTTTGGTATTGTACATGCTACATGGGTTTTGACAAATGTATGATGTTATGTATCCACCATTTAAAATACACCATTTAAAGGAGAGAATAAAAATCTTTTTGTTCCACCTGTTCATTTCCCTGCTTCTAACCACTGATATTTTTACTCCATAATTTTGCCTTTTCCAGATGTCATATAGTTTGAATCATATGGTACATATGTAGCTTCTTCAGACTGGCTTCTTTCACTTAGAAATTTAACAAATTTTATCCAAAATGCATTCATTGCAAATTTATTTAAAATTGCCACATGTTTTTTTCAAAACATGATAGCTCATTTCTTTTTAGAACTGAATAATATTCCATTGTCTGGATGTTCTACAGTTGGTTTATTCATTCACCAACTGAAGAGCATATTGGTTGCTTCCAAATTTCGGCAATTTGGAATAAAGCTGCTAGAAACATCTGTGTGCATGTTTTCATGTGGACAAGTGCCAAGGATCATGGTTGCTGGATCATATAAGAGTATGTTTAGTTTTGTAAGAAGCCATCAAACTGTTTTCCAAAGTGGTAGCACCATTTTGCATTCCCACCAGCAGTGTATGAGAGTTCCTGTTCCACATCCTCACCAGCATTTGGTATTGTCAGTGTTCTGGATTCTGGCCATTCTAATAGGTGTGAAGTGATATTTCATTGCTGCTAAAAATTTTCTCACCAAAACTTGAGTTCTTTGGTCTCTGTTTTAGGAATTCTTGTTACATAGGTGTAAATCTGATATCCTGGTGGATATTCCGTAAGAATCGGATCAGGAAACTGGGGTGGCCCATAAAGATTGAACTGGAGAAGCGGAGTGGCCCATGAAGTGGCTAGGACCTTGAATACTGAAAGGTAAATTCAACATGAGGAAATCTGTGGGTGATGAATAGCTGGGAAATCCCAAATCCTTGAATGGTTTCATTATATTGAATTCAAACCACCAACCTTTCAGTTAACAGCTGAATGTGTTAAACAATTATGTCACAGACACACCCAGGTAGGTTTTTAAGTTAAAATTGATAACCAATTGTATCAATACTAACTGAATGTGTGCCATAATTAGATGTTACAGAATTCATAATTAATCACTAAAAAAATTCTTTTTTGTCAGGATGTATGTAGTGTGCTCCACAAACAACTTACATTTTCTGTTTTCAATGATCTAACTTACTGACAAAGGCTTTTTGTCAGCCAGCACATAAATGTTTTATTTAGTAGAAGTTCTATTTATTATGTCTTCGTCAGGGTATAACATTTAATAATTCTAAAGTTTTCTTGGAAGTGCAGGCTGAGAGCCAGTGAAACAAGTCATATGCCATTTAAAGTTTGTTTCTTGCTTTTTACTCACTACCACTGTAAATGAACTTTATTCAATAACTTTATTTCAACCCACTAAACATCTTTCCCCATTAACCTTTGTAAATACTCTACCTGGCGAATGTTTCTATTTGTGTGGACTCTGGATTAGCCTGAGAATAGCTGACATGGTAGGGAATGACTAATGGCAGGAAAGACTATCTGAAATGGCTAAGAGGGAAGCAGTGACATGAATTAACAGAAGTGGAGAGTAATGCCTCAGTCATCTGCGTCTTTTGGAAAGATAAGATTAAGATGAGACATATACTAACTACAGCATAGAGCGAAAAGACCAGAGTTTTGAAATCACGTAGAGCAGTATTTGAGTCCCAGCACTGCCACTGTCTGGTGATGTGACCTTTGCCACATTACTTATCCTCTCACGGCCTCAGTGTCACTTGTTTTTAATGCAAAAGGTTACAATACTACTTACTGTAAGTGGTGGTTGTGAGGTTAAATGAGACAATATATTTACGTGCCTGGTCCAGAGCCCTGAATGTGGCAAACAGAGGTAGTTATCATTAAGGTATATATCAACAGCTGAAAACATTTTACAAAAAATTTAACAATGAAGACATTTTATAAACAGTGGTAGTTATCTTTAAGGTATGTGTCAACACATAAAAACATTTTACAAAAAATTTAACAATGAAGACATTTTGTAAACAATGCTAGTTATCGTCAAGGTGTGTGTCGAAGTATAAAAACGTTTTACAAAAAAGCACAAGAGGATTAAAATTGAAAGATAGTCTGAATGGATATCACACATAGGATGTCAGAGGAAGCAGTTTATTCTAATAGTATTTCTTTCTATATTGGTGGCATCACTTGCTACTCTAAACTTATTTAATTAAATAGGTTTCGATGAGGATAAGGTGTGCTTGTTATTGGTGTTTTACATCTTACCAAAAAATGTGTTCTGATTATGAGCTTTGGAGGTTAGAGAAGAAAGTGTTTGTCTTACTCTCAGAGTGTGCCCATCATGCACCTTTACTACATGCCAAAGAGTATTCCAATAGATACAATACTCTTTGGCACATAGCAGGAATTCTATAAATGCTGAATAAAATGATAAGTGATAGAGCAGGATTGTCAGATGTGAACAGTCATCTCATTAACTTTTTTCCCCAGAAACCATGGTATGAGGTATTCTTATGTAGGATAACCCAGTTACAAATGCCTTTTTATAACCATTTACACCTCATGCTCAATTAGGCCTCATAACTAAATGTGCTGTAATTATTATAATACTTAAGTGTGGTTTATTTTTTTTTCAAATTTTAGGTTTTTAAAATCTTTTTGTAATTAGTTTTGTTAAAGCTATGTCTTTAAATTCATGTTCTTTTTCAAACAGAAAAATATGGGAAACATTTCTATTTCCTAAAGCTGCAATGTCCTAGAGCTCATAATGAGAGCCGTTCAGATGTTATACATTGACTGTTTCACAAATACAACTGTAGCTCTAATGAATATAAATAAATATAAATAAATATAAAATTTACATAGAAAATACATAAATTTATGAATATATTTATACATAAGTATAAATATAGGAATATAAATAAAGAGGATTTTCTTCTGTCCCCTATTTTAAAGCTCTGTTTCCAGCCTATGGATCATTCATGTCACTAGATTCCTAATAAAATCTTGTCAGGCTGACATCTTAGGTGGGCTTTCCTATTGTCTCCCATGTTTCCTCTCAAAGACACATCCACTCAGCCTGCCTTTAACAGCACCAAAAGGGAGGTTGTCACTGATCTTGGTCAGGTAACTGTTACCTGACCAGTGGTGGCCTGTTAAGAAATGGGCTGCACAGCAAGAGGTGAGTGGCAGGCAGGCAGCTCCCCAGCACTAGCATCATCACCTCAGCTCCACCTCAGATCATCAGGATTCTCATAGGAGCACTGGTCCCTGGTGCCAAAATGTTGGGGACTGCTGAAGGCTAATAGACCAGTTTTCAAAGAAAAAATGCTTTGCCCACTGGCAAGAGCATGGCATAGTTTTATAAAGAAACTTGAATTTTATCCAAGCTTAATTCTTTCCAGGTTTGCGCATGAGGAAAAATAGGACATTTCCTGTGACAATTTGTTGGGTAATGAGATTTTTACAATTTGTCAACCATCTACTTTCCTGAATCTCTGGATTTCTCAACCAGTGCTACATCTCTTTTTTTTGGTAGGCAGCATGACATTTCATTTTCGTTTTTAATTGAGATTTGGAAAAATTTTTTCTTCTAAAATGTGCTGAGAAATAGTAAACTTGATTGCTGGCTCCAGGTTATTATCTGTAACCAAGTGTAGGCACAGAAGGGGCAGAATCAAAAATAATTCATTTAGAACAAAGTAAAACAAGGGCTGTCCTTTTTCTTGGACTTGCACTTTGGGGCTATGTAAGGTATGGAGTTTTATCAATTACACCTGAGTTAGCAGGAAAAAGACTCTCTCCAACTATAGAATTCACCTCCTTCTTGCTTCTGCTATTCAATTTAGAGCCACAGGGACACCATCCGTCAAAAGAACCTTTCCTGAAGAGGAGAATCTTGTTAAGACTGGCTGTCAACTTGAGAAAACTAATCATAGTATTGAACAACAAAATGATTTTATACTGCTTTTCTCCTTCTCGTCTACTGAGCAGGCTATTAAAAAGAAAGGCCGACGGATGTTCAGCAACCACTAAAAATAGATAACTTGCTTTAAATATCAAGTGTCCTGCTTGATTCTGGAGTGAAACAATGTGTGTGTCATGTGTACAGAACGGAATTCAGATTAAAGACCAGAGGGTGACTCAGATTTGGCAGTTGAGATGCAGACTAGTGGGCAGCTCCTTTAGCCAAATGACTTAATGATTTCTTTAAAATGACTTTCTTTTCCATAGCCAGATTATGTCAAAATGTGTGTAATACTACTGATCTGGGTGTGTATTATGTTCTGTTAGCTTAGCTTAGAGTTAGAAAGCTCAATTAGTGGGCTTGAGTCAGCAAATAGACTCAAGGCATTTTATTTTCTGCTTACTGTGTCCTTTTTATCTTCTTTTCAATGTAGCTATGGTATTTATGCTATGGTATTAGCTGAATGCCAATGAACCTAGAGGACAACAGCCATGTTGCATTTAACAACATCTCGTGGTCACAGCTGCCTGGTTACCCACTGATCCTGAACGAGGCCCTGGGAGCAAAGGGTTTGCATTTTTGTTTATACCTGAGAGCAAATCCTAGAACATTCATCCTTCAAATTTCAATTCCTGTCCTGTCTCTTTAAAGTCTTCCCTAAGGACCCCAAGATGTTCCCTCTCTCCCCTCAATAACTATAGTTCTCTCCCCCAACTCTTAACAAAGTCACTATTTAGTATTTTCTACTGCCTCTTCCGTAGTTGGTAATAAATGCTGGCCATGGCTTTTCCTGTCTGTGCTCAATAAGTAAATACGTGTTGATGAATTAGATTGTTTATCTCAGGCAGAGTGGCCTGAGGGTAGGCTTTCTCAGTAGGGTGATAGTTTGTAACTTTGGGGCAGGGGCAGTGCCACATTAGAAAATAGATACAAATTTCATAGCTGTACACCAAAAAATATATACATACATACATACACAAAAACCTTTACATATAGTTTCAGAGGTTTCCTGACTCCCCCTGAAGGCCATCCAAGGAAACTTGATGAAGAACCTTCCTGTAACAGGACCTATTCTGTGTGAGAGTCCTTCTAGGACTCATGGAAGCAAGTAGAAGGAATCTACCAGCAGGCAGGTAACAGCTTAATTTACAAATGCTATCTTCTATTAGGCTCTGAGGTTATGCAATTGGATCTGAATATTGTATCTACAAGGTTGTGAGGCAACAACACAGAGTGAAGAGAGCAACTGAACTTACACTAATTGAATCTGAATTTGAATCCAGTCTCTGTTACTCACTGCCTGTGTGATTTTAGCCAAACCACTTAACATCACTGAGCCTTAGTTTTCTTATTTGTCACCTAGGGATGAAATTAACATCTACTTCAGACGGAGATGCAAAAACATTTAGTTCTCTCTTGTTCTCCTTCTGGACAAAAGGTGATCTTAAACGCAATCCCAAGGCTGGAGTTCTTGGGGTTGGCAGGCTTGATAGTGGCAGAACATGGGGTGACCTGAGAAGCAAAGTAATACTGGACAGTGGTACCTTGAGGATGTTCTTCTGTGGCAGATAGGCTTTGTTTCTGATCACAGATAAGACACTCCCTAAGGGCTCCTGGAAGTACATGAGGGCCAAAGGCCTTCATCAGCAGGTAGAGGGAAAGAAATTGGGATTGTAACTACCAAAGTAACCCTGTAAACTCCAAGAGAACAAAGAATTTATCTCTTTCTTTCTTTCTTTACACACACACACACACACACACACACACACACACACACACACACACATACATATACATATCACTTTGTTTAATGCTGAATCCCAAGCACCTAGAAGGGAGGGGAACTTGTAGATACTTTAAACTTTGGTTAAAGGAGTAAATGAATGAATAAATGAATAAGTGAATAAATGAATGAATGCATTTACATGTATAGGTTATACAAGTTAGTTAGGTCTAAGGAAACTTGAGTTACAAATATAAACAATATTGTTTAAAAAGTTTTGTGGTTCATGGATTGGAAAACTTAATGTTAATATGGCAATTTCCTCCTAATAGATCTATAGATACAATACAACCCCAATCAAAATTTCAGCAAGTTTTTGGGTAGAAATTGACAAGCTGATTCTAAAAGGTATATGGAAATATGAAGGACCTACAAGAAAACACAATAAATTTTAAAAAGAACAGACAGTGGACTTCCTAATTTTGGACTTCCTAATTTTAAGACTTATTACAAAGCTACATTTATCAAGATAAATTGATACTGGCAAAAAGATAGACATAAAGATCATCGGAAGAGAGTAGAGAGTTCATAAATAGACTCATGTATATGATAAATTGATATTTTGACAGAGCAATTTAATGGGGGAAAGGAAAGCCTTTCAACAAATGATGTTGAATCAAATAGATACTCCCGTGGGGTACAAAAATTTTTGTGTATGAGCTATTATTTAATTCATCTTTATTTTAACAGTCCTTTTTGTTGAATTTTGATTTACCTTTTTTTTTAGAATTACCAATAATGTTTCAGTGAATATCTTGTACATATAGCTTTGGGCACAACCACAATATTCCTGTGGATTGGATTCCTAGAAGAGTATTGCTAAATCAAAGAGTGTATACATTGAAAATTTTTATAGGTATTGCCAAGTTTCTTTTAAAAACTGTTATTACAATTTATACTTCTACAATATCATAGGATATTCTTCTCCCGCACAATTGCTACTTTGGGTAGTATATATTTTTTCTCTTTTTTACAATGCAATTGGCAAAACTGATATCTCATTATTGTTTTAATTATTATTTCTTGGTTGTTAATGAGGTTCAGCATATTTTCATATACACTAGTTATTTTTTCCCTTTTCTGTGACCACATTTTTATATTATTTACCAATTTTTCTATTGAATTATCTTTCTTTTTCTTATTAATTTATAGAAACTATTTATACATTAAGAATTTTAACCCTTTGACTATTATTTTTAATGCAAGTATTATCTCCCAGTTTGTCCTTTGTTTTATAACTTGGCTTATGATTACCTGGAAGTTTTTAATTGTCATGTAGTTAGTTTGTCTATCTTTTACTTTATGGGTTATATCTTCCTTATCTTGTTTAAGAAGGCCAACCCACACTAAGATTTCTGAAATATTCTCTGTAACTTTACCCTGTAATATGCATTGCTTTAAAGATCAAGAGGATTAAAAAGTCATCTAAAAATAAAAGGTCACACATCAAACAAACAAAGTGATTTATTAGATGCTTTAAGAGAGTAGATTCTGAAACCAGGCTGTCTGGGTTCTTTTCTAACTCTGTGCTCTTGAGCATGTTTTTTAGCCTTTCTGTGCTTCAGTTTCTCCATCTATAAAATGAGGCAAATAATAATATCTACTTCATGGGTTTGTTGTGAGGATTAAATGAGTTAATAGATGTTAAGGGCTTTGAATAGTGTTTGAAGCATAAAAATCAATGTACAAGTGTTAGCTAAAAAAAGTACTTTGGTGGTGTTACTACCTGAATCTAAGAAGTGAGAAAAAAGAAATACAACTGCATATTATGTTTTGAACACTTACAATTTTTGACATTGATACAGGTGATTATATTCAGTGTCTTATGCTGTAGATATTATCACTGAAGCTCAGAGAAGCTAAGTGTGTCATCTATGATCACACAGGTAGAAAGTGATTAAGCCAGGGCAGCTTATGTTCTATCACTATGCCCCTGGCCTAGGCATAGGTTTACACTTGGAAGTCACTCTCTGACTGTTACCTTCCCATTGGAAGATTCTACATGAAGGTTTGCAGCTTGAAAGATCATGGAGCTTGAATATTACTGCTAGATGTCTATAAATATAACTGAAAAAAATTGTGCTTCAGGACTCTAAATGCAATGGCTTATATCTATTATCCATGTTACTCTGTGATCTGTGTGCCTCTGCTGAAAAAGAAATGAATACTTGTTAGCACCTGTTGGTCACTACTTTCCATTATAGATTTAACATTTTGTTAAAGATCAGTAACAAGCTAATAAATGCCAAGCTAAGCAAAGTTTATTTTTCATGACTTAAAATATTTGTTTGGATGGTCTGAATATACTTTTGTTTCCTGGGAAGGTAATAAACTAATTATCACTACTTTATCATCATAAATACTGAAGCTGTGATGTATTAGTGCTTCCTATAAGAGGAAACATAACATTACGATTAAGATATCAGACCCAGGAGCCAAATCACAAAGGCTGAAATCCCAGCTCTACCATTTAATGGTTCTGTGACCTTGGTCAATGTATGTAACCTTCCTTATAGGTAAACTGAGGACCAATAGTTGTTTTTCTTCCCAATTTCTGTTACCTATTGGCTCTTTCCCCATTCATGTGGAGTATTTAGATACTTACTCATTCTGAAAGGGATATCATGGCAGAAAGAGAAAATGGAGTCAAAGCAGAGCTTTCCTATTTCAAAATATGTTCTATAGCAAATGGCAGGTGTAACATTATTGAAGAAAAGGGCTTTGAGTTAAGATAACCTGCTCTTTTAGTTTATTTACTTTAGTTTCAAAAGTCTAAGCCCTAAAGGTCTCAGTATATAAGCGAATTCCCCCCAGCCCCATAAAAATATGTTAAGAAGAATAGAAAACCTCCAAGGCTGTCACACCCCCAGACATGATGGAGTCCACAGGTTTGTTTGTGTGGAGGGAGAAAAATGGGAAAGAAAAAGAAGGAGGCCTGGGTTCCATGGGCCTGAGAGAAAGGGCCCTGTGTCCTGTGTACCAACCATTTCCATCCCAGGTTAAGTTCTAGTGGTCAGAAAGTTTTGAGTTACTGAGAACAAATGGCTCTGTGCTTTGCTTAAGAAGTATCTTGTTATTGACGACATCCAGCATAGTGTGTGGAAGAACGAGTAGGGTGTCTGAACACAGGGCTGGCTTATTGAGTGAGTGACCTGTGCAGTAACACATGCTTGGTTTAATGTTTTCCTGTTGCTTTCTTGAAACTTTTAATGATTTTTGAACAAGGGGACAGCATTTTCATTCTCCAATGAGCCCCATAAATTATGTAGCTGGTCCTGTCTACACAAAGGGCCCTGAGATAATCTTGGGTCTCCAGTGCAAATGGGAGGAGTACAATGATGTCCTCCACCCACTGACAGGGGTGAGAAGTAGTAGAGAGACAACTAACACCTGAAGAAGCTTTATAGCAGGGACAAGGAAGATGCAGTAGTGACATGCATTAACTGATGACCAAACTCCAAATGGGATAGCAGACATGTCAGTGGATGCCAACATAGACACTAGATGTTACTGAGGAACTGATGCCCCTAACTGATGTTTTGACTTCCCACAAATATCCTGGAACTCATGGTCTCCCAAGAAAATCCAAGGGAAACCTAGTATAGCCTGAGATTTTGTTTCCCACGCCCCACCAAATGAAGCCTCAGAATAAATTTCATCGAAATTTTAAAAACTATGACATTTCTTGCATGCATGAACATATGGACTGAAGATTTTACTTACTACTCCGTAAGTAAAAGTATGACTTATTTTACAAATTTGTTTGTTTATTTATTTGTGCTATCCATGTATGTACTATGCATCTTGCATCTATGGTGGTTTTATTTAAATTTAAAGCTGATGGCTTTGTTGATTCTACTTAATATAGCAGAGTTTTTCCTGCTGGCAAAATCAGTTTAGATATTGAATTATTTTTCAAATGACTTTGAGTAAATCTCAAGTGACCTAAACTAATTTCTTGGCCTTGTAAATCACAGACTCTTAATTTTCAACCTTCTCTTGTTAGGGTATGTCCTGGAAAGCCAATGCACATTTGTTAAACTCTGAATTAGAGAAGAGAGGCAACCATCTGGAACTGGAAAACAGCAGGGTTTCAGAAGAGCCCTTCACATTGTGAAGCATCATTCACGTGCTCTCAAGTTTGCCTCATGTTACAGAGGACTCTGATGGCCACCTCCGGTCTCCTCCAGTACAAGCCACTCAAGATGGCATTGTAAGCAAATGGGACGTGTGACTTCAAGGGAACACCAAGTCTGAGGAAAACCAAACCATACATGATATGATATAAATTTACCCCATGAAAGCAAAATATTTTGATATATTGAACTGAGATTTAAGTCACTATAAAATTTTTGTAAACAGAGCTCGCTTTATTTGAGAGTATTTCATGGTGTGGGGAGCCTACATAGATTCCTTTATGCATCTTTCCTCTGTCCTTGCAAATATTCCATTCATCTTTGATAGTGTCTGTGTACCTTGTAGCTTGCCACAACAGTGTAAGCACAATATCCAAAGAGCAGCTGTCACGTAGACATCAACAAAGCAAGGTATAAACAGAGAAAATAAGATTGGACAGGGTTTGGGGGTGGGGGGGATGGGGAGAAGAAATAATATAGCTCCTAGTTTACCAGATGAGGCTTATCTGAAAAAGCGTTGTCGTCCAGTTTTAAAATGATAAACACACAGGGCTGAAAGGGCCCCTGAGAAGTCATCTGATCCATCCCTCAATCTCCAGGGAGGTTTTATCTAAACCATTTTTACCTAGAGGTGTCTGTCGTGTTCTTAAAATTCTGTGGGGAAGTGGATTTGACAGCCTTTCTAGTATCCCATTACAATGCTTTATAACCACAAGTGTCAGGAAGCCCCTCTTTATACATATATATCCTTTCCTTCTCTAGCTAAAGCCCATTGTTTCCTGTTTTATCCTCAGTAGAGAAATGTTCATACATCTGGATACAGCTTCTGAATAATAATCCTTCCTATATTTAAAGAGACATTAAGTGACTCATTTCTTTCTCTTCTTGAGACTAAATCATCCCAGGGGCTTTATCCTTTGCACATTCACCCATTTCCCATACACCACTGAAGTTTTTGATGTCTCAATCTGGGCTTCTTGGCAGAAGTTTTAACTTGTGGGGGTTTCCAATGTCAAAATCACTTTCTGTGTACTACTTCTACATGGTTGATTTTCAAGACCTGTTCACATAAACACTATACAATGGAGTGGGAGTATACCATTGGATTCTCTGGACATGTAACAGGGCATTTTCCATGCTATTGGCACTTTCCTACTAAATTCCAGGGTCACTGGCACAGTGAAAGCAGGCCAGGAGCATGAGAGCTGCCACGAGGATTGTGGGAACAGGCTTCAGTTCACAGGGTGGGAAGGGAAGTTTGACTTCTTGATGTCACTTCTTTAAGAGTCTCTACAATCTCAGAGAGATAGTAATTTGCAAGCCCTGCAACAATTTGAGCTCCTTGCCAACTATTTGGAGACAAAAAATCAAGACCAAAAGGTTAGATGCCTCAGCTCTGGGGCAAGCTGGGTGTTTCTTCCATGGGTTCAGGCAGGTGTATGGCTTTTCTGAGGGAAGGCTGGGAGGAGTAGAGATGACGAGCAGTCATGTCCTGACCCCAACTTTCTTTCCAACCAAACAAAATTAACACCCAGAATTCCTGTCTTTCAAAAGTCCTGCCCTATAAAAATTTGTCTTGTTCCCTGAATTCTCCCTTCAGAATTGGGTAATGGTAATTAATTGACCTAGGGAAGTGGGCATTGCTTCCAGCTACTGTATAGAAATTTCTATTTTGAGGTAATAAAAAAATTTCAGTGACTTAAGCCTTGACTACATTAGGAGCAGATAGGTCTGTTTTACAATAGTTGAAAAATTACAGAATCATTTCTATTACTAGAGAAATAAACGCATAATCTGTATAGCCATATTTCATAAAATGTCAAGGGTAACACGGATGTTCATTTTTGTTGTTGTTCAAGTCTGATGGCCTGCCTGAAAAATGATTTCCTATGGACAGTGTGCTTCGTGTGAAGTGTGTATTCTATTTCGTCTATGTTTATAATTATCCTACACTTTCATTTAGACTCGGATGGATAGAAGCAAAACATGGCAGCTTTCTCACAGATCCTAGCAGCTGATGGGCAGAGGTTAATTTGTCTGTACATGGACACATTAACTTGTCACATCTGCTATTAATTGCAAACAGATATATTAGTCTAATTACACAGTGCAAGGAACTGACCTAAATTGTTCAATGCCTGTTGCTATATTGACTCCACGATTAGCACACTTCAGGCTGCATGTTTATCCTTGCTACCCTGATGTGAAGTAGCAGTCTTAACTCTACAGCTAGTAACAGTTCTCATGGTCATCACTGCTGGTATGTTAACTATGCTTGAAATGGAAAAGTAAAACTCATGCGACATAATTATGTAAATTTGCTGCTGAACTATAGCCATTTCTACTCCATTACCTTGACCAAGAGCATTTTCAAATACTTATTTTCTGTGGCAGCTGTCTAAGTGGGTTGCAGCCATTCTAATTTTGGAGCTCATTACTAGGACAAACAGTTGTGGTAAATCAATAGCCCATCAGAATTAATTAAATGTGGAGCAGCAACTGAATGTTCATCAGCTCGTTCGCAAGAAATTGGGGCAGCGGGCATATCTCCCTACTCAGGACTGAAGCTGGTTTGTTTCATGACTTTGCACTTGGGACATGTTTAGTGATGATGAGATAGAAAATGTTTATATGTGGCAAGTATATAAATAGCAAAAGCCCAGTAATTGGGTGCATTTTGGAATTAATGACTAGATGATGTTCATTTCTTTTCTTAATTTTTATCAACATTAGATTCTCCATCACAGCTGTATTGGCAGATCTTGACTCCCTGAATTACTCACACTAAAAAGAAACCCCACTTTGTCTGTGCTTATAAAGGTGTCTAGCACCTGGGTACTCAGTAAATATTGACTGTATGAAAAAAATTGAAGAAACTAGCTTCATCTTATGTGAAACAGAAACAATCTATTTAAATACAAACCTTTTAGTAAAAATACATAGGACTTTTTCAACATACTTAAAGCAAAAAAAAATTTTTAAGGAAAGAAAGCCCTATATTTTTTAAATAAAAAGATTTGGTAAAGTTAAATTTTACAACAGCATTAGTAGAATTTCATCAATCCTTCTGAATGTTGACATATTGATGATAAAGAATGTTTGAACGTGAAGGTACATGCACCATCTTGCCAACCTGCTCCCCCTCTGGAAAGCAGTCTTCTTGGGCCTGAGAGAGTCTCAGATAAGAACAGCCTTGGTGACCTTAAGTGTGAGGGCTAAAGAGCTTTGTAGTCAAAGAAATATTGCATTCTCTGTCTCCTTTCTCCCTCTTTTCTTTTTTATTCAGCACAGCAGCTTGGGTCCTTAGAAACAAATGTGCTTTGCATGCTTCTCTTAACAGATTGAACAGTAGGTCTCCTGAAAGATTGATGCAGTTGGCTCCCTTATACAGGAGACTTGGAAGCTGCAATATTGCTTTGGGAACCATTGCACTGGTTTCTCTTTGATTCTGGACTTTGCTGTTCTCTTGGCAGCATCAGATCTCCCCTGCCCTGTTCTGAGCTTACTGGTATCACTCTTCATGATTAAGGCAATGGGCTTTCACTTTGATCTCGATAGAGAGATGTGAGCTAGGATTGTGAATTCAGAAATGGAAGCCAACAACTCTTTACAAAGATCTGTTTTTTTTTTCTTTCATTCTTTCTTTTTTTCTGTCTCTCTCAGCTATAACTGTGGAATCGGGAAGACCTTTTTGTTAACTATGTGTATGAGCATCTTTTGTGATGGGAGAATTCATTCAGCAAACACTAAAATGACAGAGACAAAGATGAGTTAGAAATGGTTCTGTTACTGGTGCATAGATGTCTGCACTGTATAAGAGTCTGGGGCTTGGATCCCCCATGAAAATTTGCGTGGAGGTCCAACGCTGGGAGAAAAGGTGGAGAAAAAGTAGCAAACAGAAGAGATTTTATTAAGTAAAGCTGGCAAAGTACACTTGGTAGAAAGTCCTAGCAGGCAGCTTGATAAAAATAAAGTGCGTCGAGAAATGGGGAGTAAGGGGAAAGGTGAGTTTTTATGGACCGCAGAGTTTCTTTGTCCTCCTTCTGGCCCGCCTACCTCGAGTGACATGAATCTCCAGCTCCTCTCTTTGAATCGCCTACTTCTGAACGGGGCATGCGCAGTGTGTGTCCATAGATGAGCAGTCATACGCCTGCGCCAGGGCGATTTTGAGGGTAGGCACATGTTTAGTTAATTTCACTTGTACTAGTGGATTGCTCCCAGAGTAAGGTCATATAATGGTCATCTGCAGTTAACTGACACGGGGAGTGTAGGGGTGCAGGGTAGTGAGGAAAGCTCCAAGTGCTGCCAGATATCCTGCTTGCCCCTCTGGCTTCTGACCTTGGGGGAACAAGGGAGGCTCCAGAAGCCTGCCAGATACCTTACTGTACGCATTCTTTTGCTGAGCTGGTCTAGGGGTCATGTTAATCCTTCATTGTCCCTTTCTCTTTGGCTCATATCTACCTACTCTGTCAGCTCTTGTTCTTGAGGAGCTCATAGTCTATAGAGAAGTTGAAAAAGATATACTGACTATTGAATAATAGGAAAGAAAATGTAAAAAACCCAAGAAGCACAAAGGAGGGGATCATTAGTTCTCTCTGGGTCAGGAGTAGTCTGATAGGAAGACTTCACATAGAAGATAATACATGGGCAGGCTATTAAAGGAACCCATTAGCTTTTACTCAGAAATACTTGAAGACTCAAGGAATATTAGCATTAAAGTGCATTTATTAATTCAATCATCCAATAACTATTTACTGATGCTAACTCTACGCTTGCTTGGCACTGTTCTAGCAACGGGGATAAAATAGTGAAAAGAAAAACAATTTCTTATAGATCCTAACTTTGAGTTGAAGGGGACAGTTATCAAATAAATATCTGAAATGTCAGGCAATGACAAATGCTATGAAGAAAAATAAAAATCACAGTACACAGATAAAAAGTGGTGATGATGGTGGTGGCACTTTGTGCTATTTTATGTGGGGAAGTTAGGAAAAGCCTGACCAGGATGAGATGATCTTTGAGCAGACAGCTGAAGGACTAACATGGTGAGTCACATGGGTACCTGGGGAAGACCATTCCAGGTAAAATCAACAACAATGTCCAATTTTTCAACATTAGAAAGACTCGAAGTGTTTTGTTTTATTTTGTGTGTGTGCATGTGTGTGTGTGTTTAACAACTTCTTGAGGTAGATACTTTAATGTCCCTAATTTATACATAAGAAAAATATCTGGTCTTGCTTCCTGATATTTTCCTTAGTTTGGTTCGAATAAACTCATAAAAATTTCTAAAAAAGAAAAAGGAAGGAAGGAAGGAAGGAAGAAAAAGAAAGAAAGAAAGGAAGGAAGGAAGGAAGGAAGGAAGGAAGGAAGGAAGGAAGGAAGGAAGGAAGAAAGGAAGAAAGGAAGAAAGGAAGAAAGGAAGAAAGGAAGAAAGGAAGAAAGGAAGAAAGGAAGAAAGGAAGAAAGGAAGAAAGGAAGAAAGGAAGAAAGGAAGAAAGAAAAAAACTATATCTTCGAGTCCTGAGGACTATAGGGAACTTGGGTGACTTCTAAGGGTCTCCATAACAATTTGGACTCATCTAGTTTTTTTTTCACAATTGGTACAATTTTAAATGCTTACTATATGCTGAGCCCTGTTCTAAATTTTGCATTTACTTTATTTCGTTTGATCTTTACAATAATCCTATGAGGCAGATACTATCATTAACCTCCTTAGAGAAAAAGGGGAGTCAAATAAATTGTTCAAGGTCATATAGCTAGAAAGTAGAGAAGCCAAGAGTCAAAGCAGACAGTCTGATTGTGGAGAATATACTGTCTGGATATAACATAGATTAATCCTAGAAAATCAATTTTTTCAATCCATTGTTTACATGAGCAAAGTCAAGACCTCTCAAAAGGAAATTGTTCCAGGGAAATTTTTTCTTTACCGAAAAAAGCTCTGCTGCATGTCAGCTGTGCCTCATGTGTTGGGTGAACCAGGCTACTCCCTGAATGTGGTGGTGTGATCCGAGATGGTTCTGGAATCCCTGTGACACATTTATCAACTTTAGCATTTGTATTGGAGAGTGGTTGGGTATAGAGAAATTCTTCAACTCTCTGATCACTTGGTTTCCAAAACAAAGTTGAATTGGTCTTGTACAATAGGTATGAGCTTCCACTTGGCCACTACCCAGTTCAGAATCATGTAATGGCTTCCCATAAAACTTGGAATTAAATCCCAACTCCTTACCATGGCCTGCTCTGCTTCACATGAACCAGCCAAGGCTCTAAATTTGTTAACCCAGGATCACCCCTCACAGTTGTTGGACCCAGGCAAGAGGTAAAAGTTGAAGTTCACACACCATCTGTCTATCTATCTATTAAAAGTTATAAATCAAGCTAGTAAGCTGTTAAAATGAAAGACATTTTATTCTCCAGTTTTGGCAAACATACCTTTCTAATGACAAAAGCAAAGGGGTTTGTGTGTGTGTGTGTGTGTGTAAAGCTATGGTTTATGGATTTATATAACTGAAGGTCTACAGACTATCAGACATTTGGATTTAATTATCATTGTAAATATCTGGGTGTTTAATAAAAATAAAATTAAAAGATTAAATAGTTCTCTGTTTTCAAAGGTTAATGCTCTAAAATAGTGAAATTACTAAGATTAAAAGCAAAATATAAATTATGAGTATCAAAATTTTAGATGAAATTAGTAAAGCAGAAATTTTATTTTTTTTCCAAAATTTAATGAAACCACTTGACATTTTTATAATGTAATATATGCACAATTCTAGGGTTTAATATTTATCTAGTTGTCTCAGTATCATACTTCACATCTGTTACATCTGGACCTACGTATATACAAACTTAGTAGAAATATGTAATGTATAATATTGGAAAATATTCCTTAGCTTCTGTATGTAAGAGTTGCATATACCATCTTAATTTTTGCACACTATTAGAACCAAGAAATGGAATGGAAGGAGAAGCAAGAAAATGGATGCTTGTTGCCACTAAGAAGCAATCTTCATTATGCAAGAATCAATCGTATTCATGTTTTTCTTTTTCTTTTTTTTTTTAAAAAAAGGATTTGACATGTTAATTTGTCTTTTTTAAAAGCCAAAATGTTTCCATTTCTCAAATCCTCACTCTCTGCATTCTGAAGCTGTGAGTCAGCTCAGCAAACCTCAAACCTTTACAGTCAGACGCAGTTACCTTTTGTTTTGAGAGCACAGGGCGAGAAATATGGAGAAAAAATTGTTCAAAAACTAGATAGAGTGAGCCATGTTTAAATTACAGGTTGTACTGTAACCAGAATGATCACAGACTTCTGTGTGATGGAGGCACTGTGTGTTTGTCATTTGTGCATGTGTGTGTTTGTGATATGCAAGGCTTTTTGAAACAGGTGTAGAAAAAGGGGCCCCTCTTGCTTGGTGTAAGGGGAATACTGCACTGGCCTTGCTTATTTCCAAATACATTCAGCAATCACCTGCCTCTGGACCCTTGTACTACATCGAGGAATCTCTGTCCCTCTAACTTTGTGTTGCCTGCTTCCTCACTTCATTCAAGTCCCTGCTCAAACATCACCACTTCAAGAGGCCACCCTGGCCACTCAACCTAAAATAGCATACTTGCCCCATCATTATCACCTTCCCTACTTTACATTTCCTTGTAGCTCTTATTAATAACTGAAATTACATTATATATCTGTCTTTCTTACCAGCCTGTAAGTTTCCTGAAGAGAAGAGCCCTGTCTCTCTTGTTCATGTGTATGTAGAGTAGTGCCTGCCACATCTTAGAAGCACAATAATATATTTAAAAGTGAATGAAAGAAGGGTGGAAGGAAGAGCAGGAAGGAAGGAAGGAAGGAAGGAAGGAAGGAAGGAAGGAAGGAAGGAAGGAAGGAAGGAAGGAAGGAAGGAAGGAAGGAATTTGGAATAGTAGCTTCTTATTGCAAAGAAGAAATGATTACACTTGACAGGGAGGTTTTTGGTAAGGACTGTCCTTTGCCTTCTGGAATTGCCTGGGTACCTAGGCAACAAATGGAACCAGGCACACTTTCCCCCTGCAGGCTACCTGAGAGTTTGGACTTTCTCCTTTGGTCTAATATAGAATAAAGTAGGTGTGACTCTGAGCAAATTAGCAATACTTCTCTTATCCTACCTGGGAAGCTGTGGAACTGTCTTTCAATTATAACAGTGCTTTCTCTATGGTAAAAAGGAACAGGGACACAAATTAATGAAGGCCAATATGATTTGCCTTCAACTAATACCAATTAACACTTTCCAAGTGACAGAATTATCAGGGAACTGGTAATTTTTACATTTCATGAGATACATGAAGGTTTCATATTCTATATCTGGAAGAGAGCATCAAACTAGATGCTGCACATGTTAGGCTTCTACAAAGGGTCTTTTCTCAGGAACCCAAACCACATGTCTCTGATCACTTTATTGAAAGACACACAGAAAATGTGAAAAAGAAGAATAAGATAGAAACTTGCATTTGAGAATAAATGAGAGAGTGAAATGTTATTATAGAAATACTTATAAAAAATCAGAGTAAATTCTATGAAATGACTTTCTCATTGTAGCAATTGTCTCCAAATTATGCCACTTCTTTCTAGCCAACATTTTTACTTCTTTGTGTGACTTGGGACCCTGGGGACATTGCCTGGAAGTTGAATAGAGGTAGCTAAACTATCAAGCCTCACTGGATGGGTGGCTAGTGTGTTACCAAGTGTCTGTAGACAATTTCCATGTTTGTTTTTTTTTTTTGGTGCTATAGTTTTTATTGTGATTTTTCAATCTGAGTATGGATTGAAAGATACTGTGTAAAATCCAATTGTTTCCAAATAATTGCCTCAGTCAATATTAATGTAGACAAGTGATCAAAGAAGCATGACCAGAATGATAATTAAATAGGAATGAAACCATTAAACTGCAAGTTTTTAAGGGTGCCTGGTATGCTCTCAGCACTGTGGTCGACACTGTTGGGGCGCACAGGTTGCTTACAGTGTTCTGTGGCCACATAGCATCCATTTCTTCTTCCTAATAGCATCTGGATTTCTCAAAGTTAAATATATTAGTCAAATACAATTTCAATTTATGTCTCAATTTTTAAAATTAGATATTATGACTTAGAACACGTGAGAGAATTCCATTTCTGAGAAAATGGAGTAGACATTTCTCCCTCGTCCTTCCATTAAGTACAACTAAAAATCTTGGATGATATATATAAAACACACATAAGAAGGTTCTGAAAAGTGGAGAGAAGAAGGCAGACTGTCTAGGAACTTTGTGACCCAAGGAACAACATAGTGGTGGGTTTCCTGGGGTTTCTTTTTGCCTCATGTATATCAGATTTGTAATTAAAGAAGCCAGCAATCAGAAGTCCTAATAGATTCAGACAAGGGGGAAAAAAAAAGCCTAACAAAAGCCTATTCTCTTTAACCAAAGGACCAGGAAAGGAGCAGACTAGCAAGACAGAAAATGTTTAGATATTTGCTGTATTAGACAAGGCTCTCCAGAGAAACAGAATCAATAAGATAGATTGCTAAATGATAGATAGCTGAGAGATAGATAGATAGGTAGATAGGTAGAAAAATTTAGAGGAAGCAGTTAAAAAAAAAAAGGTATAAATAAGATCCAGAGTCTTATAGTACAACAACCAAGAGATGGCTTAAAAAGTTCTCTAATCAGAAAAGAAATAATAAAAAAAGAAATCTTAAAACATCAGGAAGGAAGAACAATACAAAAAGTAAAGACATAGGTAAATATGTTATATTTTCTTTTTCCCCTTGTGTTTACTAAATTATATTTAACTGTTAAAGCAAAGATTGTAATACTGTTAAGAAGTGGCTCTAAATGTATGAAGAAGAAATATGTAAGAGTTATAAATGAGAGAGGTAAAGGAATACAAAAGGAGGTAAGTTTCTACATTTTACTTGAACTGGTAAAAATGATGGCCCTAGTAGACTGCGATAAGTTATGTATATATAAAATAATATCTAGAGTGACCATTTTAAAAAACTATACAAAGAGATACACTCAAAAACAGTATTACTAAATAAAAATAGAATTCAAAAAAAAAGTTCAAGTATTTCACAGGAAAACATGAAAAGTAAAACAGAAAATTAAAAACAAAGAACAAACAGAAAACCGAAAATGAATGGCAGACTGAAGTCCTAATGTATCAATAATTACATTAAATGTAAATGGTATAAAAGAACCAATTTAAAGACAGAAATTAGCAGAGTAGATTAAAAAGCATTACCTAATTATATGCTACTTACCTCAACTATAACAACATAAGTAAGTTGAAAGTAAAGATTGAAAAAAGATATAGCACACAACGTTAATAAAATGAAAGCAGGAGTGGCTATAATAATATCAGATACAATAGACTTAAGAGCAAAAAAATTACAAGTCATAGAGGGACATTACATAATAGAAGGGTTAATAGACCAAATAAAACATAGAATCTTAAATATGTATGCACAAAGCAAAAAGAAAAGAAAAAAGAAAAAACCAAAAATATGTGAAATAGATATGAATTGTAAGAAGAAATAGACAAATCAAAAATTATAGTTGAAGGCTTCAACAGCCCTCTCCCATCAATCCCTAGAACACCTAGACAGAAAATCAGCTGTGATAGAAAAGAAATTAATACCATCAAACATGGGATCTAATCAATATTTATAGAACTCTCCACCTCCAAACTAAAGAATACACATTCTGTTTAAGTACTCACAGGACACATAACAGGAGAGACCATAAAATAAGGGGCCATAAAGTGAGCTTCCATAATTTTAAAAGATTTGAAATCATGCAGAGTATGTTCTCCAACCACAGTGGAATCAAACTAGAAATCCATAACAATGATAACAAGAGAATCTCCGAATTATTTAAAAGTAAACAATATACTTCGAAATATCCATGGGTCAATAGGAAGTCTAAGAAGAAATAAAAAATATTTTGAAATAATAACAATAAAAATATGACATATAAAAATTTGTAGGACACAGCTAAAATAGTGCTGAGAAGGAACTTTATAGCACTAAATGCTTATATTAGAAAAGAAAGTGTCAAATCAATATTTTAAGATTTCACCTCAATAAACTAGAAGAAGAACAAAATAAATAGAAAGTGAGCAGAAGGAAGAAAATAGTAAAAGATAGGAGCAAAAATCGATGAAATTGAAAACAGAAAACAATAGCAAAAAAACATTGAAACAAAAAATTAGTTCTTCGAAAAAATCAATAAAACTGAAAAGCCACTAGCAAGACTAAAACTGACAAAGAAAAAGGGAGAGAAGGCGCACAAATTACCAAGATCAGGAAAGAAACAGGGGACATTCATAATAGACATTAAAGGAGCAAGAAGGGAATACTATGAGTAGCTACACACAACTTAGATGAAATAGATAAATATTTTTTAAAAAAAGCTATTATAATTCACTTAGTATTAAATAGGTCATTTGAATGGCACTATAACTACTAAAGAAATTGAATTCACAATTTTAAAACTCCCAGAAATGAAACCTCCAGGTCCAGGTAGTTTCACTGGAGAATTCTACCAAATGTTTAAAGAAATAACACAATTCTACAAAATCTCTTTCAAAAAAACAGAAGAGGAGCGAGCATTTCCCAATTCATTTTATAAAGCTAGTATTTATTACCTTTACACCCAAAACAGACAGAGCAAGTACAAAAAAGGGAAAAATACAGACCAACATCTCTCATGAATACAGACATAAAAATTCTTTAACAAAAATTAGAAGAGTTCAGCAACAGATAAAATGAAGTATATGCCATAACCAAGTGGGGCTTATTCCAGAGATACAAGGCTGTTTTAATATTTGGAAACCAACCAATGTAATCTATCAAAATAATAGGCTAAAAAAGAAAACTCACACAATCATATTAATTGATAGAAAAAAAAAATCTAATGAGGTCTAACATCATTCAGAAAAAAAACCTCTCAGAAAAATAGGAATAAAGGGGAACTTTCTAACTTGACCAAAAGCATCTACACCAAAAAGCCCTACAGCTAACATACTCATAACAAGGAAAGAATGTCTACTCTCATCACTCTCACCCATAGTACAGGAACTTCTAGTTAGGAAAGTAAGACAAGCTAAGCAAATGAAAGATACATATCAGAAAGGAAGAAATAAAATTGGCCCTATTTGCAGATGACATGATTGTTTTCATAGAAAATCCCAAATAATCTACAAAAAAAAAAAAATATAGAACCAAAAAGTGAATTTAGCAAGGTCACAGGATAAACATAACAAAGTCAGCTGTGTAGAACCTGTGTGATAAAAACTATAAAATACTGATAAAATATATCAAAAAATATCCAAATATATGGAAAGGCATATATTCATGGATTGGAAAACCCAAGATGTCAGGTCTCCCCAAGTTGATAAACAGGATTAATGCAATATATTTTTCTAGATATAGGCACTGTTATTCTAAAATACATGCGGACAGGGAAAGAAACTAGAATAAGTAAAACGATTTTAAAAATGAAAAGTAGGAGGAATCAGCTTCTTGATTTCAAAAATATTACGTAACTATAGTAATCAAGACTGTGTGGTATTGGCAGAGGGCTGGAGACAGAGAGCAATGAACAGAGAATAGAGAAGCTAGATATGTCCCCACACTAATACGTCTAGCTTATTTTGACAGAGGTGCAGTAGCAATTTGTTGGAGGAAAATAGCTTTTCGACAGTGGTGCTAGACAATCGAACATCCACAGTCAAAAAAGTAAACCTCAACCTCAGTCTCACACCTTATACAAAAACTAACTCGAAACAGACTTAAATGTAAAATACAAAAATATAAAAAAATTTAAAAATAGGAGAAAATCTTCAGGACTTAAAGCTAGGCAAAGAGTTCTTATATTTGATGCCAAAACACAGTCCATAAAGAAAAAATTGATAAATTTTACTTCATCAAAATTAAAAACTTTTGTTTTGCAAGCTACCCTTTTAAGAGGATGAAAAATCAAGCTCTACACTTGGATAAAATGTTTGCAAACCACTTATCTGACAAAGAAACAGACAGTATCTTGAATACATGAAGACCTCTTAAGCCTTAACAGAAAAAAAATCCATTTAGAAAATGAGCAAAAGATATTCACAGACATTTTACTAAAGAGAATATATACATGACAAATAAGCACATTGTAAGCCATTTGGGAAATGCAAATTAAAACCATAATGAGATATTACTACACACCTATCCAAATGGCTACAATAACAAATAACGACAACACCAAATGCTGGTGAGAATAAGAGAAGGGGAATCACTTTTATATTGCTGGTGGGCATGAAAAATGATATAGCCACTCTGAAAACAGTTTGGACATTTCTGATAAACCTAAACATGTAACTAGCATATGACCTCAACTTGGCAATTATACTCTTGGTCATTTATTCTAAAGAAATGAAAACTTACGGTCACATGGAAACCTGTATGTGAATGTATAAATCAACTTAATTTCAAATAGCCCCAAACTGGAAACGATCCAGATGTTTTTCAGAGTGAATGGTTTGTGCTTCATTGATACCATGGAATACAACTCAGTGATAAAAAAAAAAAAAAACAATGGGTGCAGGCAACAGCTTGGAGGAATCTCAAGGGAATGATGCTGAGTGAAAAAAAATCTCAAAAAGTTATATGTGGTATGATTCTAGCTGTATAACATTCTTGAAGTTACGAAATTATAGAAATATAGAACGCATGAGCGGTTGCTAGATGTTAAGAAGTGAATGGGGGCAGGAGAGAAGTGGGCGTGGCTATAAAAGGGCACCACAAAGGATTCATGTGATGATAGAAATATTCGCTATCGTGACTGTCAATGTCAATATCCTGATTGTGATATTGTACGATAGTTTTTCAGTATGTTACCATTGGGGGAATTATGGGATTTCTCTATTATTGCTTACAACTGCATGTAAATATACAGCTATCTCGAAATAAAGTAATTTTTGAAAAAGAACACAAACCAGATTAAATGTCTGAGAATAATCAAAAAATTATTAAAAATAGAAGCAGTGATGTTTACTAGAGATTAAATTATACTACAGAGCCACTGTAATTCAAGTACTATTGTATTGACATAAGATGCAGTGGAATTGAATAAAAAGTAAAGAAATGGATTCCAATGACTATGGGAAGTTTAACACATGCCAAAGGAGATATTACAATTTCAGAGGGAAAAAATAATTGATTTAATAAACAACGTTAGCATAACTTGCTTTCCATCTAGTAAAAAATTCAAATTGTACTCTTATCTCTCATCATATATAAAAGTAAATCCCAAAGATATTACAAATGTAAATATAAAGTAGAAGGCAGTATTAACTTTAGAAGAAAAAATTAGGAGAGGATACAAATAAGCAACAATTTTTGAAGTAAGACAGGACACTGGAAGCCTTAATGGAAAAACACATGAATACATAATAATTGCATTCTTAAACTTACTACAAAAAGTTTATAAAAAGATAAAATAGAGAGAAATATTTGAAGCACATAGAACAGAGTGATTAATATCTCCAACATTAAAAGAATTCCCTTTACTTCATGTACACCATCAGTGTATGTTTGTGTTCTTTTTACTCTTTTTTCTTATTTTTTCCACCAACTTGATGAGTAGTGTATGATTTTTGTTGCTTTAGTTTGCATTTCTCTGACCTTCAGTGAGACCATTTATATTTTTTAGCTATTGAGAATTACCCTTCTGTGAACTGTTAATTTGTCCAAAATATGGCGTTGTATTTTTTTATTTTAATTAGTGAGTAGCATTAATATCATACCTTGAAACTGAAGTTACAACCTTAGAGTCTTACAATCTGGTAGTATCTATAATAATTTAAATATATACATATAATTTAATATTAGCTGCACTGGGAGAATTTTCCTTTTGAAATAAACATGTCAGTTTGAAAAAAATTACGTATTTTCAATGATCAAATCAGAAACACCCTGAATGTTCATTAATAGCAGATTGGTTGAATAAATTGTAGTGCATTCATATCATTATGCAGCTATTGAAAAAAGTTATATGTATACTAAGTAACTCATAAGGATTTTCTTATGAGATATAGATAAGAAAATATTATGTAATTTGTTTTTACTATAAATTACTCAAAGACCAATATATATGCTTAAATAATCACACATGACCTATGAACATGTCAAGTATAGAGGTTATATACCAAAATGTTAACGACAGTTCTTGGATCAGGGATGAGGTAAGGTATAGGGGTCAGGTGAATGGGGAGGGAAAGGTGAGTAAACAGAAAAGTCGAAGATCAAGAAAAGGTATTTTGAATTATAAAAAGCATGTATAATATGAACTCATTGATATAAAGTTATATATACATATATGTTTGTGGCTAAAAACTTGTATGAAGTCATAGTCACATAAACATTAACAATGAATGTTTCTTGGTGATGGGACTTAAGTGATCTTTTTTTTTCTTTCTTCATTATAATCTTTGGAATTGCTTGACTTTCTAAAACAAGAATGCATTATTTATATATACAGAAAAAGCAATAAGGCTATATCCCATGTTTTTGCACGTATTTTTGTGTTATCGAGGAGAATTTGCCTGGCATATACCAGGAGAAAATCCCTGAGTTTTGAAGGTAGAAGCTCACCATGTGGGTGGGCTGAGCTTTCAGAGGGCAGAGGATGAGAGGTTTATGTTCTGGGCATGAGACAGAGTGAGTAAACTTACCCTGAGGTGGCTTTCCTAACACTCAGAGAGGTATTGAATCTGAGAAAGTCCTTCTAGTGATGAAGCATGACAGAGATGGGCCCCACTGAAACACAGCTTTGAAAGAGGTAGTACCTGGACTAATAGTGATGGAGGATAATGGCTGCAGACAGGTTTGGGAATCAGAGGTTGTGCTGAGATAAGCATCTGTGTAGGGATGATAAGAAGTGGTTGGATTCTGGAAATTTCTAAGGTAGAACAAATAGAATATGTTGAAGGAGTCAAGGATAGTGTCAAGATTTTTGGCCTGAGAATCTAGAAGACTGGAGTTACATTTGCTGAGATGGACAACTAGGGGAGCAGTAGGTTTGGTGGGAAACAATAGTCTGTTTTGGATATGATACATTTGAGAAAAGTATTAGACATATTGCCGAATAGTCTCCATCTGCACCTCCAGAATCACTCTCACTTTGCTCTATGTCCTGGGAAGCTGACCACCACAGATTTAGTCACTCAAGCTCCTTTGCTCTGTAGCTTCTGGTTAGGTTGATGGGAGACAGACAGCTCAGAGGACAGAGAAGACGGGCTGGAAAAGTTATTGCCCAGCTCACTCCCTACAAAGGTGTGGTTGTCAGTGGCTGTGCTCTCCTATCTAAGGCCATAGCTCTTTTCATGTGGCCTCACTCCCATAGCTATGGTTCTTGTCAGGTCCTTACATCTGTTCCTTATTTCTCTTCTTTGTATTAATTTGCTAGGGCTGCCATAGCAAAGTTACGCACCACAGACTGAGTGGCTTGAACAACAGAAATATATTTTTTTGCACTTCGGAGGCTAGCAGTTTGAGATCAAAGGGTCAGCAGGGTTGGTTCCTTCTGATGGCAGTGAGGGAAGGATGTGTTCCAGGCCCCTCTGCTTGGCATGTAAGATGGCCATTTTCTCCCTGTGCCTTTACATCCTCTCCTTTCTATTAAGTGTCTACATCTAAATTTTCTGTTATAAGGACATCAGGCATACTGAATGAGGGCTTATCCTAGTGTCTCAATTTAATTTAATCACCCCCATTAAGACACTGTCTCTAATTGTGGTCACATTCTGAGATACTAGGTGTTAGGACTTCAACATGAATTTTTTGGGGGAGGGTGGGAGAGGGGCATAATTCAGTTCATCATATTTTTAACCTAGAGGTGATAATGGCTCCTTGCTCTTACTGATTCCTTGAGTGCTTCATCATCTTACATTGGTTTTCCTAACCTTATTTACTCCTTCATAAAGAGTCCCTTCCTCAAGTTCTCTTCAGGTACCCCTTCAGTGTGCTGTCTGTTACCCACAGGAGACATGACTGGTATAAAACCTAAGTGGCGAGACACAAGATATTTGACACCAGAGTTCAGAGAAAAGGCCTCAGATGACTCCAAAGTTTCAAGCCAATTCAACTGGTCATACACTGACACCATTTTGCTGAATTTGGAATGTAGACAAAAAGGAAGTCATTTTTAGGGGACTCTTTAGAGTTCCCTCAATAGCCTGGAAGGGAATGACTTTTAGGAGGCTAAGAAATTGAACAGTGGAGAAATAATGAAGATAGCCACTACAGATATATCTTAAGGGTGTTTTGTTTTAAATAGAAGAACTTTCAATAAAGTTGCAGTATGACAAAGCAAATTTTTCTAATTGTACAGGATAACTGTGTGTTTAGAGGAAAGGAAGGAGGAACCAGGGAGAAGGGAGGGATGAGGATCCATGAATGAGACAGAGCAACCACTCTGGAATCAGGCTCATGCCCATCAGAGTGAAACAATTAGCAATGAAGGGGCCAGAAACTAACTTTTGAGAGGAGGACTCTATCTCCATTGAGACTGTGGGGAGGACGAGTAAGTGTTTATAAGGCAGCAGAACCTAGAGGAAATGAAGCAGACTTTGTTTATTAACGTCTTTTCTTTCTCCCTATTTCAAGTGTTAGTTGAAATCACAGTTGTAAAAAAAGTGCCTTTACATTTGTGAGTAGTTGGTTTCCTATATTAATTTCTGGAAAAGTCTATGTAACTAATGTTTTACTTTTACATGCAAACTCTGCCCAGCGTCACAAAGCATCTATCATGCAAGATGAGTTATCAGTGAATCTCCACACACAAATATTAGCATAATTCTTATTCTTTATGTCACAATAAATGTTGAAAATATCCCCCAGTTGCTTGTAGATGTCGTTTACAGCTCTTATCTTATTTGTTAAGGTACACACAAATTTGTGGCCATTTTAAATATAGATGAACAGGGACTTTTGGTTTAGTCTATGTAATAATTTGGAAAAGTAATCTAGAAAAAGGTCTTGAAGCTAAAGAAGTGCCTTTTAATTAAGTTTTCACAACTGAACTGTTAAGATATATTATGTTAGTAATTCAAAAGCAATAATATATAATGAAATTTATGTACTCCATATGCATGGAAGGAGACTTGGAGGTCCTCTGAACCAACTCACCTCATATTACAGATGAAAACACTGAGTCTCAGAGAGCTAAATTATCTACCTAAGCTCCCATAACTAGTTGGTGGAATAGAACCCAAGATCCCTGACTCCAAAGGCAGGGTTTTATGCTCTGTGCTGGACTGCCTCACCCTGAAGTCAAAACAACCATGTTTTAAAAGCATTTAATTTTATTCCATGTTCAATGTGCCATGCTGAAACAATTATAAAAAAAAAAATGGTGCTCAACAAGATAACTTCAAAATGAGATTCAAGTCCAGGAGGGATGTAGTTGTGCTGCCTAGAACTCACAAATAGTTAGCTGGGTGATGACACTGGAGGGAAGGACAACTTATGTTCTCAGCCCTTGGCCATGTGGAGGTGTGGCAGAGCTGTCCTGGAGACTCGGGAGGGAGGAGCTTGCTTAGAATAGAGTGGCATCTGTCTTCTGGATTTTTTACCGGGAGTTAGTGCTCTGAAAATGCTCAGTGATGGTTGTTTTTGTTTTTTGTTACTAAGGATTACTTTTTTCTTGATGACAGATAGATAGAGAAAGATGAGAGAAAGAGAGAAAGTGAGATCTTCCAGAAGCCTAATGGCATTTCTATCTAAGTAACAGTAAAAAGACTGTTGCCACCTTTATCCATCTCTTCACATAATCTTCTTTATTACAATTTTATTTCTGGAGCCATTGGATTTTGTTTGTTTGTTTGTTTAAAGCTTTTTTTTTTTTTAACTGAAAGAGAGAGAAAGAGACAAACTTTGTCCCCTGTGGCCAGATCTTCATACTCTAGAAGAGTAGGTTGGAATTCTTAATCAAAAAATTTGTAGCTCACCCATTTGGCATATAATTCTCAACTAGTGAGTGACCTGTTTGAGCAGAAAATGAAGAGGAAGTAGTTTCTCAGGAAGGGTAGGGGAGCAGAACTGTGGCTTCCAGCAGAGACTAAACAACCCTAGTCATTGAGCTAATAAGATCATTTATTTATTTAATGCAACAAATATTTATTGAATATTTGTGTGCCAGGTACTGGGCTAGGCGTTGGTATAGCAGGGATCTCACACCTTTGGCCAGTATGGGACATGGAGTAATGGTAGGTATAGGAATCAAGCTCAACAGTTGCATGAGGAAGACCCAGCATGGATCAAAGACAGATACCAGAACTAACTTTAAATAACCAACACTCTACCATTTGACACTTCTTGTTCAAGCTTGTACTTGCCGGGATCTCACTTGAGATCAGAAAAATATCAAGAAGAGTTTATTTCCTCATCTCCATTATAAACCTGGGGTTCTTTTTAATGACCTTATTTCCCTCCCTATTCATATTATACCAATATTCACTTTTAACTACCTTCTTCTGTAAGAGTTTTGTTTGAGTTTTGATTAGTTAGAATGTATTTGCAATAGTGCTGAGAAAAGTTCTTTTTAAAATTTACTAGGTGCTCTTTATCACATGCTAGCACAGGGCTAATTGCTTTAGACATTTTATTGTAAAGCGTGTATGATTTTCCATTTTCCAGATGAGGAAACTTAGAGGAATTAAAAGGAATTTACCTGGAGTAATACAGGTTTTTTGATGTCCGACTCAGGACTTCCAGCTACAAAGTACACACTCTTCCTCTGTACCAAGCCACCCAAGGAGGCTGCGCTCACAGGGAAATGGGACCGGTGAGGTCTGAGTGCTCTACAGACATCTGCTGCCCAGTGAGGAGCCACAGAACCAGCCTCAAGAAGGAGCATTATGTCCTTTTATCTTAAAACCTATTTAAGTAGCTAAATTTTTGCTAGGCACTGTTTGAGGTCCCAACTAATAATAATGATGATGATGAGAATAATAATAGCTTCCATTTATTTACATTTTGCTATGTACTGGAAATGGTTCCAAGGACTTTATCTGAAATAATTCTTTTAATTCTCACAACAGTCCTATGAGATAGGTATTTTTATTACCTTTATAGATAAGAAAATGGATGTTCAGAGGTTAGGTAACTTGCCTAAACCCACACAGCAAGGAAGTAATAGAGCGAGGATTCAAACTTTGCAGACTTTAGAGGTCTTTTTTAAGCATACCACATTGCTTATCAAAGAAATATGGAGAAGAGCAGATATATTAGTGGAATTAGGGAGAAAATGTGGTGAATTGCCCAGTGAAGAATGCAGAGAATGGATTATTAAGCAGGAGAAAGTGGCTTGTGCAAAGGCCAGAAGCAAAGGAGCATGATGCGTTTGGCACTTACCAATAGTTCCATGTAGCTAGAGACCAAGGTGGCCATTGGGAGGGTGGGAGAGGAGATGAGGGAGATGGAGGTTGATGTTACAGGTACTGGAATTGTAACTTGAGGAAGATGACTCTACACAGAGAAGCACTATAAGGTTTGAGGAAGGAAGTGACACAATTGGATTTGTGTGGAGGGTTTTGTTGAAGGGACAAGACTAGAAGTACTGAGATTGCTTAGAATTCAACTCCCTTAATTTAGGTGAGAAAAAAAGAAGAAAGACAAGCAAAACAACATTCCTGGAGGTAGAGAGAAGGAAGTGAACTTGGGAGATTTTTTAGAAAGGTAAAGTTGGTAAAGCTTAGAGACCAATTATGCATGAAGTGCAGGACTGAGAAGCACCTAAGCTGACTTTTACTTTCTGGAGACTTGGTGAATGCTGATAATATTCACCAAATAGGGGGTGGAGGGAAAAGGAATTAAAACAACTGCAACCACACAGACCAGTAGATGCTAAAGAAGCTGTGCTACTTCTTGTTCTAAGCATCTGATGTTTATTAACTAGTTTATCCCTAATAACAGCCCTGTGGTGTAGGCACTGGTAGTATGCACATTTTATAGATGCAGAACTGTACAAGGTTTAAGTAATTTGCCCATTCACAGCTGCTGAGTGGTAGAGCCAGGATTTGAACTCAGGCAGTCTGGCAGCAGATTCTGGGCTCCTGGCCACTGTATTATGCTGGGAGTAAGATGCTAAGCTCATTTTAGGGGCATCTCAATTTTGAGATGACTGTAGAACCATCCCTATAGGAAGTTGGGCACATGAGCCTGGGGCTGATCCAAAATGAAGATCCAAATTCCTCTGCCAGCTTGAACTTGAAGCAGCGTGCAGAGATCGTCTGCAACTAGACAATCAGGAGCTGGCACCCCTGTGTGGTCATTTTGGGGGCCTATGTCCTCAATATTCCAAACCCATTGAAAATATGAACTTCATTAATTGTTTTTTAACTATATACTTAATGGTGTGGGTTTGAAATTTTAGTGAGCTCTGGTTGAAACCATTGGACATCAATTTAGGGGAGAGATTGTGCTTATAAAATTGACTCATTGCCTTAGATTCTTTTTGGAATAAGGTGGTGGGATGATTAAATAGACAAAATACAGATAGGACTCTCACTTGTCAAATGATTCTGGATAGAGCAAGGAGATAAACCCTCACATGGAAAGAAGCTGGCAGAATTAGTGCGAAGAAGCTAGCCTCAAGGCATAGGAAATAACCAAATTAAGTGGGCTGCTTGCAGGCACAAGTCTACTGTGGGCTAATTTGTTTCCTGCAAGAAGAAGAAAAAAACCCTCAACTCATTTTCCCCCTCTTAAATTTTAAACAGGCACTGTGTTATTGCACTTGTTTTAAGATTGTTGCTTGGGCAAGTGGGGAGGAGAGAGAAAGAAAGAGAGCTAGAGCTAGAGGAGAACAAGTGGGAGGGAGAAAAAGGAGGGAGGAAAAGAGGAGGAGGAGAGAGAGAGGGAGGAAGAGAGGGAAGGAGGGGAGGGGAAGTGCCTGGGGCTCCGTCTCATTGCTTATCAGGGATGCTAATAACATCCCACCTGCCAGTACAAGCAGGAGATGGGTATGTTTCATCTAAGCATCTTCTCTTTGAAATATCAGTGCTTGCTCTTTTTCTAAGGAAAATTCCAACTTCAGTTTTCTTTCATCTCTGACTCTGCATGAGAAGCTATAGTTTAACGGCACTTAGTGGACCAATTGATTAAACATTGACCTCATTTGCAGGCTCAACCCGACAGGATATAGAGAAAGCATGAAGCCTGTTTTGCCCAGCTTACATGCTCATGCTTCCTCCAACCCTGCGGGACATTTGTTCATCCATCAGATATTTGCGGAAGGCTTATTATGGGCCAGATACCGAATTAGATGCTAGGAAACAACCAAGAAGAAGAGCTCACGATCCACTGAGGAGGAAAGGTCCACGGCTGTAGCAACACAGTGTGATAAGTACTGCCAGGGGAGTAAACAGAGTGCCATCAATAAACATATAGGGAGCATGAAACCAAGACCTGAAATATCAGGGCAAGCATCCTGCATGGAGGGGGTTGATAACTAAGCAGAGTCCTAAAGGCTAAATGGGTTAGTCAGGCCAAGAGGGCAAGAGAAGAGGCACAAGGCTCCAGGCTGTGGGGGCAGCATGTACAAATGTCCTGAGGCTAGAAAAGAGAAGGCAGCTGGGGACAGCTGTAGTTCGATGTGATGAGAGAGTAGGAGTATGATGGAAGGAAGAATGAGGTAAAGTGGTAAGAGCGGTAAGGCTGTAGAGATAAGCAGATAGGTTTTGGACAATTGGCCCTACTATAAGCCTAAGGACTTTGGCTTTTACCTTAATTACAGTATGAGCCATTAAAATGTTTTCAACAAGGGAATGACATGCTTGGATTTATAGCATATAAATACACTATAAATATAAGTATAAATACTGCACTGGCTGAAGTGTGGAAAATGACTAGAAGATGCAAGACTGGAGAGGTATCATGGGGATCTCGCTATAGTAAAACAGATGTGAGGAGATGCCAGCCTAAACTAATATGATGGCTTGGTTCAGGAGCAGTTTGAAAGAAGGGGAGGCTAAGAGTCAAGGAAGAATTGTAATATAGTGGAGGAGGAACTCTGTAAAAAGAATTGACTGTTACCACTGTTGTGAGGGTATCTGCAGGCCACACTTCCTTTGTTTGCTACTTATGGAGTTAACTCCTGGAAAAACAGACTATATAATCTCTGAATGTTTCTTTTTCCCTCACTCCATGCAAATTTCCTCACTCTATTAATCAATTCAGCAAATTTGTTATATATAGTGATGCCCTCTAGGAGCTTGCAGACAATTAAGCAAATATCTAGAATACCATGCCAGGTTGCATCAGCATGTCAGGGTAGGAGCATAAAGAATCTCAAGGGTTTGCATGCTCAAAAACCTACTTTGGTTTCCTCTCTCACTCAGAAGGGGAAGAAAAAAATACGTCAATGTTAACTGGAACTCTCTTGGTGGTTGAATTCAAGTGTGTATGACCGAATCACAACAAACACACGGCTGACCTCTCTCATGAGTTCTATACCCACATTCTCAATTGCTTTCTAAAAACCTTGACACCATATACTTTAAAAACATCAGCCTTCAAAAACAACTTAAGAATCTTCCTTCTATGTCCCTATCTTATTGGGTGGTTTCACCACCTATTGATCATTCAAGCTCAAATCTCAAAGTCAGCCATAACTTCTCCTTCTACTCCCTCATTGCACACTCACCTTCCCAATTCAGCTAGTTAAGAAGACTTGTCAGGTATATCCAAAAGGTATCAGTATCCCCATTGCCCTATTTCAGACTGGCGTAATTTCCTCCTTGACTAATGGCCTCTTGGACACCACTGCATTTTTACGTTCTCATCAGAGTACTTCATCTATAAGCAAATCAGGTAATGTCTTAACTTAAACATTTCTGAGGAATCTCCATACCCAAATGATAAGTTCGAAATGCCTTAATAGGTCTTTCCCAGTCAGGCTCCAAAGTATATTTTTAGTCTCTCAACCCCACTCGACTATTAGCTCCACCAGAGCAGAGACTAGGCCTTATTCATCTTTGTAGACTGAATGTCTAATATAGCACATGACATAGTATTTGCTCAACAAATGTTTTCTAAAAGACTGGGGATATAAATGTGACGCCTTCTCACCATATACATCTACATCCTTTCAAGTTAAAATAGTCCATGCTGAATTTTGCTATGGGCAACAGGACTGTGGCAGAATGAACTATGGCTTTGCCAGCTTCCAGTATCATCGTCCTCATCATCATCATTCCCAGAATTGCAGCGAACATTCAGTTGTTGAGCTCTTGGTGCCGATGATGGATGATGTACTATAGAACAGGGAAAAAATGTAGCTCATTTTCAGAGAGAAGGTTGAACTCACGTCCTGGGCAGTTATAAATAAGGCTTGAAAACAGGAAGGAGTACATAAGAGTGGTTTGTTTTTAGTGAACGAAGACCGAAGGTGAAGTCATTGCTTTGGTGTTAATGGTCTCTAATGCAGCTTTGTTAATTGGCAACTGGGCGAGAAATGAAAAATTGTCATGGCCTCAAAAGCAAGGATCGGAACTCTACTACGTTTAGTGGGATCCTTCAAGCCCTTCTAGAAAAGCGTAAACCTAGAAAGGATAGTGATGACAAAAATTTTGAAGAAAATTTGTGCTTGAAGAAAGACAGATTATATATTATGTGTATGTGTGTGTGCATGTGTGTGTAAATGGAGAAAGGATAAGAGAAGTATCTTTTTTCTCTAATTATGAAAGTGATATCTTTTTTTTTGATATCTTGGAAAATAAATTTAAAGAAGAAAAAATCAATATTAATCTCAACATCAGGAATAATAACTGTTTGGATTATTAACTTCTGCTCTTTTCATACATTTATATAAATGGTATAACATACTGTTAAAGGCCGCAGCCTCTGGCATCAAATCAACATGGTTACCAGTCCCAGTTCTGCCACTTACTGCCTTCTTGGCCTCGAAAGTTATTTAAGCTGTCTAAGCCTCAGTTTCCTTTTCTACAAAATAGAGATAATAATAATGTGTTACACATAAGTTTTATTTTGAAGATTAAATGAATAGTATACATGAAGTTCTAGTATGGTAGCACACGTATTAAGTACACAAATTATTTTTTAACAAAATGAATATTATTTTATTTAACAAATGGATTTTATACTGTATATATATGTATGTAATTTTGTATCATACGTTTTCTTTCTAATACTTTCTAATTCTTTCAAAATATTCTATCATATGACTGGTAATTTATTTTACCATTCTGATGTGATTAGAAAGGTAGTTTGTTTTCAGCTTTTAACTGTTATGGATAATACTGTAACTGACACTCTTTAGCTTAATCTCTGACATATTCCTGATTATTTTCTAAGGACAATTTGCTGACAGTGGAATTACTAGGTTAAAGGGCATGAATATTTGGAGATTTTTGATACCTATTGCCAAATTGTCCTCTAGATGAGGTACACCAACTCATCCTCCCTTTAGCCTAGGATGAGAAGTCTCATTTCTCAGCCTACATATTCATATTCTTTCAGTACTCTCCCCTTATCTGTGGAGGACACATTCCAAGACCCCCAGTGGATTTCTGAAACCATGGATAGTACCAAACCCTATATATACTATGTTTTTTCCTATATATATATACTTATGATAAAGTTTAATTTATAAATTAGGCACAGTAAGAGATTAACAATAATAACTTATAAGAAAGTAAAACAATTATAACAATATACTGTAATAAAAGTTATGTGAATGTGGTCTCTTTCTCTCCAGTAATTTTTATATTTTTCAGTCCAAATCCATTCCTGAATCTGTAACCATCCCTTACATGCAATAAATGGCTCGGTGTCACTTGTTTTGGGAATCCCTTGCTGGGGTCTTTATATAGGCTCAGTGCTTTCTTGTGTAACGCATTGCCATCAGTTAGCACCCATTTTCTGTTCATGTCTTCCATCCAGAAGTTTAATGTCTTTTTCATCTTAACTAAGCACTTATCACTCACTGTGACTATAACTTGCAGTTTGAGGTGCGACAGTAAAACTAGTACGAGTTTATTTTTCCTCCTTCACAATTTCATGGATAGATTTGTTCTCACCATAGATCTTAGCAACCTCACCATACAATTTTTTTCTTTCCTTATTAAGTTGAGAACTTTCACCTTTTCATTCAAAAGAAGCACTTAACGGCTTCTTTTGACATATCCGAATTGCCAGCATTACTACTCTTGCACTTTGGGGCCATTATTAAGTAAACTAAAGGGGTTGCTTGAACACAAGTGCTGCGATTCCATGACAGTCAATATGATAACTGAGTGGGCTAACAAGTGACTAACACTTAGCACTGCGTGCATACGCTGGGCAGACGGATGATTCATGCCTTAGGTGGAACAGAATGAGAAGGTGTGAAATTTCGTTATGCTACTCAGGATGATCACAATTTAAAACTTATGAATTGTTATTTCTGGAATTTTCCATTTAATATTTTTGGACCATGGTTGACCGCAGGTAACTGAAACAGCTCAAAGTGAAGCCACAGGTAAGGCAAAGGGGAGGGTCTATTATACAAAGGCACATTATATTTAAATCTGTCCAATTTAGTAGGCAAAAAACTCCTCCCAATTTTAATATTTAAATATTGCAGTGTTATTCGAAGTCAGATTTCTCTAGGACATTTAATAATCATATTGGTGGGTACACAGATGAGATGTGACCTTTATATGCTATGTTAAAGAAACTGGTATTATTCTACAGAAGATAAGATCAAAGGGTAAACTTCATTATTCTCTTCAAGGATATGAGGGGTCTATGTGAAAGAATTATTTCCCATGTTGTGTGTGGTGTAACTAAACAAAAGGAACTGGGCTTCAATTAAAATAGAGAGACTTCTCTTGAATACAAGGGCAGAACATTGAAACACCGGGAAGGCTCCTGAGGGAGATTATGGGTTCCTGAAGCTTTTAAGACCAGTATAGTCACCTTTTTGCCTTGGGTGGCTGGTGGTCCAGTGCCCTTAAGGAAAGAGGCATACCACCTGATCTCTTTGGTCTTTTCCTATCTACAAATCTGGACTTTAGTGGGGTGTTGATTTCATGATATTTTTGGAATTAGAGAGAGATGGTTTTATTTCAATGCATATAGCAGGTGACATTTTTGAACAGATAAATTAAGCTCTATTTAGAACCATCTCCCTTTACAAGTTCAGACACATGCAATGCAGTCCTGCCCATCAGCTGTCTTATTTGAAGCAGGTTAATAACTAGCAATAATGACCACAGTCTTTTGAAAATAAAACTTTCTGTATTTGTTCTTTTCATGCTTAGGCAGTGTTTTATGGAAAAGGGTATTTACTGTTAAAAATATGTTTAATGGCAGAGTACATAATGAAGAAATAAATAGTGCAAAAATGATAGTTTTTTTTGTTACTGACCAGTCTACCCCAGCTCTTCCCCCTGGATTCTTTCACACAAAGAACACATTGTTATTGGAGCCATTACAGAGCTCCTTTGCTTTGCCAGGCTCTGCGGGGCTCGAGGGAAATGGCTATAGATTGCAGCAGAAAAGTCCATCAGACGATCACATGTGACCCCACTGTTTCTAGGAAAGAATGCACTAGAACACTTCAGCTGAATAGACAGATTTTCCAAATGTTTTAAATCAGTTTTGAGACAAAAAGAGGAAGATGCTAAGAAATGGATTTGGCCTATACACATCTGACCATGCGGCGCCCATTTCTCTGGAATGCAGACATTAAGGCCTTTCATGTGGATGGGGGACTTTAAGCGGGGGAGGGCGGGGGGGTGGGCGCGGGGGAACCTAGCCCACCACAACAATTAAGCAGCAATTGAAGAAAAGCAGACAAGAAAAGATGGCCCTATGTTAGTACAATAGCTTAGGGGCTTTTCATTTTGGGGCATAAAGACAGAACAGAGAATGTTGTTTTCTTTTTAAAGCCCTTTTAAAAATGGTAACTGCATCCTGCTCTTGTAGATGTATTACTTATGACATCCCAGTTTTCATCCGTTCATGATTTTACATTAGAGTTAAATCTCTGCAGCTCGAATCTCACGGCTGAGTTAGCCAGAGCCCATAAAATATTGAAACCTTTAGAGCAGCAGCCAGCCAGGTTGAGAGAAGTTCATGTCCAAAGCTGAGCTTTAGATTCTGAGACATCCCAATTGGAGTGTAGTACAGAAAAAAGCACTGATAAAATTTTCATAAAAATGAGCTAAGGATATTGCTAGCATGCTTCCCAGCATCTATATGAAAACTTAATCTGAGCTAATGGAAAGGATATGAAAGCCTTTCTCAATTCAAACACAGTCAATGCATGATTCATAAATTATTGTCAGAGAAGTGATTCAGCTCCCGGATTTATTCTCTTTTGAGTAGAAGCAAACAGAGGAAAACTGGGTCTTTTTGACCTTTAATGCCAGCAAATTTTACAGTAGAGCTGTCAATATAACCAAGTAAACTGGTCATTTCTCCAAATGGCAACAAAATACCCTCATATACCCAGTGCGAGCTAATATTAACTTGGCCCACTAGGTTACTGACAGTACATTCAGAGCAGCAAATCCAAACATCTGAGCTTATCTGGCTGCCCAGGATGGAACAGAATCTCTTTGTGGCCATGCCCACATCATCCACAGTAGTTTGGATGAAATGTGGCTCTCCGGTATCCCCTCACCTTTATACCCTTTGGGTGATGACAATGTACTCACAGTACCCTAGAAAGAAGGTATTATTGTTATAATAATAATAATAATAATAATAACAATTATTATTATTATTAAACAGCTCAGTTTTATAGATAGAGAAAAGGAGCTCAGGTTTGTGCATTGGACCATAAAAGCAATAGTGTTATATGGAAATACGGACATTGTTCAGATTAATGTGAAACAAGTTTAAGTAGGACGGTAAGATGGAAACTTAAATAGTTCTGCATATTAGGAAGCCTGTTAGAAGTGTTCTTTTAATTTTATTTTTCTTCATCCATCAGATATGTTAGAGGCCCTATGAAATGCTAAGCATTGTAGAGAGTATAAAGATACAAACCATGTCTTTCATGAATCAATAACCTTATGCAATAGAGTTATAGAATTTTGAACTTGAAAAAATTCTTAAAGATATTTAGCCCAGTTCTTCTCCTCTTTAGGATTTTCATATTTTCTATGACATTCCCATTGGGTGGTCAGCCAGATTTCACATGCTCAATGAGAATCCCCACCTTCAGTTAATAGTGGCTTCTACTTGGCCGACCACTCACGTTAGAAACCTAGAGCCAACTTCGATTCCTTATCTCTCAAACCCATGTACTCAGGATTACCATGTGCTGCAAGTTCTATCTACCACTGTTTCTCAAAACAGTGTGGCTTCCCAGCTGTGTTGCCACAGCCTCTGTTCAGGCTTAATTATCTCCCACTAGGGCTGTTTCAATTACTCCTCAACAAGTTTCCCTGCCTACGATCACTTCTTCCTCCAATTTATCCTACATCCTGTCACCAGAATTTCTTTCTAAGACAGATCTGATCATGTCACCTGTGTGTTTTTAAAAGACTTTTCAGGCTCCTCATTTATTACAGAATTAATTCCAAGCTCACCAACAATGCTGTTCAAGGCTCTCACAATATGACTCTGATAAACCATTTTCAGGCTCATCTCCAGGCAACCATGCTCTAGTCTAAAGTAGTAGTTTGCACTCTGGTGGCATGTTAGACCCATGTGTAGGTGGAGCTTTTAGCAAATACCAAACTTGAGCCTAAGCTGAGATCAATTGGGAATGTGGGGGCACAGGAAACAAACATGAGTACATGTTTCTTTTGAAAGTTCCCCAGGTGAGTTGAATGCATAGCCAGGGGTAGGATTACTGTTCTATGAGAACTGGGTCACTTCCTCTTATTTTAATACCCATGATCTTTTACACCACTATGCCTTTGTTTAATCTGCTACCATGGCCTAAAATCCCAATTACCTTATCTCAGCCTAGAACAAAGGTAAACATTTTTATTTAGAGTGGTACTTTAAGAGTGGGCAGGGTGTTGAGGGGACTTCAAAAAAAGTCAAGGAGTTTACCCAGAAGAGAGACACTGGGGAAACATTTACTGAGCATCATACCACATTCTCGGGACTGTTCTATGGGTTAGGGATATAGTGAAAATGTTTGCACTATAGAATGTAAGCTCCACAAGAGTAGGAATCATATCTGTCTTTTTCCATGTTGTAATTCTAGCCTATAGAACAGTCCCCAGGATATAGTAGATGCTCATTAAATGTTTGCTGAAAGAATAAACGCAATTTGAGATGCCTCTGAGATTTAAAGCAATACTGTCTCAGAATTTTTGGCTATGCCATTAGCTCAGTTCAACATTCCAATTGACTAAGATATTTTTTGAATTATGAATCTGTCACTTAAAGTATGAGAGTACTCCCGAATTTCTGTTATTTGCAAATATATGTAGTAACCACAAGAACAGAGGTTGCGCATATTTTTATTTTTGCGAGTGTGATATGTGAAGGTGCCCACAGATCCATAGGTCATTTATGAAGAGCATTCTGTATGCCCAATAATAAGTAAAGTATGATTAAAGTGAGAATTCAAGAGCAATGTAGGATTTAGTCTTCCCCTCAAAGATCTTATAATCTAGTTGGACACTAAATCATTACAGAATAAAACAGGAAGATGGCAATCTATCACTAAGCCAATATATATGTTAAAAGAGGTACAACCCAGAAACTTAATAGTAGAGCTATTCCTCTCCCGATATATAAAAAGCAAGGCTATTTCTCACACTTTTCCTTGAGTGTGAGTGATCAAAAGAGCAAGCACAACTTAAATCTTGAGGTAGAAATCCACACCTAGAGGTTATGTTAGGATTCCATTTCTTCTTGGCCATTGCTGAGCCCTGTAGTAGTCCTGTGAGATATTCTGCTCAAAAGAGATTTGACATCATATGTTCCAGGGGTATTTTAGAAATATTTGTGCAAATGCAGTCAAGTTTAGAATAGGTGCTATCTGTAGCTTCAAATTTAAGGTCTATGAAGAAAATATAATTAGGTCAACTTGAAGTCTTCCTTGCTGTATCCCCTGCAGCAGCTGATGGAGGACAGTATGTGCTGACCACCTCCCTCCATGCCAGCCCCTTCCCAGAGCCTCTTACAGCATGCTGAAGAGGCCTCAATGATGGGAAGGGCTTGGGGGTTATTGCCAGCTTCAGGGATAGTAGCTAAGCTACAGCAGTAAAGCCAGGGCATCGTATAAGTCACCTCTGATTTTGAGAGCTGTTTCTCTCCTTAAGGGATTGTCTTACATGCCAAGATGTATAGGATACATACTGTAGAAGCCGAGGGACGTGGAATAAGAACCAGTGCGTTATTTAAATCACGCCTAGGGGAAGCAAGTTTCTTCTAATTAGCTTTTCAAAATCACTGTGATCACAAGGCTGGGATCAGAAAATAGGATAAGGTATCTTTGTATACCTGTGCGTGGAACATTTCAAAACACTATTGTGCAACATCAATAGAGCTGCTTTTTTAAGAGCTGCTGAAAATAAAATTCTACCGTGTGGTTAAATGTTGGTCTTTGTGCTAAATTAAAGAGAAAAATCTCTCGTTTATGTCTCTTTTCCACATGGGGCACATAATTGTATTAGCAGCATTATCAAACTCCTTAAAAGATGTACCTTATTTAGGTTGATTTAAAAACAAAACAAAATAAAAACCTGAAATCAGCTCCTCACCTGAAAAAATAAATATCTAGTAAAAGCCCTGGGAAGCAGGGATGTTTTCTTGCCCACAGTTTCCTTACACTGTAGTAGCATCCAAGGCTATTTGGTCTCGGGGTGTCTGTCACCTATAGACTCAGATTTTATGAGTGCTGACCTCATTTGCTTCCTTTGTTTTTAATTGCCTGAGCAGCAATGAAAAAGGAGGCAAAGAATACCATTACTGCTCGCCAAGTTAACATACATAAATGGCACTGTTATATGGGCAGACTGTAATAAGTCATGTGACAGAGAGCAAAGGCAGCCCAGCGTGCAAAGGGAGCAATTTTCTGCCCCGCAAACAGCACTTCAGGTGCTGTCGTTCGTCTTTCTGTGACTTGCTCTGTCAAAGTCCGCCCAGAGCAGAGGTGTTCAGGGACCCAACAGGCCATAAGTGTCCAGCTGAAAAACCTGGGAGATATCCCCAGGCCCTAGGAGTTCACTTTTTCAGTTGCTCTGATTTACTTCAGAATGCTCCTTCAGGGAATTTCTGCCTTCCATTGCTTTACTTTCCCATTTCCTTTCTTGTCATCTTTAAAAATCCATTAAAGATCACGCAGGCAGTTTCTTCAGGCTCAAATTTCTGAGAATTTCTGTCGCTTAATAAAATGCACCCTTTCAGCAGGCTGTGGTCTCCTTTGTGCTGTTAGGGCCTGGATACTATTAAAGCTTTTAATTAGAGGTGGTGATCATAGATCGAGACAGCAAAAAAGATGGCTGAAGTTCTCAGGGAAGGTAACGTTTTCCCATCCAGGGATCTAAAATGGCTACTTGGCTCACAGATCCAGGATAGAAAAACTAAGAGTTATCAAAACAGGAAGCAAAATTAAAGTGTGCTCCACATTCCCCAATATCCCCTAATTATTTGTTTCAAAGGCCTCCAATTGCAAAGGTTAAGTGTTTATTGTCAACACCCACTAAAGGCTGCTTTAAAAAAGAAATCCGGCTTTTAATATGTTTACAAATCCAATTTCCAAGTGTACTCCTTACCCAGCAAAGCACAGATCTCTTCTGAAATCTTTCTTCCCATCAAATCTTCTGTCTACAGCTTTCCACGCAATTCCTTCACTATGTAATACGCATACAGCCTTCTCCACAATACAGAAAGATTATATTCAAATGCCACCTTGCTGATAATATCATATTAATTCAGATTTGTCTATCATTTTGTGTGGTTACTGCTTGCCTTAGGATTTATAACAACAATACTGCACCTGTTATATCCCACTACCACTGCCTTACCTAGAAAATTGCTCTAATACTGCCTCGGAGCTCATAGAACTTTATTTTTTTTTAAAAAATTTTTTCACAAGCTTACCTATTACAGCATAATAATTGAACTTTTATTGGGAGCCTCCACATACATTTTTATAATATATCTTTACTAGTCCAGCAATAGTTACACATTGATTCTACAGCAGATTGAATCATTCAAAGCCAGTCTTTTTTTGCTCATCTGTAAAAGCCTTGTTCTCTTTTCAAACTACTGCCAATCTCTATTTGAGAAGTTTTAGTAAATCTTATTTCCAAATAGATGAGCAGCTATTCAAAGCATCATTTATTTAGAGATTTTAATATTCGGCAACACTACGTGACTGTATGAAAAAATATCTCGAAGTTTTGAGTTGAAAATCTGAGCTTAATATTTCATTTCTTGTGACAAAAATTGAGATGTTCTAAAACAAAATATAGTTTCTTTGAAACATATTTTTCAGAGAAATCTAGAGTGTAGCAAATTCCAAATGGAGATTTTTTTTCAAAATAATATAGACAAATTTTGCATCAATGCAATTTTTTTTTTAATTGTAAAAGTTGCTTAAGTAATTTTCAAGTATCCATAGCCATAGGTAATTTGGTCTCAGGACTTGTAAGAACTCTCGCTGCTTTAACATGGCATGCTGAATTAGAATAAGGCTACCTTTTAAATGCTATATAATGAAAACAAATGGTACATTTAAAGCCTGCCACTGCCTTGTAATGTATGCCATATTCAGAGAGAAGAATAAGTTACTGAGAACAAATATCTCATTGCCTAAAAAGCTGTCAACAATGTCATTTCATATAATTAAACTGGACATGTTTTAGAAAAATGAAATGAAAATATGCACTATAAAGCTACACATATTATTCAATGACATTATCAATTGCAGAGATTCCAAGGTTTGCATATTAATTGAGGAAAGGTGCTAATTTGAGTGTTTTAAGCTCCATTCACAAGGTTGTTTACATGCTTTGTTCCACCTGGACCTATTTGGAGGTTTGTCAGAAACCTAACAAGCAGAAAAATATTGCATTTGAAAATACACATGCATGTGTAATTAAGCCAGGGCCACTGAACATTCTTCAATATATTTAGCTAGTGAGGTTTAAGCTCCATCAGAGCATCAGGCATTATCACCTTTTGAAGTATTGCCGAATCTTTAATATTTAAAGCACAAAGCAGACTGTAATAAAAAATTCTAGCAGACCCTAGAAGATTAAAGATGCTTTATAAATGTGACAGTTTGTAAATGGAACACCAGTATTAAAGGATTCCTTCGATATTTCACAGCATATTTTTCAGGTATATGCTAAATTATGAATACAATTAAATAGCTGTAATTATTCTCCAGAAGTGGGCAGCAAATTTAAATGCCAATGCAATTTGCAATTGGCTACAGAATAGGAATTTATAGCATAGTGGCTTGACTGAGCAAGATAAATCTTCCTAGCAAGTATCAACCAAAGTTCTTTTAAATCCAATGAGAACTTTATTTACCCCATCTGATGTGTGTCCTTTAGGAGTCTGAAGCTAGTGACTTTCCTGGATAAGTGCACCACTGCAAACAGATGTGTCAGGGAAGAATTAACTAGGGCTGTGATACCTAGAGGCATGTGTCTTAGAAACCACATTTGCAAACACCATTAAACAAAAGAGCTCTGTAATCTGTGTGTTTTTGGCACGCCTGGCATAGAGTAAGCTCTAAGCAAATATTTGTGAAATGAATGAATGAATGAGTGCATAATAAATATAAAATGATGTGCCTATTCTAATATCTTAATATCTTAATATCTTAAATTCATTTCCCTGGAGTTTAAGTTAAGCAAAACCATGAAAAAGTAGGGCGAAGAGTGGTTTAGTACTTAAAGCAGGAACATGCATCACTGTAGTTTTTAGTTATCAAATACTTCTTTGGGAGGTGAGATAGTGTGGGCCTCACAAGAATAGGCATTGCTCTGGTACTACTCACCTTTGGTAGCTTGGCTGAATCACTGAAACTCAATCAACTTCAGCTTCCACATTTATAAAATGGGGATCAGAATCCCTTTTTGGAAGAATTAAATAAGACAGTGAAGACAAGACCTTTACTTGGTGCAGACACCTAGGAATTGCTTAATAAATAATAACCTTTCATCGAGAAAGTCAGTATAGATTAGTAGTTAAAAGCATAGATTCTGAGCCAGACTGCTTAAGTTTGAGTCCTGGTTCTGCCACTGTACTAGCTGACCTTGGCACAGGTTTGAACTGCCTGCGCCTCAGTTTTCCTATCTAAAATAGAGACAATAAGTCTACAGCTATGCTACCCTGAATAAGCCCCATCCTGTCTGATCGCAGAAACTAAGCAAGGTTGAGCCTGGTTAGTACTTGGATGAGAGGCCATTTAGGAAGACCAGGTGCTGTAAGCGTAAAAAATAAAAAAATAAGGGATTGTAAACGACAAGGTCCTTGCAATCTGTGAGGTCAACCAAGGGTTGCCTTGCCTAAAAATAAATAAATAAATAAATAAATAAATAAATAAATAAATAAATAAATAAAATGGAGACAATAATGGAACCTATTCCATGGGATTATTAGGAAGATTGAACAAGTTGATATTTATAAAATGGTTGGAACTGGGCATGGCACTTAGTAAGCAAATAAAGTTTTGTGAAATAAAATAAAATAAGCAGTAACTCTGCCTGCCATGGGAGACTTTTGTGAAAAGGGGTGTTGAAACATTATGAGTCTGTGAGGCAAATGAACTGTATTTCAGAAAGAAGCTAGGAGAAGCCTCTGTCATTGCTTCTGAAGCCTCTTAGGTGTCTGTGATAGAAGGCAAAGAACTGCAGGGGCTGAGTTTTTGGATCAGGCCTCAGAGTTCAGCATGGATTCTCCAACTCCTGAAAAATAAAGCAGCTATTGGGAAACTTTTCTCAGCATTGAGAAAAATAGGAGACTCTCAGCCATCTACCTCAGCAGGAGAAGCTGGTGTCACTTCTCAATTGCCCTATTGAAGCCCTGGGTCCTTCCCAGTCCTCAGTTTGATGATTGAGGATATTAGCTCTTGCTTATTGAGAATCTACTTGTTGCAAGTGCTCTACAAACATCTCCTCATCCACAGAACAATCCCGTGAGGAAGGTACTATTATTATCATCATTTGACAAATGAGGAAACTAAGGCACAGATTAGTTATTTAATTTGCCCCAGGTCATAGAGCCAGTAAAGGACAGAGCCATTTCACATTACTAATCACTAGGCTATACTGCCTTTTTATAGGTGAATATGTGTGACTGCTCCAAAAATTCAAATTGTATTTTACTTGAGTTCTAGTGAGTCTTAGTGTTGAGGTAGATTGATGACCACTGCTCATATTCATGTTTATATAATTAGAGTGTGTGTATTTTGTGTATGTGGTGGGGGGAGTGTGTGTGTGTGTCTATTTACTTCAAGGTGCCCAATGAAGTAGAACTTAAAATTCCTAGAGAGAAAGAAATTAAAATGCAGGCCTTTTTCTTTTTGAGGTTCAGCATTAGTAGCACTCTTCTGATAGAATAAGATGACCCAGGCTAAAGCTTTCCATTGGAAAAAATATACTCAGGTCCCTAGAGAGTATTCTCTCCATGAAGGAAGTCTATACTGTTGACTTTGTTCAAAGTCAGGCCTTTTAGGACAGAGCAGGAGGGAAAAGAAAAGGGCTGGTTTCTATACAATGCATGACTAAAATGAGAAATTTCATTTGACTCAGCTCCCAGCCTAGCAGTCATTCTTTGGAAACAATGCCTGATCAGTGAATGTACAGTGACAATTCATAACATTAGGAAACTGTAGATTTTAGTAAGTGACCCCACTTTGTTCATGCATTCTTATATTCATGCCCTTGGGTTGTTCCCTCTTGCATGGGTTCTGGGCTTGGCTATGTAACTGTGACTTGCTTCAGCCAAAGGGCAATGGCAGATATAAAATAAGCAGACTTGAAAATAGTTTGTACACTGGAGTTTGCCCTTTCTTGTTGTTCTTAGGTCTCTGCCACCATGTGAAAGATCCTGGGATAGTCTGCTAGATGGTAAGAGATGAGTGGCACAACTACCAGCTGAAAAACCTGCCAACTGTCAGACGTTGGAGTGAAACCGTCTTAGATCACCAGCTGTTAGCTGCCCTGCCAACTCATTGTAGACACTTGAGAAAGTCTAGCGAGATCAGCCATCCCAGGCCATGAATACTACCCAGCCCTCCCTAAGATTCATGAACTCAATACATATTTTAAGCACAAAGTTTTGAGTGTCTGTTACATAATGAAAACAAACTGATACTGGTTCTAAGGAGTGGGGACTTTCCATAACAAAACCCTAAAATGGGTGGCATTGGTTTTGGAATTGCGCAGTGGGTAGAGGCTGGAAAAATGTCAAGGAAACTGCTGTAGCAACTTGGAAAAATGTCAACTCGTTATAAAATCGTGAAACAATTGGCATAGCTGTCTCCTTGCCTGCAGTAACTTGGAAGATAGAAAATGTACTTATGGACCTGGTAAGTTGATTTCCAGGGATAATGTTAACAGTGTGAGTTAGTTTTGGTTTCTTTTGGAGGCCTATGATAAGGTAAAGTGAGAGAGAGCAAGGAGGGCAAGGGAGAGATAGAGGTTGAGGGAGAGGGAGGGAGGGAGTGTGGTAGTGGGGAGGTGGAAAAATAGGGAGAAACAGAAAAGTATAGAAAGAACTATTTGGTTTGCAAGCACAATTAAAAGTGTCTATAGAGGAGATTGGACCTGTTGGGTTGGAAAACAAAACTACTTCTCATCTCCCATCTCCCCAATCCTTTAAATGTTCTTAAAGAGGATAAGGCTTGAGGTTAAAAATCAAACCAAAGCTGTGGCTGTCAAACACCTTTTTAAGACCTCTGAAAGATTTAAGCTGACACATAGTATACTCCTCAGTTAGACAAAAGAGCTTCTAAGAATCTTAAAAACATGATCTCATAGTAGGTTAATCCAAAAAAGATATGAAAGAAATCTAAAGAAAGGGGCATATCTAGGAAAGAACTGTGAGTGTGGCATTTTGGACTGTAATCTAACACATAAGAAGTCCACAGTTTTCAAATAAATTGTACCACCAAAAGGGTAATCAGCTTAGACTTAAAAAACCAGATTGTTTAAACTGCCTCTGAGCCTCTGATCCTCCAACTTTCTAGAAGCAGGAAGCAGGCTGGGAAATCTACATAGCTGCAGACACAGGACATTTCTTATGGAAAAGGAAGATCTCTCAAAAGGAGTAACCAAGAGCTGAGAGTGGAGTCAGGGGCCATAGGGGATGAAAGGGACCAAAGTTTCATCACCTCAAAACTGCCTTTTGAGACATTGATTTTTAAGCTAGTCATTAAGAAACAAGACTTGGAGGGAAACTTTGACCTTCCTCCCTTCCTACGCATGTAATTCAGATGGAAAAACCTGCTTAGAAAAGGAAAACTTAGGATATTTGTCTTAGCCTAATTTGAATTAAGTATGGTAGATAGAAAGGCTCCAAGCAGGGGACTAGTAGCTAGATCATCCCCTATCCCATTGAATCAAACTTTTGCCTGCCATATAAATTCTGCTCTTCCTCAATTACCTATAAATTGCCCATTTTCACTTTTGAAGTCTAAGACTGTAATTTCACCCTTTTCTTCTTTGCCCAAAATTTCATATATACCCAATTTTACCTTCTTTGGAATTTTACTGTCTTTGGAATTTTCATGCTTACATGAAAATATTGTTTGAATTGTTAGCCCAGTTAGAAGAACTTAAAAGGTAGGAGTAAAAAGTATTTTCTTCAGCCCCCACAGAAAAAGTGGAGTGAGAGGGACCCCCAGAAAGTAGAATCAGGACTTAATCGAGCACCATTCCTGGCCCCTAGAGCACATGGTCTGTGATCTACATGTTATGTGCTTCCCATTCTTTCCTTTTACAAATAGTAGTAATTAGCACAGCTGTTTTATCACAGTGGCATCATCGTATGTTGGGTAAGGCAAATAATGTGTCCTTTTAGTTCATAGGTCTCTGGATTAAGAGGAGCTGCATCCAAGAAAACAAGATTGTAGATCACAAGATACTGAACTTAGAGCCTAGTGTCATGATTAGATGAGACTTTTGGGGATTTTGAGAGGGAGTGTGTTTTCTATGCGAAAGGGACATGAAATTGTTAAGACCTAGAAAACACTGTGGTTAATTGTTAATCATTTCAGTGAAATATAAACATGTACTTGGTATGTGCCAAACATTGACCCCATTATTATATTATAGTAAAACAGGAGTAGGGAAACGTAGAAAGTGGCAAAAGTGACCCAGATTACACAGAACATATACCACAGGGATACCTCCTGAAGAAAGTACTAATGGAATTAGAAAAGTTTTTGAATCAAGAGTCAGGAGTCATCTTTGTTTGACTCTTAGTTGCATCACTTGTCAATTGTAATTATCAATAATAACTCATATTTATTGATGTCGTTACAATAAACCGAATAATACATTAACTATTTTAAAATGTATTGTCTCATTTAGATTTTATAGCTATCCTAAGTACCATTATTTTTCCAATTTTACAAATGAGAGTGTTCACACTCTGAGAAGGAATGTCATTTACCCGGGGTCGTAAAGGTAATAAATTGCAGGGTCATGGTTAAAATCCAGTTGTGTATGGCTTTTGGACAGGGCTTTTATCTACTGTGCCACACTACTAGCTGGGCAAATCACTTACTCTTTTCAGAGTCTAGTTTATTCATACTTAGAACAAGAAATTCAAGCTAGATGACTTCCATATTCCTTCTATCTCTAACATTTTGTGATTTAAACATTCCATGTTACCCATATTATCTGCTTAGTAAATAAAGCCTGAAAAATCTCGATCAAACATTGCAGCAGGTTTTAAACTCTTCCCTGAAATAGAAATTCTCCAACTATAAATCCCTAACACCTTTTAAGTATAAGGTAACTGTGTTCTGCCTTTCAAATTTCAGATCCAGTATTCTCTCTCACCTATTTTCTCTCTCTTTCTGCTCTTCTAATTATAAAAGAAAAAATAAAAAGGAAAGTATATATTTTCAGGAGAGAAGAGGAGACTTGAAAATACACTACTTCTAATCCTACTGCAACAGGGATTGTAAATTTAAATATCGACTGGGAAATTTCTTTTTAAAATAAATGCATGAAATGGCCCAGATGTAAGAGAATACTGTCTTCCTAAGCTGCTTATATTGGTACCATGGATAATGCCTACCTAGTTACATTGTTTTATAAAATACTATGTAGAAGACTTGTCTTTGACATGGCAAATCAATCACACACACTTATCGCCTTTCTACCCCAAAACTCAATAAAATGAAAACAAAAGTAGATACAAACCACAAGGGCAAAGAGAATGGAAAGGGATATATATAAAAGGATGAGAGATTCGACACATTTTATAATCATGAAAATTGTTGTAGAAGTGGTAACTGCCTTAGCAGAGTTGAGGAAACTGCAGTCTAAAGCCTCTGCAGAAGGAGAGAACAGTGAGAAGTAAGCTAATTCACTTTGCAAAACTCTAGAAAGACTCAGACGTGGAGACTGCTGCTATCACAAAAGTTTGTGTGTGGTGTGAGAGTTGGGGGCAGAGCGTCTGAAAAGTTGTGCTGACATCAGGGCAACCAGTTAAAATTCCTTAAACAGCAATAGTGAAACCCCTAGATTCTCTCCCCTACTAACCAGACAACTTCCTTCTATGCAAGGGACCAAAGGGGTATTTTCCAGATAAACTATTCTAGAAAAATTAAAAGTTTGTAGGGAAAAAACCCAGTAAAGGAAAAAGGTGAAGTACAGGTCTAAAAAGCTCTGGCTAATTGCTTTGCCTCTCTGAGAACAGCTAGCAAAGCTGTATAAACATTTCTGAAAGATCTATTTGAAGATACAATAGAATTACCAAGGTGGTCAAGATTTAAGGGGCCAAGAAGCCTAACAAAATGAAAGTGCAAAGTGGTGAGACTGACATGCAGCATTGCTTTTCTCTTTATAAGGGACGACCAAGAGACTAGTTTTATAGGGCTGGAGAAACAAAACTTTAAGTTCAGAGTCTGCCAAAATATAGGGCTTTGTGTAACATTCAAGGCCCCTTAAGACCTATATACACGATTAAGGGCAAACCTGAAACAGACCATTCTCATAAAGACTGCAATCTAGCTTCAAATCATTGACAGTATTAAGAATTTTTTCCAAGCCAAATTGCCTGCCAGAAGCAAAGGTACATTTATGCTGAAAGATAAAAATATTATCAAGAGCCTGAAATTTTCTCTATGTTTCAAATACGATGTCTGGGATTTAATTTTTTAAAAAGGCATATTAGAAAACAAAAACAAATGACTGAGAACACATAGAAAAAAATGGAAAATAAAAGTATTCACAGGAAATCTAGATCTTGGAGTTATAAGACAAAGACTCTGAAATAGCTATCAATAATATGTTGTGAAAAGAAATTTAAAAATCAGCAGATAAAAATAAATTAAATGGATATTTTATATCTAAGAAATACAAAAACTGAATTAAGATGGTAATATATGGGTTAAAAGATAATTAAAGAGAGATAAAAAGATTAGTGAACTGAAAGATATGTCAATTAAAAAAACAAATACAAAGAAAATAAGGTTGAAAATTATAGAAAAAGACATAAAGAACTAATGAGACTCATGAAAATATATATTGGTTGTGTTATTAGAGTCCCAGTAACAAGAAAAGAGACAATATAGACTAGAACCAATATTAAAAGAAAGAATTGACAAACTTTATAAAATTGATCAAAGATATCAAGCCACAGATTCAAGAATCTCTGTAAACCCCAAACATGATATATAGAGAAAACCATATCTAGACACATTATAGTTAATCTGCTAAAATAAAAACAATAACCCCTCCACACACACAAAGCTCACAAATGACATATCAATAGGAAAATAGAAATTAAAGACAATAAGACACCTTTGATATATTTAAAGAAAATAGCTATCTCCTGAGAGTTCAGTACCAAGCAAAAATGTATTTCAGATGAAGGCAAAATAAATATATAGCAAGACAAACAAAAACAGGTACCTAGTCATCACTTTGCAAGAAAAAAAATGTTCCTAGAATGCTTTAGTAGAAAGAAATTTATAACACTGTACAGAAAGCACAAAATAAAGGAATGGAAAACAAGTGAAACTTTAAGTAATGAGGAAGTTAAATGAATATTTTCCATATAAAAATATTAAATAATGTCTTATGGGGTTTCAATTTTGTTTGTTATTTAAATATTGATATACATGGCAATTTTTTAAAAAGGTAGGAAGAAATAGTTAAGTAAAAATGTCTATCATAATTTCTAGGGTAACCACTAAAAGTATACATAGCTACTAAGTTAATAAATAAGTGTAAATGAATAATGAAATTACTTCTTTAATTCAAAAAGGAAGTAAGAAAAGCAAAATAAGAAATATAGAACAGGACAGGTCAAATAGAGGATAGAGAAGAAGATGATAGATTTAAAAACAGGTATATTAGTAATTAAACAAAATGTAAAAAGATAAAGTACTCAAACAACAAAGATTATTTGCAACTTAAAAGAAACAAGTTAAATCTAAGGATAAAGAAAGATTGAAAGCAGGATAGAAAAAGGTATACCATGCAGACACTAACATAAAAAAAGTGCTGTAGTTACATTAATATTAAACGAAGTGTGTGTTAAGGCAAGATTCCTTACTAAAGTAGAACATTTCATAGGTGATATACTGGGTTTATCGATCGGGAATATATAATTGTTATAGGTTAATATAAAATAATAATATAGCATCAAAATATATAAGGCAAAATTGATTGAACTAAAAGGAGAAATAGACATATCTATAATTATAGTGGAAGAGCTTAACACACTTATTTCAATACCTGTTAGAACAAGCAGACAAAACATCAGTAAAGACTAAAATCAATTGAACTCAACAACTCCTCATTGACCTATATAGAAAATTACACCCAGAAATGAGAAATACATATTCTTTTCAAATGGACATGTGACATTTACCAAAATTTCCCATTTTCCAGGCCATAAAGCAAGTTTCATGAATTTCAAAGGATTATCTCTCACCACAGTAGAGTTAACTAGAAATCAGTAACATATACATAATGGAATATTACTCAGCCATTAAAAAAGTGAAATCTTACCATTTGCAACGACATAGATGAACCTAGAGGTTATTATGCTAAGTGAAATAAGTCACACAGAGAAAAATAAATACCATATGATTTCACTTATATGTGGATCTAAGGAACAACAACAAAAAAACAAACCAATCAAAAATAGACTCACAAATATAGAGGACAATTTGGTGACAGACAGAGGGGAGGGTGGTTGGGGGGCTAGGAGAATGGGGTGAAGGGTTAAAGAAGTACAAATTAGTAGTTGATAGATGGTCACAGGGATGGAGAGCACGGCAGAGGGAATGCAGTTAGCATTAATGAATTGGCTAGGTGGAGAGCCAGAGGAGAGAAAGAGCAATTAGGAGGATCGTTTTTTAAACTATACAAATGTCTAACCAATGTACTGTATACCTGAAAATAATAATATAAAATTTTTAAAAAAAGAAAGCAAACATGAACAAAATTAAAAACTGTTCTGAGTAAAAAAAATAATAATAATTAAGAAATGCCCTAAAGTTTATAAATTAAGGAAAATACATTTTAATAACCAAGAGTTTAACTTGAAGAGGAAATCACAATTGGCAAATAATATTAAATAAATGTTAAAAATATAATATATGAAAGTGTTGGCTGCAGATAAAACCATGACTGGAAGAAATATATAAAACATCTATCTTAAGACATTAGAAAAGAACATAAAATTAAACCCAAAGAAAGTAGGAAGGATAAAATAATAAAAATAAAAAGAGATGATAATTAAATAGAAAAGAATAGTCAATAAAAAGGATTTATGAGGCTAAAAGTTGGATCTTTGAAAAGACTAATAATATTATTAAAATCTGGAAAACCTGTTCAAGGAAATAAGAGAGAAGGTATAGATTTGTCAACATCAGGGATAATAAGAGATAACACTACAAATTCTACAAATATTGAAAGATAATAAAAACATATTTAGACAACTTTAAGGTAATACATTTGAAAATGTAAATGAAAGGAATAAAACCTTTGGAAAAAAATAATGACCAGAACACTCACAAGAAGAAACAGAAATTCTGAATAGTTCTATCTCTGTGTTAAAGAAATTGAATTTATAATTTAAAGCCATTACACAAAGAAAATTCTAGGCCCAGATGGCTTCATTTGGGATTTTTTCCCCCACATCTTTAAGGGATAAGGATATATGATCTTACACAAACTCTTTCAGAGAACAGAAATGAAAGAACACTTTTCAACTCGTTTTATGAGGCTAACTTAATCCTGAAAACAAAATCTGACCAAGACATTAGAAGAAAGCAAAATTATAGTTTTTATGAACATAGAACCAAAAATTCCAAACTAAATGTTAGCAAATAAAACTCAGCCATATATGAAAAGATGATACATCATGACCAGGTGGGATTTATTCCGGGAGTGAAAGATTGAATTAATATCAAGAAATTTAACTAACATATTCACTACATTAACTGAATAAGGGAGAAAAACCATATGATTATCTCAATAAATGCAGAAAAAGCACTTGGTGAAGTCAATACCTGTTTGAATAAAAATGCTCAGCAGACAATATCTATATATACAAATCAACTATATTTCTATGTACAAACAACAAAATATTAGAAATAAAAAATTTAAAATACAGTTACAGTAGTAGTACAAATAAAAGAGCAAAAAAAAATCTCACAAAAGAATACAGAACATCTATAAAGAAAAATACATTTTATGAGAGAAGTCAGAGATCTTTTATTACAAAGGAGGTACATACCACATTTAAGGGCTGCAATAGTCAATAAAGAAACATCAAATCTCCCCTAACTTGACCTTAAAATTAAATGTAATCCCACATAATCTCTGTATTTCTTTTTTACACCTTGAAAACTGAATTCTAAAATTTATATGGAAATGCAATGAATCAAGTATTAATTAAGACCAGAAGTCAGCAAACTTTTTTTGGAAAGGGTCAGGTAGCAATTATCTTAGGCTTTGTGGAACAGACTGTCCCTACTGACACTACCCAACCTTCCATTGTAGCCAGAGAACATATGAAGATGAGGGAGAATGACTGGTTTCCAATAAAGCTTTATATACAAAGTCAGTTGTTAATGCCATGTGTATAGTTTGCCAGCTCCTAGCCAAAATTACCTCAAAAAAGAACAAAATTAGAGCACTTAAACTGCAATGTATCCGGACATGTAAAATTACAGGATATCAAGACAGTGTGGTATTGGTGAAAAATAGACCAATGGAATAAAAATCCACAAAAATACACATATAGGGACAACTGGTTTATGACAAAGGTATCACTGCAGATCCCATAGACAAACTTTTTCCTTTAATTAACCTAGCCTGAATGAGTAAAATATTTTTAAATGTTGCTTCCAAGTCTAGTTGGCCTATTATAATGTATGAATAATGAAAAGCTTATAGCGGCTATGTGACTGAAGGCATGGTCTCTGTGGTTAGCCCACAGTAAGTAGTAAAGCCTGAAAATAACTAACCATGGTTCCCCAAAGGGAGAATCAGTATAGCTCCTCTGAGCAGCCAAATCATAATTATGGTTCAACAGCAGCCACATTTCATGGTGAGTCATAAGATTTTTCACGTGTATGTGAAATGAAAGATTTGCCTCTCTCTATGTACATGTTTGAATGTTAAGGATGTTGTTCAAGTCATTTGTGCATTGCCTGGCATACAGATGATGTATTAGTTATGATATTGGTTTAGCTATTTTGGCAGTCTAAGTTAAAAATGACCTAAACAAAATATATCACTTACTTTTCCCACATAAGGGTCTGAGCTGGGATGTGCTCCAAGGGTCAGGTGGCTCAACGGTGCCTTCCAGATACCCAGGTTCCTCCTGTCTGGTTGCTTTGTCATTCTCCAGGGCATGTGTCTCAAAAATTAATGTGCACCTGATATTCCTGTTCAGATGAGGATTCAGAATCAGTAGTCTGGGGATGGGGCCCAAGCTGCTACATTACTAACAAGCCTTCCAGTGATGCCAATATGCTGCTTCAGAGAGCACACGGAAAAGTAACAAGACTCACACATCAAAACTGCACATCTGAATTCCTTCTGCCTGGAAATTGTATTAGTTTTCTATGGCTGCTGTAACAAATAATCACAAACTTTGTGGCTTAAAATAACAGACATTTATTCTCTGATAGTTCTGGAGGTCAGAAGTCCAAAATTAACATCACCAGGCTGGAATCAAGATGTCAGTGGGGCCATGCTCCCTCCCTCCAGAGATTCTAAGAGAGGATCCATTCCTTGTCTGTTCCAGCTTCTGCTGGCTGCTTGTATTCCACAACACAGAAGAAACTATCCCTGCTGACACCTCGCTTTAAGACCCTTAAAATTTATTCCCAACTTCTGACCTCTAGAACTGTAAGAGAATATATTTGTGCTGCTTTAAGCCTTTGAGTTTATGGTAACTTCTTGCAGCAGCAATAGGAAACTAACACGACAGTACACCCCAACTACAGGATTAAGATTTATGGACAGATTGGCTTGGGCAGTTGCTGGCACAGCACCTCAGGACAGAACCAATATAAAAGCCCATGTCCATGAGCAAGGCACAGGTAGCATACGCTAGGGAGGAGCATAGCAGTTGCATGGCAGCCCTGTACTGTGGCTGACATCTGTTCAGCCGCATGGGTGACTCTGGGAGCAGTGGGGAGTCCATTGTCAGCGCTGGGTGCAGGTTACTGTGAAAAGTGGTGGACTATGAGTGAAGGGAGGTCAGGAGGGCATAAATCAAGTCTAATGGCCCAGGATGCAGGGGAATCTGGGAGAGTCAGACTGGTGTCAGACTAATGGGGAAAAAGATTTTGAGAACTGTTAAAGCAGTTCTTGTCTCAAAGTTCATCTGGCACTTGGGATAGGTCTAGCCTGCAGATGAGAATATCAATAGAATTAGCTAAGAAAGACAACCTGTCCTGTATGACAGGTGATGCTGGCTGTTGAAAGAGTTCAGGGAGGTTGTTGCAACAACTTTTAAAGCGTTAAGATATACCATTTTCCATCAGTCTTGGGGTTAGAATTTATAAGTGTTCTGTGAAGATCGTGTTCTTTGACCTGAGGGAACTGTGTTTTTTTGTCCTTGATTCCAAATTTGAAATTTAGAAATTACATTATGCCTGAAAGCTCTTAAGAATATAGAATAAAAGGGTAGTAACATGTTGACCCTTGCAGGATAATGCAATTGTAAACTCTTGAAAGATAAGGCCTATATTTTCTTTACATTCTTTCTCCTTAGCATACAGTAATAGCTTGATTATCATCATCATCACTACCATCATGTATTGAATGCTTATCATGTTCAAGCATTGGACTAAGAGTTTTAAATATATTATTTTATTTAATCTGCACAAAAACCATGAGAAAATACTATCTACAGTTTGCACATGAAGACCCAGACTTAGAGAAATTAGCGATTTATCCAAGTTATGCAGCTACTAAATGGGTCTAAGGGACTCCAAAGGACAGCCTTTTTATCTACAGGGATGTATTTCCTTACATATATTTTTAACCATCTTAACTCTTTTTAAGTGTATACTTCAGAAGTGTTAAGTTGTACAACCAATCTCCAGAACTCTTCATCTTGCAAAACTGAAACTCTGTACCCATTAAAAAAAAAAACTCCTCATTCTCCCCTCTCTTTAGCCCCTACAACCACCCTTCTACTTTCTGTTTATGAATTTGACCACTGGAGGTAACTCATATAAGTGGAATCGTACGATATTTATTCTTTTGTGACTGGTTTATGTCACTGAGTATTGCGTTATCAATGTTCAACTGTGTTGCAACATGTGTCAAATGTTTCTACCTTTTCAAGACTGAATAATATTTCATTGTATGTACATATACCCATTTTGTTTATCCATTCATCTGTCCATGGACCTTTGAGTTGCTTCCACCTTTGACTATTGTGAATAATGCTATTATGAACATTGGTGTACAAATATCTCCTTGGGACCCTAGCTTTCAATTCTTTTAGGCATAATACCTAGGAGTGGAATTGCTGGATTATATGGTAATTCTATTTTTGATTTTTTTAAGGAGCTGCCATACTGTTTCCCATGGTGGCTACACCATTTTACATTCCCACCAGTGATGCACAGAGTTCCAGTTTCTCATATCTTTGCCAACACTTGATATTTTTTTTCTTTTTTCTTTTGTTTCATATTTGATAGTAGCCATCTTAATGAGTGAGAGGTGGTATCTCATGGTGAATTTGATTTACATTGACCTAATGATTAGTAACATTGCTCACCTTTTCGTGAGCTGAGTGGTCTTTTGTGTATCTTTAGAGAAATGGCCATTTAGGTCCTTTGCCCATTTTTTAAAAATTAATAAACTATCCTTTAGAACAGTTTTAGGTTCACAGAAAAATTGAGTGGAAGACACAAGGAATTTCCACCTCCTGTCCCCACACATGCACAGCCTCCCCTATTATCTACATCTCTCACCATGACAATACATTCATTACAATTGATGAACCTACATTGACATATTATTTTCACTCAAAGTCCATAATTAACAAAAGAGTTCACTCTTGGTGTTGTACATTCTATGGGTTTTGACAAATCTATAGCGACATATATTCATCATTGTAGTATGTGGAGTATTTTCACTGCCCTAAAATCCTCTGTGCTCTGCTGACTCATTTTTTAACCCCTTAACCCCTGGCAACCACTAATCTTACTACTATCTCCACAGTTTTGCCAAGTTATCTGTTTTGGAACTATTAGAGTAAAACGATTATATAAGTCCATCACTAATTCCTTGCATTCCTTCTAGAATTAAGAAGTTGGGATCTGTGACCTTGAAAGAGATACAATTTCCCTAGTCTATACCAACATCAGAGACAAACTTTCAACCTCATTAGTAACCTATTCTAGCTCAGAAGTTTCCACATATGAGTAACCATCATAATCTTCTAGGGAAATTTTTGAATATACAAATTCCTGGGACCAACTCCCAAAGATTGAGTAGGTCTGAAGTGAGATTCAGGAGTCTTTTTTTTTTCCTCAAACCACCTGTGCAGATAATTTGGAAACCACTCTTCTAGCAAACTGAACTAAGTATTAATTTTGGTTTTGTACCAATAGAAACATCTGTGAATCTAAGACCTAAGTTTCCACTAAGGAAACATCCCCAAAGAGCCATCGCTTTTCTGACCTTCTAAAAAGGATTTGAAAACTTTTGGAATAATGAAAACATTGGCTGTCACTGAAGAAATATGCAGCAATCAGCTGCTGGTTGAGTGGCTCTATGGTAATATTTCTGAAAGAAGTATTCGCCCTTGTCTGTCCAGAGCAAATGTCACTATTGGTGGGTAGATTTCTGACCATGACGTCAGTGGTCTTAAATGAGAAGACTACTGGATCTTCCTGTAGAGTTGGTTTGGGGATCTAATAGATTTGCCACCTTATTCTCACTCCTTTCCAGGCTTTTTGAATCATTGTGAGTATTCCAGTTACATAATTTGGTTTCATCAGAGCACTGTGGCCAAATCAACAAATATAGTATGAACATAGTGAAGTACAAAGAGCAAGAACATCGGATAAGATATCAGAGGACCAGGGTTTTCCATTGCCAGCTCTGTCACCTTTACCCATCATGTCTATAACTTCTGTCTCTAATCTTCAGTTTCCTCCTTAGTGGAATGAATAGTACTTTGCCTGACCTACTTCCCAGAATTGTGATTAAGGCCCCAAGGGAATAACAGACTCCAGAGTATTTACAATTTCTCCAAGAGGTCATGCTTTCTCTCTCCTCCAGCCTTTATAAATGTTGCTCCTTTCCCTGAGTAACTTCATTTCTTTCTTTAGGTCTCAGCACCCATTCCTCCAGAATGTCTTTTGTGATCCTTTCAGCCTAAGGTAATTGCCCCTCTCATGTGCTTGCATAGTATTACAATGAAGTATGGACTCCACTGTACCATTCACACTATGCTGAAAATGTTTACAGCTCTGTCTCCCCCCCCTAGGTTAAAAACTTTATGAGGGTAAGATCTCGCGTTGCTGTTTAATCACTCTTTCATCTCCGGTTCATGCCATACAGTGGATGCTTAATAAATATTTGTAAAAGGAATTACTGAAGCACCATATAGAAATAATAGCATTAACATAGATAAAATGTGGCCTTCCCTGCATTGTCCTGGAGTCTCAATTACCATGTTTTGTAAATAAACCCCTGGTAGTAATTACTCTGAAGCATGGCCATATAAATTTATTCATGTAAAAATCTCCTCTACCACTAATGAATCCTTCTACTTAAAATATTTTTCTTTTGACTTTTCATTTGGGTACTATGATTGATTGCTCCATGGTCACAGCATCTTAATTTGTATGACATGTGCTTTCCATCGAGCCTCAGTTCCTCTGTTTTGACTTGCTTGAGAGAATTTCAAGCATATGCTACACAGTCAATGTTTTAAATAAGGCCATTCCAAGTTGGTGACACTTTATGCATTTTTACTGCATGAAGCTTTTGCTTAATTGATGATAAATCTAGACTTTGCTTGTCTTAAGTCCAATCACACTTTACTCTGTTTCTTCTGTTGGAGGGGAAGCAATGTCTATGTTCTGACAAACTATCCTGTCTTTGTTCCTTTTGATGATACAAGAGGGAGAGTAGAACACATTGGTGACTAAATGGCTCAAAATAGAGATAGAACTGATCCTGAGAATGTCATGTATGTGACCCAGGAAACTGGTATTATATGTGGAACCCAGGCCATGCATTTATGAGCATGAAGACTTGGGCCTGGAGGTATTTTCATTATAAATTCATGCAACTTTAATCTACTCAGTTGAGATCAATAGAAGTCTGAAGTTAACTAATATATTCAGAGAAGGTTGTTGGCAGGAACTCTTTATGCCATGCAAAATAACTCTTCAAAGGATTTTTATTTCATACCAGAGTTTCTCTTATATTAAGGGGAATTACGGTATATTAATCCTCCATTAGGCTGTTATTGATTGCAGCCAAACCAATTCCAGTCTGATAATACCTTTTGAGGTCTTTTTTGCTAAGTAGACTAATAGTGCAATTAAAAAAATAATGTTTAAAGTTTTCTGTACACCTAAACATAGATAAAGCGTTTTGGCAAAAACTAAGCAAGTTTTATTAAATTAGAAAAGAATCTTTTTTTAACATAGGTTATGCTGTAACAGTTGTTCTTGTTATAATGATGATGATACTTGTTCGATAATTTTCTACTATTCTGTTGTGGAGAATAGCTTGTGAATAGTTAAAAGTACTTGTCTTCAATATCCATTTTAAAACATAAGATAAAGAAACTACTTGTAACATTCTTCTGCTAAGATTCTTTATACCCTCCATTAATAGGATATTTAGTTTCCTCACAGACTTCGGAAAGCCTAAAAGAAGGGAATTGCGTTACTGTTGGACTGATTTTTATCTAAATCTATCTAAAATATTTTTCTCAAGTAATAATTAGAATATAAAGAGCCGAAATCTTCCAAATTTGATGAAAACTATAAACCCACAGTTCCAAGAAGCTTAATTAAGAACCGTACATTATTCTTCCATTTCTCCCCTCCAGAACTTTTATGCTATTGCTTTTATACATTTTACTTTTACATATGTTATAAACCACTCAATATGTTGTCCTTGTTTTTGCTTTAGACAGTTGATTTTGTTTTAAGGAGATTTAATAATAAGGCTTTATATTTGCCCACATAGTATCTCTTCCGATGCTCATTATTCCTCTGGTTAGATAGAAATTTACATCTGGCATCATGGTTGTTCTACTTGAAGGTATTCCTTTAACAATTTTTGTAATTGGGCTTACTGGTGATGAATTCTTACAGCTTTTGTATATCTCAAAAAAAATTTTTTCATACTAGATTTTTCTCTACCAAACCTTGCTTACTCATTGTTCGTATCCATACAATTCAGATTTCCAGAAATACTAACAACTTTCACATTCATATTTGAAATATATATAGTGAGTAAAGACTTATAGGTTGAGGATTTTATTTTCTTTCATTACTTTAAAGATATTCCTCCACTATCCTCTATTTTGAATTGTTTCTGATGAAAATGTTATGTCATCATAAGTTTTGTTCTTCCATACATGAAGCCTTTTTTTCTCTGGTTGTTTTTAGGGTTTTTTCTTTATCATTTGTTTTAAGCAATTTGATTATGATGTGCTTCATGTGGTTTCTTTGTTTCTTGTACTTGGGATTTATTAAGATTCTCGGAACTGTAGGTTTATAGTTTTCATCAAATTTGGCTCTTGATATCTTTAATTATTTGTTCTATCCCTCCTTTTACTCACTCTCTAGAGACTGAAATAAAATGGGGCTTACCACAGTTCACTGATGTTCTGTTTACATTTTATAGTGTTTAGTCTCTTATCTCTTTTCATTTCATTTGAATAGTTTCTACTGCTATCAAGTTTTTTAATCTTATACAGTGCCTAAGCCATTATTAATCTCATCCAGTATAGTTTTCATGTTAGCCATGGTCATTTCAATCACCAGAAGTTTGATATAAGACTTTTTTGTATCTTTCACATCTGTACTTATGTTCAATCATCACCCATTTTTTTCGAACATGTGAAATACAGATATAGTAATCATTTAAATCTTCTGTTTACTATTTTTTTTCATTTGTGTCATTTCAGACTCAGTTTTGATTTGTTACTTTTTCTTATTTTCCTGCTTTTTTTGGGCCTGCTAATTTTTGATTGGATATTAGACATTGTGAATTTTATCTTATTGGGTGCTGGATATTTTGTATTCCTCTAAATCTTGAATGTCTTAAAAAGTGTGGTGAAGTTAGTTGGAGACAGTTTGATCTTTTCACATCTTGCTTTTTAGCCCTGTTATGTAGGACCAGCCTAAGTTTTTCTTTTCCTCTAATCAAATAAAACACTTCAGATTATTCTATCCAGTGCCCCAAATGATGAAGTTTTCCATTCTGGTTCTTAGTGACAGACAGATATAGTAATCATTTAAATCATCTGTATGAATTACAGATATTATTTCTTCTAATATTTTCTGTTGCCTTCTTCCTGGTAGTTTCCTGACATGCATGTATTGGCATTACTCAGTTGAACACACAAGACAGAGCCTCTAAAGATTTCCTAGGCTTGCTGTCTTTGCTGCTCTCTTCTCTCTCGTCCTCTGCCTTATAAGCAATAGCTGTACTGGCCTCCATGGACAACTTCTACTTCCAACTTTTTATTTTCTTCTCAAAGAGATCATCAGTCTTCACCTGGGATTTCTTCCTTTCCCTACTCTGCAGCTAGGAAACTCTTTCCATCTCTAACTGCGTCAATCATAGGGCTCACCTCACTTGTTTCCCATCTCTCAAATATTACTTTTCTTCATTGCTTGACATCTAATATCTTGTTTTGTTTATTTTCCTTGGTTTATTTTTTAATTGTTTCAGGCAGGAAAGTAAACCCAGGCCCTATTACTCCTCTAGCTATTGTAGACTATATTACTAGTCTTTCTGAGTCACTTGATATGCAAGACACATAGTCACAGATTGGACACAGAGTATCCATAAGGTTAAAAACAAAAACAAGCAAAAACAAAGCCCCAAACCCTTCAACCTATAGATTTTGTTTCCTTCCTGTTCTAGGAAAGTCATATAAGATGAATAATGCCTAGCTTTCCCTTTTATCCTATGAACCTTCAAGCCCGCCCTGCTTTGATGGTGAATTATTTGCTTGTGACACATCAAAGTAAATTTTAGCCTTGAAACATGGGAAAATGACTTTCTTGAGCTGGGTATGTTTTGCCCTGCATTTCCCTGAATTTTCTAGGTCTTATTTTTCTACTACACAGAATAGATCTCTGTAGGAGAGCATAGAATAAGGATTCTAAGTCTTGTGCTGTGCTAAGACACAGAAGCTGACTCAAAAGAAATATACTGGATTGGAGCAGATGTCTACGAGAAATGTAAAATAGGTTGGCTTCTCCTTACAAAGCCATACAAAATCACACGTTAAAAAGTAATTTAAATTTAGTGAAACTAGAATGTTTAGACCTCTAGCTTTAGTAATACGTAATTTTTGGTGATGCTACTTGTTTTAAATTTTTTCTTTTAAATGAATGTGTCCTAGAGGTATGTTCAAACCATTCTGAGTTTTCTTTTCTCACTCTTCTCAGTCTTCACCTCTGATATGTTTCATGGATGAGCATATGCTTAGATTTCTCAAGCATAGTGATAATTTCTCATGACCAGCAGAGTCAGTCATTATTTATTATACTTTGTTCTCACTCCTTTCCACTCTCCTAGTGGGAACATTGCAGTGGCTGCTGGCTAGAAAATTAGCCCAGGGAGCTCCTTCCGCTGATTTCTTTTCTCGTTATAATAGTAAAAAATTTAACTGTAACATTCTCTATCCCTGCATATGTGTGTGTGTGTGTGTGTGTGTGTGTGTGTGTGTGTGTGAGTGTGTAGTTAGATGATAGATAGATGATAGATAGATAGATAGATAGATAGATAGATAACCTCCACAGAAGTTGGAAGCACACTGTAGGGGCTAATAGTGAGTAATTTAACTGGCTTTCTCACACATTTTACTCTCTTTCTTTCTCTAGAGTGGCTGCAGAAGTACAACGTGCTCGTGTATTGTTGTTTCACATTATAAGCCAAGCTTGTGGGTTTATGTGTCATCTCACTGTTTCTGCTGCATTGTTTTCTGGCTGGATGTGATATCGTTTCATCCATTGTCAGGGGGCTGCCCCAGATACCTGGGATGCTCAAGAGATGTGACACTTACTTGCCATGTGATAGCAAAGGCTTCTGTTTATTTCTGTGGCTGCTCCTCCTGCAACCCTCTGTGGGATCTCTGGATATTCAAGCTGATGGGAAAGCTGAAAACCATACAACCTTACTGAGGCTTTATGAATTTTTGCTTATGAGTATTTTTCAAGCAAGCACCAGGCAACCATGAACTACGATTTGCAAGAACTTCTTTCTTTTTTTAAAGTGTCCTTATTAAATCTCTCCTGGGTCACAGTTCTGTAGTTACATGAGCTTTTGACTAATAGTATGTTAGTAACACAGAGTTTAGCTCTGGAAGAGTGACTGATAGTCACTTGAATAGACTGAAAACAGGAGCCATGTGTCATACTTCCCTCTGTATCCTGTATCCTAAGTAGTTGTTGACTGAGTGATTGATTTAGGGCAAAATAGTCTATTTTCTTAGGATAGAGTTTTTGATCCAGATCAAAGGCATGAGCCTTTATCTTTTATAATGGTCTCCTGCTTGCAGAGTTAAGAGATTTATATGGGGGTGATGTAAAAAGTGTCAGTCCAAAAGGGTCTGTTGATTTCTGCAAATGCTACAGTCTCACTATTAGTTTCAGTTAAAAAGAAAACTCTCTGTCTATCTAATGTTGGGAGAGAAAGGCAAGATAATAATGGGGAAATATAGAAAATAATACTTTAATGGTTTTTTTGTATTGGTTTGATTTTAGAAAAAAACTATTCTCTATATACCATTGGATCTGAAGAGATAAAAAACTGGTTTTTGAAAAGATGTGTTGTCAGTAATGACCAAAACGTCAGAATGTGAGATTCATTCAACTTTGGGAAGAAACATATTACATTGTCTATTGTGCCTTAAAGTAATCTATTTAATTGACTACTTGAGTATTTAGCTTTCTACGGTTTTCAAGCTGTTTTAACAAGACTCTCTATAATTAGGTCTAACCGGTATGAGACAGCAACTGGTAAAAAAGCTATAGTTATTTTATATTTGTATCTCATTAATGAGCCTTCAGATTAACATCAACAATTCATTTATGGGGAGATGTCACTGTGGGCAGTAAAATCCTCGTTTCTAGTTCCTCAGACAAAGCATATGTAACCCTTAACTTAACCTAAAGCAGTGTCTTCCATTGGAGGCATGTGTGAATACCAGCCCTGTCTTCAGCTAACCTTGTGCCTATGAGTGGGAAGTAAACCTGTGTACAACCAGTCAGTTCCAGGGCATGTGATGGCACATCTCAAGGGGTGGGGACATGCAGCTGATCAAATGAATTTTCTTACTGTATCTCCCATAATCCAGGTACTCTGGGGGAAGTCATGCCACCCCATGATGTGTAATACCACTTCAAATTATTTGCAAGAAACAATCTAAATGTCAAATTGTGGGTATCATAGAGGCACTACACATGGTGAGACAAACCAGAGTGTGAGGAAACAGAGTGAGGTTGTTTTTGAAGGTGACGCAAAAAGGAACTCTAATTGTTAGACACCTGGTAAACACAAAGAGCTGAAAGAACCTTTGTTCCAACCATTTCACAGCCCAATCCATCAAGAGCAGGGTCATTACTCTAAGTATTTATGTATTTCTTCCAAACAACCGAATACATTTATTCAGCAAGCATTTACTGAGTGTCTCCTATGGGCAGATACTGTTCTAGACATTAGGGATGTAGCAGCGAACGAAACAGAGCTCCTGCTTCAGTGGCTTCCATCTTCTCAAGGAGAACAACAGACAGCACACAAACCAAAGAACGTATCTCCCTTCTGGTGTTGATGGGCACTATGAAGAAAAATAAAGCAGCAGAGGGAGATCAAGAGTGAAGGAGACAGTGTGCTATTCTATATAGGGGGTTAAAAAGGCTTCTGCAAAGGTGACTTTGAAGAGCATGAGTTCCTTCAGCCCCAGTTCCCATTTCCTCCTGACTATGACAGCCTTTCTCTGACTTTACCACCTTTGTCTATACCTGCACAATCAAAACTGTGACAATTTGGACCCTTCTGTCAAATTCTTAATTGACTACGTGACCAAGGATTAGTATAGCCAAAATTCTCAAGAGCCGAATCGGAAGTTGATTGTGTGGGGTCCTCTCCTGTCCCGTTTGCTCTTCAGGCAACAAAGCACAGCCCATAGTTTACTCAAATGAACCACAAACCAAGAAAGAAAAAGAATTCTATTATCTTGGAGGGATATTAAGGAAGTAAGGTTAGTGAAAGATTTTAGATTTAGATTTTAATCTTGGCTTCTCTACTCACTAGTTGGGTGATTTTGAACAAACTTTTCAGCTTGCTTATACCTCAGTTTTCTCAGCTGCTGAGAATAATAATAGTGCTCGCCTCACTGGGGTCTGCTAAGAATTAGATGAAAACTTTATATAGAATTTTTTGCATGGTTTCTAGGACATGATATGCACTCAATAGTTGAAATGATGATCACCATTATTATTGTTAACACTATCATTTATTGAGACAGCTATATTCATGTATAGCCAGCTGCCCTAGAAGTACATGTAAAGAATTTCTGGCCAGCATTACTTTTTACTCTATTTCATTAATTCATTCGTTGAACTATTCATTTATTCAAGAAATAGCTATCCTATGATCGGCATGTTGCTGAGCACCATGTTAGATTCTGTGGGGAGTAAAAGATATACATGTTTTTTGACTTGTACAGAAGACTGAAGCATCAAGGAGGACTTGTTCCAGATGACCTTTAAAGTCTCTTGCAAGTTGGATTGCCTGTGATTCTAAGGCACTTGCTGACCATCCAATAGACAGAGAGGGAAGCTCTGGAAGTGCTGAGATCTGTACAGGGCCCTCAGGATTCCAGCACAGGCCAGAAATGCCTCCTGGGGACTCAGCTAAGAGCAGAAAGAGTAACTGGTTTATAAAATCCTCCATCTCCTTTTAATTCCTCACATATTTAAAATGTAGTAGGAATTCCTCACATTTGCACACTGTTTTAAAGTTTATCAAGCATTGTTATATGCATCATTTCAAATGATCCTCTTACTACAACTGGATAGGAGAAGTGTCCTTGCCCTTATCTCACAATGAGGAGACTGAGGCTCAAAGGCTTTAAGTGACTCATCTAAGATCCCACAGCGGCAGAGCTGGGATTCCTACACATAGAGACTAAGATCTGGGTTAGGAGTTCTAGGGTTTTAAGAAGGGAAGTGCTCCTGAATGTCAGGGTGGTCCTTCTTGATTAGGAAAGTCCTCCTCTTATGCCAGCCTCCCTCATTGTGAAGGACCGTTACTGATGAGAGTAAGGTTGGGGTATTTACCTACTGGCCACTTGAGTCAAACCAACTCTGGTAGTGTAGTATAAAGAGAAAACCAGGGCTTCTAATTTAGGTTTCCCCCATACCATGCTACCTACAAGAATGTGGGATTTTCCTTTGGGGCCATCAGGGGCAGATGCTCAGAGACTGTGTCACCCACTCCCTTCTCCCTAACCTACTCATGCCTCTGAGCCTGTGTGAATAGCTGGCACATAGGCTACAATGGCACATGATCTCCTGGGTAACAACGCTCACCTATCTACCCAGATGTCAGATACTGCTGTCACCCAAGGGAAGGCGGATGAGTAAACAAAGCCCTTGCCCTCCTCCATTTGGGGATGCCTCTCTGTCTGAACTGCAGTGGCAGCGCTCTGAGCTAGGAAGGGAGATGGCTGCCTCCACAAGCTCAGAGGCGTGCTCCCCCACCTTTCTGATGACCACTGGGATAATTCAAAGAGAAAGAGTAAAAACTCACCCCAAGGTATGGAAAGTGAAGGCGTTTCATACTGCAAGGGGTCTGTGCATGTGTTCTGCAATATGGCAAAGTTTCTGTCTCCACTCCTTTACCAGTTTCCCTGCACCTCCTCACATGACACCAGATGGACCATGTCTTCCTTCCTGAAGGGGCTTTGCCTGGGAGCTCACACAGGAGCCTCTTCTTTTATCATGTCACAAGATGGAACACCGCAGTTTGTCCCACTGTATCTTGCAAGAAGCTGATATTCCAATGATGTTATTAAAAAGTGGCACCTTTCGCCACACTGTGAGAAAAAGCTTTCTGGTGGGGGCAGGGAGGCTGCGATACGTTTTCCCCAAGGAGCTCACTTCAGCCACAGCATTTGATGTATGGTGACATCTCCCCCCACACGCTGACACTCACACACACACACACACACACACACACATACACACACACACTAGCCAAGATGGATAAGAAAGTTAAGAGACTTGTTCAAGGTCATGCAGAGGGACAAGGAGGTCAAGTCATTTACACAGGGGTAGAAAACATTCAGCCCAATGCTTCTTGGCTCTTGGTCCCTCTCCCTGACCTCTGATCATCCACACCTCACCTCCTTTTCAGCTGAATAAATGTGTAATGCACACCAGAAATGCCACCGCAATTCAGTGTATCACTTATGAACAGTGGCTTTTAGCTAACGAGAATGTTGTTAACTCTTACTCCCTGTGGGTGTTTCTCGATTCAAGGTTGTGTGTTTTTATTTTTGTTTTCTTGCAACTGAAATCCATACTCAGCTCAGGATAATATCCAGGTCTGTGTGCTGAGGAAATCCTTGCATGAAGGAGCATAAGTTCCTCATTCTAGTCTCAGCTCCCCTCCCAACAACCCGGACCTGGAAGTCAGTACTCAGCCTCTCGGAAGCCCACTTCATGGAAAGTAAAAAGGAAAGGATAATACCTTACTTGCCAATCTCACAAGGATATTATAAATCAAAAGACACTATAAGCTTGAAAAGTTTCAAAATTACTAAAAGGAAAAGAAACTTTTTCTGTCTAGAGGGATCATGAAATAATGAGAAGCTAGTGGGCTGGGAGTCAGGCAGTGCTGGGTTCGAATCCTGTTCCGATTTGCTCTCTGAGTGTGTCTAAAATGGGAAGGTAAAACCCATTTGGCAGAGTTGTGGGGAGGATTGAATTAGGGAAAGTCTGTTTAAAGTTCCTAGCAGAGCACCTGGCCTGATGGAAGGTGACTGTCGGGTGTCAGTTCCTTTCTCCTTTGTACCACATGCCCCATGTTGGCTGCACACAGACTCTTAGACTTTTGCAGAGAGTTCCATGTCTTACTCCTTCTTGAATTTCCAGTATCTGTAACTGAGTTTGCCACCTTACAGGAGCTCAATAAGTATCTGTGGCTATGAATGAATATATAGATCAGGGATGGAAATTTTAATGTGTTTAGTTTTAAGAATTCATCGTAATATTTGATACCGCCAAAGGATCTGTCTTCCTAATTGGGAACATGGGGGTGATTTTGTCAGTTTTATTTAGATTGGAACAATTAGGTGGCAATTTGTGCATTTAACTCATAGATTGGCTTAGGATGATCCAAACCTAGCAGTAATATTGTTCACACAAAACAAATCTGACTTATTATTTGGCTCAACTCAACATTGCAACAACTAGTTTCACAGCAGGAATTCACATAGACAAGTAAACACTTGGGGAAAATCCCTTCATGAAGGAACCACATGCCTAGTCAGAAGTGTCGCATAATTTAAGAGCCAATTTTAAAAATAACTATTAAATTAAACTGGTTAGTTGTTCTGGTTTCCATCTAGTCGGTCACAGGTGGGGAAGACAGGACCCATCTCAAAAGTTAAAGGGAGATATGGATAAAAGAGACCCAATGATGCACTGAATGAAATTATTTTTGGCAACATAGATGACAGTATGTTTTTAAAAAGTCCATTTTTATATCACTTTTCCTGACGTTTTTGAAAACTGGTTCTGAATGGATTTGTTTTTCAGGGTATTTGATGCATCGTTATTTTTAATAGTACTCATAAAGTTGACAAATGTAATTTTTTTCTATTAGATTTACCCCTAAATTTGCTTCAAATAATCCTGAGTTTTTTAAAAATAAAAATATTGTACTAGGTAAGACTGGAACTAAAGGGGTTGGATACAGAAAGTAGGAAAAAGCAAAGAGGGAAAATATCCTAAAGCTTTGACAACTTATGTTTGAGTATCTTTCTCTTTCTCCCTGAGAAATTAATGAAGAGACAACCCCGAAACTTCAAAGCCGTAATACCCTGCTTTGGGAATTACAACCTCCATCTTAGTTGTTTAAAAATGAGTACACTTGGAAATGATGTATCAGCATATCTTTTGAAGTGTGATGTTTTTTTTTTTTTCTGTTGAAAATTAATCAACAACCCTCCAGTTATTTAGGGCTTAGTGAATGTAAAAAAAAAAATTAGATTTGTCTAATGAAAATCAAAATATGTTTAATCGTGGTAGTAAAACATGACCAAGGTCAAAATAATAACCGGACAGAGGTGCAAGGTAAAAGTCCACCTCTGTGATCCCCACCCAGTGCTACTTAACAGAGGTAAGAGTTTTTGTTTTTCCTTTTCAAAAATTTCCATGCCTACATGAGATTATATGTGTATACCCTTCCAACCTCTTGCATTTAAGGGGTGAATGCCCAAGTCTGAGTTGCTCCTCTTCATTATTTTGTGTATCGACAGGCCATGTATGTGAGGGTAACATGATTGATGATGAAACCAGATTGGTCAAGTTTATAAGCTATATGACCCTGGGTAAATTACCTAATTTAGTAATGTCACTTAAAAAGTGGAGTGATAATACTGCCTACCTCTTGTGCTAGTTGTGAGAATTGAGTTAATATAGCAAAGTGTCCAAACACTGCCTGATCCAGAGTAATCAATAAATGGTAGCTGTGATCACAGCCAGATCTGCTTGCTCCAAAGCTCTAAAATATTGCCTTTATTCTGATCACATATATTCCCAGCTTTATATCTCTTCCAACTCGACATACATATATATTTTAATTTGGCAAAAGAAGTAAGGTTTTACTTTTTCTCCCTAGCTGCTCTTTCCTCCAAAGCATCAGTACTTCAAAGGCTGTAACCACCCTGCTCAAAAGCTTTCAAAACTTGGAGTAAAGTCAATCACCTTCTCATTTGGTATCGTTCACATGCTTCAGATGTGTATGGCCTATTTCCAGCCGATGAGTTTATATCTGAGCTACACTGCATTTTAAGAATCTTCCAGCACAAAAAGAAAGACTTGGCTTCAGGAGGGATCATGACTGGCCAGTTGATCTGTTAAACAAGATGCCAAATACTGAGGAAATAACGAGGAGGAGAAAATTACATTCACACTTCTTTATTGGTGCCATTAACAGTGTTTTGTCATCCAGCTGATGAAACAATGCCATCTCCCCAAAAGCATCACACCATAAGACTTCTTGGAGCCTTGTCCAACCCTTCACCCCTGTGTCCCAGCAGCCCCCTCATCTACCAGGTGGGGGGAGACAAGGGAGGACCAGGGGTGACTGTGTGAGGATGTGCTAGTTTAGAGGGAGCCAAAGGACTGGGACACTTTCCATAAGAATCTCTTCCGTGTGAAAGCCATTTCCATATCGGTGTCATGAGAGCAGTGGTGAGCCCCCTCCTCCTTTGCACTGCTCTGGAGGTCAGGGGACCCCTCTTTGAGCCAGGCTGCCGCTCAGCCCACTCAATCGCCTGCCTTCCATTGTGCCCTCTTGGCTACTGGGACCGTAACAAGAACAATCCTTGCCTCCCTTCTGTGTTCTCCCCATGCTTAGTAAAACAAATGCCTCTTTCTAGTATTAGGCAAACTAGGGAGGGGACAGCTCTTTTCTCCCATCTCTCACCCCGCTCCCAGTTATTTTTCCTAGTCTGAAAATCATTTGTCTCTCCCTCTGCCCTTCTATTCTCTGCTTCCATCTGTCCTTTCTCAGGATCTCTGTAAGATATTATTTTGGTTCATCAAGGTATAGTTGTATAGTTGGAGACTATGTCACTCCCCAGAATATGATAGGAGATTTTTATAAAGTATAAATTTAACTAAGTGACTCCCCTGTTTAAAATACGTTATACTCAGTATTAAAATCCAAAGTCTTACTAAGACTTTCAAGGTCCCAGCTGATGCAGCTACCCTCCAGCCTCATTTATTTCATTCTTTGTCTAGCTCACAACATCTCAGCCACTGGGGGCTTCTTTCTATTAACAATAACTGTCATGAGCTGAGCACACTCAATCCTCACAACAACCTTACGAGGTCAGAATTGTTATTTCTGTTTTACAAAGGAGGAAACTGAGGCACAAAGAGGAAAGTAAGACATAACTAGTAAGGGATAGATCTAGGATTTAAATCTAGGATGTCCAGCTCCTGGTCCTCCACTCTTGACCATTACAGGTTGTTGTCTCTCTCCAATATCTCAAGCATGCCAACTTCTTCCATGCCTTTTGCACATGCTGTTCCTCTGTCTCTTTTCCCAATCCTTCCACTGGATAACTTCTCTTCATCTTCTGAGTTTCCTTGGACAAACCTTCCCAGAGCTGTTGACACTATCACCATCACTCTAAATCACTCACAATTGTTATTCTCCATCATAGCCCTCTGTGCTTTTTCCCATAGCTTTTCTTATCATTTATTAACACAAAATTTTATTTGTAAGTTTTGATATATTTTTATTACTTGTTCAAAAATATTTGCCATCCCTTCTACCAGATTCCTCTTTATTGAGGGTATTAAATGTCCCCATCCCATGGACATGAGGTTTGGCCATGTGACTTGCTTTAGGCAAGGAACTGTGCTCTGAGAAAAAAATGCTAGAACCGTAATGTGACATCACTCTTTTTCTCTGCCACAAAGAATCAAGAAATAAACCTTTGTTGTAGTAAGTCACTGGAACTGGAAGTTAACTGTTACTGCAGCATTAACAGTCCAGATTGACCCATACATGTGATACATGATATTTATCTCTCCACTACACTATCCTTTTCATGAAATCAGAGGCTGCATCTGTTTCATTTTGTGTTCTCTACAAAGCATCTAGTAAAGGGCCTGGCAAATTTAAGGACTCAAAAAGATTTGTTGAATGAATAAGTATGTAATAAATAGACACCTGAATCAGCATTTAAAGGCTACCTTTTGCTGTGTATTGTTTATCAAGCTGAGCAAGTAGCTTTGTGAAGGCTGATCAACTCTCACTTTTCACTCCTAGACACCCTAGACACCCTCCACACCTTTTTCCTTATTCCATCTCCCAGCAGACACATAATTTTGACACTGCTTTTAATATGTATGCAGTTGCTATATAAGGTTTAATTCCTAGGAGAAAAGTCCTTCTATAACTATTCAGTCCATGAAAAAAACAAAGGATTCTCTTAAATATCTTCTTTCCTATAAAGAGTAGCTTGTCCCAGATTGGTCAAAAGACTTAAAAGGACCTACCACAGCTTTGAGTCTCTTTGCTTTTCATTCAGGCAAGCTGAAATAAAATACACATATTGTGGGACAATATTACTGAATATATTTTGAAAATACAAGAAACTGCATTGGCTTTCTCTGAGACAACTTTTTTTCTATATTTAAACTATTCCTAACTTCTATAGATGGATATGTGGGCACTCTTTTCCCCTACAAAAGATTTTGCTGAAGATCCTGAGTAGTAGAAGACATATAAACAGAAGAACAAGTTCTCCTCTGAAAATAGTCTAGGCCTTCTGTCCCTTACACCACATATCATGGAAGTCAGTTGTACTGGAAACTTCCAGTCTAACCCTTGTCTCTGCAGATGATAACAGGAATCTATGTCTTACTTATGTTTGTGTCCCTAGCACTGAGTCTAGTGCCTGGCACATATGAAGGCACATAATAGAGGCTCAGTAAATGTTTGTTCAGAGCATAAATGGTTATGTTGAAATAAATGAAAAAGTGCAAGTGCTGGAAAGACCTGAGCCGCTTCTCATTTACAAATCTTCCAGAGAACTTGGAATCCAATGAAGAGGGTGGGTGGTGCACAAACATACAACCCACCCTCCCTCCTTGAAACCCTCCCCGAGGTCAGGGCCTGGCTTCCAACTCCCAGTCATGCCACTCTTTCCAATTCTTTGGATCCTGTCAGTCAAAAACAGTGTGGCTATTAGCCAGCCAATAGTGGCCTGAGAGATAAGAGGAAACTACATTCAAGTACTGCTTGCCACCAACTTTCTGTGAGCCTTTGCCTCATTTGCTAAATGACCTCATGGCCCAAATAATCCCTCAGGTCTCTTCCAGCTCTGACATTCTGTGCCCTTTCTGTGAAACACCCCAGACTTGAAAGGACTCTGTCTCTCACTATTGTTTCTTCCCACCTGGTCTTCAGAGCTATACATGCACTAGACCAATTAGCTGCATAATTGTTCCCGAGTACAAGCTTAATCCTAATTAGACAGTGTCTGGGTTCACACTATAGCAATTAACCCCCAAATGGAATAATTGCTCTAGAATGAACACAGCATAATTGTTTGAAGCTCACCTTTCCTTATCACCAACTCCCTTTGGGCCACAACAGGAGAGGAACTGTCTGCTGTGGGTTGGCCACTTTCTCTTTGACCTCTGCGTGGTCTTTGTCATGTGGTCCCCCATTTATCTTCACTACTGGCTCCTAGGTGTTATTATGGCCTGCTGTCAGGCCACTCCCCTGACCTATATGACATTGCAGCTACTATGGATTCAGTGACAATCTTCCCTCTGCACCTACTGGCCTCCCATAGGTCACTCAGGGCCAAAACCCAGGAACAAAAATACCATCCCCAAAACATGTAGAAAAGGAGACGAGGAAATTAGGTGGCCTATTTTCAGTCTTCACACAATAGCAGCATTTAGGTTGCACAAACTTAACTGTTTTTGTCTGTTTGCAGGTCTTATGAATATATGGGTAAGAGAAAGAAAGGCCTGCTAACATAAACCACAGTTAGTCAACCATATGCTTCTCAAACAAGCTGCATTTAATACAGCACGAATGGAGCAGGCAGTGAGAATTTTCTGTTACTAAATTTGTTACAGTGATTCGTAGGTATTTAAACTTCAGTATCTTTTTACAGTTTGAGGTAATTGGCCTATTTTAAATAACTGGCAACACACATGCACTGTACTTTTTTCCCTTTCTTTTCCCCCTGCTAAATGTTTTCTGGCATACTGACAGCTCCAACCACACACAGAATCAAGGTAGTAATACAATAGGCCAGAGGCAACATGACCAGAGATTTTCTATTTGGAGTAGACCATTTGAGCCAGTGGCAAGTAAGGGGACCCAGGTCTGCATTTCTGACTTGGCACCTAGTTCAGGGATGGGTGAAAGGTTTGTCAGCTAAGGAGGGAGCCACTGACAGTAGAGCAGAATGCCTAAGAGTTCCATCTTAGAGGCAGGCCCATGGCAGGCAAATTCCTGCCAGCACTTGGTAGCTGTGTGTGCCTGGTTCTGTTAGTCCTCCATTTCTTCAGCTATAAAATGGGGATACACCTATCTCATGTTCTGTGGAACATATGCAATAAAATATGTAAAGTGTCTCACATAGTCCCTGGCACAGAGTAAGAGACTAAATGTAGGCCACTATGAGAAATAAAATTATTAACAGCCTTGAATATGAGTATGTTTAGTCCTGCCACCAGCTAAATGTGCAAATTTGAAAATAAGTACTTCTTATTCAAAACAATTTACTTTTGTTTTTTAAAAAATCATATTAAACACATAAATCTATGACAATCAGCCTTAATGGTGTCCCCCTGGGGCTGGATAGTGCACAGGTAGCTAGTTCACACACCTAGAAGTAGCAGCTTTGAATAGATTTTTAGCAGTAGTTGGCCCTATGGTTCTATTATATAATGCTTATTAGGTGTTATCCTAAATCATCCTCTTCTGCAGAATTATGTCCCCTTTAAATTCATGTGTTGAAGTCCTTACCCTCAAAGTGATGGTATTTGGAGATGAGGCCTTTGGGAGGTAATTAAAGTTATATAAGGTCATGAGGGTGGGGCTCTCATGATGGGATTAGTGCCCTCATGAGAAGAGGCTCCAGAAAGCTTGCTTTTTTTCTCCCCCCATGTAAGGACACAGGAAGAAGGCAGACGTCCATAAGTTAGGAAGAGAGGCTCACCAGAAACTGAATAGGCCTGCACCCTGATCTTGGACTTCCCAGCTGCCAGAACTCTGAGAAAATAAATTTCCGTTGTTTAAGTCACCTAGTCTAGGGTATTCGTTATGGCAGTCTGAGCTGACTAAAACATTGCCCCATCTGCAAGCTTCCATGGCACTTATACTGCTTTACCATAGCAACAATTACATTAAGTTTGAATTGCGTGCTTATTTCTAATGTTCTCTGATCACTGAAGAGACAAGGACTATATATTTTTTCTCTGAACACTTCCATAATTATCAAGTATTAAATGTTCCATAGACATTTGTTGAATGAAGAATGAGTTTTGCCCCTTTCTTCTAGCCCAACTAAATGCTACTGGGTGGGGGAGCACAACCCTGGGAAACACTAGGTCTTTGAAATCACCTTCATATCCTACTGGATGAGGCATGAGAAGTGAATCGAGTAGGAAAGAGCTCAGCATTAATTTGTGATTAATAAGAGAGAAGAGATAAAAATGATTAATAAGAAAATTGCTCTGTGGTCTATTTGAGTACTGGAGTAATACATAGTTTTCTGCTATAATAAAGAGCTTTTCCATGGAAACATTGAGTAATAAAAATATTATTTGGGGTCTAATATTCTGGTCTGAAAATAATATATTGAGGAGAAAATATTATGTTGATACATTTGGGAATCTATCATCTACCTAGTCTCAATTTGTACCAAATTAAAGTATAATGATTTTACATTGCTATATTTTTCAAGTATTTCACTTGTATTATTTTGTAATGAACTTAAAAGTAGATAAGCAAGTATAGGTGTGGTAGAGGCCAATTATATTCTCCGTCCAATAGCCTTTGCCCTTTTGGGGGGAAAGTTTCTCTCTTATGTTATAGAACATTCCTTGATTCCAATTTTGAGGTTCTTAGAATCCTAGCCCATTGGCCACAGAAGGGCACATGAGCCAAGATGGGCCAATTGGAACTCTTCTCCAGGATTGTTCCCATGGGAACTAAGTAAAGAGGGCAACTTTCTCTCTGATGGTAGAGTTGGAATAAGCTAGGGAGAAGGATTTGCATGTGGCCTTGGATCTTATCTCATAGTGAACTCTACTTGGAGAGAAGGAAGCCAATACATTGAGAAAAGCAAAGGCAAACAATGTCTTGAAGAATCAGCTCTGTTTTCATTGTGAGTGATAGAAACTCAACTTGAAACAGCTTAGGAAAATCAGGGAATTCATTGACTTATTTTATCAAACTGGAAAAAATTTTGGTGTAATTGAGTCTCAGAAATGACCCAGTGTTATTTCTAAAGTGTTGGCTGGAACTCAGATGTAACCACAGAGGCCCAGAGAAATTAGATAAGTTACACAAATTAGAAAAGACAAAATGAAAATTATATTCAATAAACACTACTATGTACCAGGCAATGTATGTTATGCTTTATATACATTTTTATAAGAAGGTGTCATTTCTCCCATTTTACAGGTAGGAATGAAATCCACACAGCAAATATTGGCAAAGCGGAAATTTGAACTCAAGTTTGTCTGGCTCCCAAACCCGTGATCTATACCTATACTAAAAAGTCAGAAGGAAGAAAAAAATAATAAATAAACAAATAAACAAATAAATAGTCAGAAAGCACCCTATTAATAAGCAACAAAGTCAGATATGCCAAGTATCAGGCAAGTCCTTTTCCACTGAATGATGCTGCCTGTGCCCAAATCTCTGAGGCAAAATCCAAGACATAATTTACCTGTGTGTTAAAATATATTATCCAGCTCTCATAATTTTTTATAGCACAAAGCATACTTTTGTAATCAGTCCTTACCTGTTTAAATACTTTCTTAACATAGCTACATATCATTCTTCTGGGTAAGGGGTTGACTGCAAGAGGTGTTGATTCTGAAATAGAAACTTAACTCATCATTTTCGTGTCCTGCCAAATATGATAAAAATCTAACATCACAAAAAGCTCTACTTGGTACTTTGGCCAAACCTTCAACAGAGTTGCTGCGAGACCCTCTTATACAAAGAGACCTGCTAGAACAGGAAGGAAGAATGGGAAATGAAAGAGAACTCCAAGGGAAAATACAGAAAAGCATGGAGAGTAGAATTAACAGTTTGAGGAAAAATGCCCCAAAAAGGCTGTGATTGAAGCAAAACAGCAGCAAGTGAAATAAACAGAGGACGTAGGTGTGAAGAGCAGACGTCCCAGAACAAAAGAAGAGTTGAACAAAAACCAAGAATCACTCTAAAGAGTAAAAAAGTGAACCGAGAAAAGGGTTCAAAAATAGTAAAATATGGACTCAGTTATTGGTATTCACTAAAAGAGAAGAAAATCCTCAAGAGAAGACAATGACCAAATCATTTTTATCCTGCTTTGACATGGAATTTTCCTTTGAAGAAGAAATTCTATGAGCGCTAATAGACACTCCAGATGTACTTAATTTTCAGTTGCATTTCCTGCACACACCACTGGGTGGAGGTGAGAAGTGGGACACACCTTGAAGAATTCCTTTGAAGGATTTCATTGGAATTGCATTCCAATGACTATTAAGTTGAAAAAGAATCTGCAGATAACTTACCACCTGAGTTAAGTAAAGCTCAACACTAAGTTGTGAATGGGTTAAATTAAAATGGCAAGGAAAAAAAGGAGAATAATGTCCCAAAAGAATGAAGTCAAAACCATAAGAGGAAAGTAAAAAGAAATGTGGAGAATTATTTACCAATTGAAGGTGAATTTTTTAGGCTGAAATTTAAAACTGAAACCTTTTTAGGGTGTGGGACAAAGGTCCATGGACTGGATCTGGGGCTAGAAAATAGATAGGGGCAGATCATCCAGGACCCTAGAGGTTGGATTAAGGATTTTAAAGTGTATGCTAAGATCAGTAGGAAGCCACTGCTGTGAATGATGGGAGAGAGAAATAACATACTCAGGTTTACATTTTAGAAAGATTCCTCTAGCTAGTGTGGGGAATGGACTACAAGAGGGCTAAATTCAGTGCCAGAAGAACAGGGAGAAGGTTACCTCCAACGATCCAGTTAAGAGGTGATGGCTGCTTGGACTAAGGTGATGACAGTGAAGGAGAGAAGTGGAAGGGTTTGAGAAATATTTAAGAGGGAAGATAGGTAAGGCTTCATGACGCCTTAGAAAGGAGGTAATGAGGATGAAGGATTAACAAAAAGTTATTAGAATAGTTTTGTCATCTTGTATTAATCAGGACTCTTTAGGTTACAATTGACACAAATTCTAACTCAAATTGGCTTAGACAAAAAAAAATGTATCTTCTTTTTTAACCAAAAAGTCCATAAGTACATTTGAATTCAGGTACCACTTTTCCCAATTCTTGGTTCTGCTTCCCTCCCCATTGGCTTCATTCTCAGAACTACCACCCCATGATGGCAGGGTGACTGTCAGTAGTTCCATATCAATAAGTCCACAAAGAGAAGAATTCTCTCCACAGAAGATACCTCACAGTCTTAGATCCGTTCTTAATACAGCAACATGGAAAGTGATAGCTGGTTGCGGGGTGAGAGGGGAGAGATCAAGCTCTTTCCCAAAAAGAATACAGGGCACCTCTAGCAAAGCAAGGGGAAAACAGATGCTGGTGATCAAAAAGCAGTGTCCATTCATTACATATTTCCAAGAGTGCCACATCAGCATAGATGGATGCTTCTTTCTTTGAAATCACAAATTAATTTATAAACACTCACACATTCAATTGAGTAAAAGCTGGTGTAGTTTATAGCCAGATGATTTACCTCACACAGTACAAGGCTACTTAAGTGTTTCAAACTTTCTGACATTGTAAAGTTTATTTATGGATTTAATCACTTGCTCTGAACCAAATTATAACTTTGTGACTTCTTTGTTACTCTGAGTAAGTGAAATCTTCGAAATGATTTTGAGGCATTATTTTACTCTTGGCAAGGAATAATTAAGATATATGAATAAAATAAATGCAGTGTATGTTTGATATTTAAATGTTTGATATAATGTGTATCTGACTATGTAGGCAAAGAAGCTGAGAACTAAATAAGCGCGTGGTAAGTCTGCTAACTTGGCTCAAATCTCAGCCATGTTGTTTATTTACAACTGTCGATTACTTCCAGGTTATAGATCGTTGATTACAGACAACTGGTTACAGCTGCTGATTATGTGCAATACGTGCCTCCACTGCATAGTGGTAGCAATGACACTTCCTGGGATCGTATTTTGCCTCTGCCATTTTCTAGCTGTGTGACCTGAAGCAAGCTATTCAACCTCTCTGTGCTTCATTTTCCTTATCGACAAAATGGAGAACACAATAGTATTGCTCTATGCATTCATTACAAGTATTTAATGAGTTAATATTTGTAAAGGGCTTACAACAGTGCCTGGCATGTAATAATTGCTATACATGTATTTGTTGAATACACTTAAGAGTTTTTATTTAACCTTTTAAGTCTCAGTTTACTTAGCTGCAAAATAAATATAATAGTATCTATAATTTTTCAGGAGTTTAAATTAAATAATTGTATGTAGAGCACCTAGCACAGAGCTGTGCATAAAGCAGACCTTCAATAAATGTGGTTCTCCTTTGTCTCTTCAAAGACTGGAGGATTATTCAGGTTGAAAGTATGAGAATAGATCCAAACTCTGTCTCCATTCAGTTATTTTCTATTTCTGCATCCTTCAGTATTTCTCTATGACGTTCATCATCACACTCTCACTAGACCATAAATTCCACCATTGTATACCTAGCAACATGCACACCCGTTGTACATACGAATTGGCACAGAGGAGATGCTCAACAAATAGTTGCTAAACAAATAAATGATTATTTAACCCTTTACTATAATGCACTTTTCCACCCAGTAGTGTCTTTTAGATATTTTAAGACAGATTCAGTAAAATGGACAACTCACGATTCAGACAACTTTTCTATTTCTGTGTAAAAATTCCATTTGTATCAAAAAAACTGAGCAAGGCTGCAGCCAGCTGTCATTTCATGTAGATGTGTACAAGCACAAAGCCCTGTGTGATGGGCATAGTTCTTGAGTTGTGCCAAGTCACACTCTGTCAGAAAGAATATGTCAGAAAAAGAAATGTTAGCCCACAACTTTAAAGTTATAAGTAGCTATTCTGAAGCTAGAAAAAAAAGGGGGGATATGAGAAATATATACTAAAATAAACAAAAAACCCTTTACTTATGAAGTTTTAACTTAAGATGGGACTAACCTTAATTTGAACCATTATAACAGAAGAATCTTTAGGATATATCTCATCATCTGGATCCTCTTCCAATATTTCTATTGTACTGAGCAATAAATTTCAGTATTTGATCAAATAATGGCAGATTCCATGTTATCCCATTCAGGTATCCCCAGTTTATCTATAATGATTTTCCTCTTGTCAGCTCATTTCTTAAACCTTTGCTGAATCTAGTTTCAATGGTACTATAAACAATCATCATTGCATTGTAAAACTGGAAACTCTCCACTAAAATAGTGTTTTGATCCAGGTTGCCATAGTAATAAGTGTATGCTCCCCTCTTTGGAGGCCTTGTTATATGAAGTATCTGTGATTTGCTCAGAATGGCCCCAGTTCATCTGTCAAAATGGGTTTTTCCTTTTTTAAAATAATGATCTAGAAAATCCCACAGCGGCCACAAATATTTTACAACCATAACGAGAAGCATTGGAGTAGTCAAGCTTTATAAATCTATGCCATTATTGCATTAGAATAAATCATGTTTCTTAGGTATATTACATAGGCCTAATTTTAGATCTGCTATTCAACAAGGGTGCGGTTGTTTATAATGAAAAGAGAATTATTAAGTGTGACTTCAAAAATGCATCATATGTCAGTTCATGTAGAGAGACCCTGGAGCAAAAAAATGGAAATTACTTCTTATTTCTATCAAAATACTGCAAATAGCTATTCAGGTTCAAACTTAGTTACAATTAGAATGTGATGAGCAATGATTTCTTATAACAGCATGAAATTGTACATTCTATTCACGTTTGGGTTCAAATTATTTATTGGTAAGAGGAGAAAGAATGAGAAATCCTGCAAACTTATCAGTGTCACCATGAAAAAAAAAAAATGATGGTACATTATTTGAAATAAAAATGTTCCAGTCAGTTACAGTAATTTGATACAAGAACTATGATATTTTTTTTCCTGCAGGAATGAGAGTAAACAAACACTATATCAACAAACCAGCAATAGAATCCACAGAAAGGTGTAAGATCATTTTTCATCTAAGACAAATGGTTAAGTTGGTTACTTTCTGTAAGTCACTACCAGCTACAGGGTTATTTTATGTAATTCACTGCTGGCTACTGCCTCATAATATCTGATGTGGGAATATTAAAAACATCAGTGGGTGAAAGAACAGGAAGAATCCATCTGTATTCAATGAATTCTAATTAAAAAGTAATTACAGCACAATGAGGTAGCTGCCAACTTTATTCCCGCTTCCTGACTACAAACCACACACACGCAGTATTAGTCTTCTGCTATTTGTATCCTGCTAAACAAGCCAGGCAGGGACCGACACACATTTCCTTGCATTTTTCAGGTGACTTTGTTTGAAACAACTGCAGCCCCAGAAGACATTCTGGGGCAGAGGTGGTGCACATCTTCTGTTATAATTGACCTGGGCTTTGAGATTTCTCTGTCATGATGTATCCCAGAAAGTTGCATGATGGGAAGACCCTTGTTATTCCTCCACCAGCAGAGCCAAACGGACAAGATCAAGTAGGCCTGGGATTTGGGAAAAAAAGGAAGAAATATTGACAGATAAGTAACCACTCCAGGAAATGACAGGCAGCTAGAGCAGTGTCGGGACTCTCAGGATTCAGACCTAATCCTTTAACCTCATGCTCAAACTCTGTAATCTTTCAATGAGATGGAAGAGAGGAAGGAAAAAAAGCAAATTGCTTAATCAAAGCCCTTAATATGTGACCAGGATTAGTAATTAAGTCAGAATGACAACCTTTAGCATATAAAATCTTCATAAAATAGCTTCAGTACTAATGAAGTTGTAGCTGCAGGGCTGATAATTTGGAAAAGGTAACCTGGCATTTCAGCTGGCTCAGACATCTTTCTCTATGAGCAAATAGGTGTTCAAAACTGTTCCTGACCACCAGCAATTTTTCTTCAGCCGCCAAGAGGGAGTGCTACCGCCTGCATTCCTTCCAGTTGGCAAAGCTCCCATTTCACCCACATTCTAGAAAACCTTCATCTAATAGACAGCATCACAGGTGTCAGTCGGGTTTCCGTCTAAAGAGGAGAATAGGCTGTGGCGTAAGTCATTTGCTGCTGAGGGCACTAAAAGATGTCGGGGTTCTTCTTCAGAAAGGAAGTGCTAACAGGCTAAAGTGGCCCTTGTCAATTCGCATTAAAAATGGAAAATAATAGCACACTGGATTTATATAGGAAACTTGGAAGCAACCACCCACGTTATACTATGAGCTTTTATATTAATTTTTAGAATGGTAGGAAGCGTGCATTAGTTACTCTGTTATACAATGGGTCAGTCTGAGGTCCAGATGAGCAATTTGTCATCACTGTGATCATCGTTAAGTAGCAAGGACTTTCTTATTGAAAGTGATGAGTTTTAGCCATTTTGTCTTTCTTCTCCCCAATACATTACCAATCTTCCGTGAAATAAACAACCACAAATTCTTTATACCACCATAACAGGCTAGTCCTGACTGAACCCATGGAAGAATAGGTGTCTAGGGTCTACGACTGTCCCCCCACTGCTTCTCTTCCAGTTTTGTAATAGTTATTTGTCACTAAGTAACAATTGCCCCAAAACGTAGCATCTTAAAACAATAACAATTTATTATTACAGTTTCTCAGTGTCAAGAATCTGAGAATGGCTTAGCAGGATGGTTCTGGAACATGGTCTCTCATGAGATTGCGATCAAGCCGTCAGTCAGGGCTGCATCTCATGAAGGTCTGATTGGGCCTGAAGGATGTGCTTCCAAGAAGGCTCACTCACATGGCTGTTGGCTACAGTCAGTTCCTCACTGGATGTTGGCTGAAAGCCTGAGTTCCTCATCACCTGGACCTCTTAGCAAGGCTCAGAATGTATCAGTTAGTTCCTCCCAGAGCAACTGATTTAAGAGAAAGAGAATAGGAGAGAGCCCACAGCAGAAACAATTATGTTTTTTATTACCTAATCTTGACAAGGTATATTATCACCTCTACTGTAGGTGCTTGATCAGAGACTGACCTGGCATGGGAAGTGATTACACAAGGAGGACTCATTGGGGATCATCTTAGAGACTGGCTACAACAATTTGTACTAATAAATATGCATGAGGCCTTTAGTTATTTTGGCACAAGCTAGGAGGAATGTTATTGGTGAACTGCTTTTTGGGAAACAAGAAGGTGTATGTATGTATGTTTTGCTGGATTCGGAAAAGTACTATGATGTCTTTTCTCAGTTTAGGCCGAAGGCTTATATCTGATTTTCTCTAGAAATAGAGTCCATGGGCCAAAGTGAGAGACCCTCTGAAGCTGAACTTCATGAAACTTTGGACACAAACAATGTTGCTTCCAGGCCCATATGATAAAGAGTTACTCAGAGTTGGAGGGACTTTCACTCCACTTGGAAGAGAACCATAGAGCAGCAACATGTGGCTGCAGTGCCTGCTATGTCCAGGAGGCAATCAGGGGTGTGAAGTTCCTTGGTTGGTGGAGAGATGCTACCTATAAAGACGGCAGAGGTAGATCATGAGCAGACACGTCCCTACTCATGTGTGGAACTCTCCATAGAGAATAAAAATATCTGGAAGGTTGAAATCCTGACATTATGCAGGTGGACACTAATAAATCAGTGAAATACATCAGTGAGATGTTATGTTTCCTCATCTGAATTTTCAGACTGGTGAAGTTACACTACACAATTACAAATCTGCAGTACACATTCTGGTCAGGCTAAGGTAATTTAAATGTCACAGACCTTGTCCCATCAAAGATTCACATGCAACAACCTAGCAGACAACCTGGGTTCACTGAATTCTTTGCTGAGCCGGCTTCCAATGTATCCACCTCTTATTTTGTCTTTAGGTCTCATCTTTCTAATCTCTACTACATCTCTCTTACTTTTCTCCTGCTCTGCCCCCTAATGAGCAGACTTCTGAGCTCTTGTTCCATCTGTTTTATTTTCTGGACTTTGACTAAGCATTCTCCTTCCAGTTAGAGCATCTTCTCAGACAGATGTTTCCTGGAGCATTTTCCTTGGAATGGCCTGTGAGATGCATTAATATATCACTAATGAAAGAATCATATTCCATTGTTCTTTGTATCTCCAATACCTAGAATAGCATCTGGCACATAAAAGGCCCTTAGTAAATCTTTAAATCGGGTTGAATTATTGCTCTACTACTAACAGGTTACAAACTTCCTTCAATGCCAAAGCACCGTCTTAACTTTGAGGCAATTCTTACTAATGCCCTAACAAAGAAATTATTCATTTCTCAGTTATTCAGTTCAAACACCCAGTTCATGTCAGATACTACACTTGGTGCTAGCTTTGCAGTGATGAGCAAACCTACAGGACATTTGGCCTCATGAAATGTAGAATCCAGTTTATCTAATAAGTTTTTAGTAAGTGTCAGTAGATGATATAATGAAATGTGATAGTTACTTTCAAATATGTAAAGAGAGAAGCTACACTGATATTTGGAGGACAGAATTGGGCTCCATAAGTGTCAGTTACCAGGACACAGAGGACGTTTTAGTACTGGGGTCGTTAAACACTGGGAAGGCATCACCCTGAGAAGTAAGGAGCTTCCCAGATCTAAGAGGCTAGTTGGTCGATTGCCAGTCAGGGCTACTATCTTAATAGTGACAACAATACTAGTGGCGGCTAACAATGATAGGTTTGTACTATATACCAGGCACTGTGTAATACTCTATAAAGAGAGTACTACTACCATTGTTGTTTTATAGATGAGGAAACCAAGGCCTAGGTAAGTCTTGAAATCAAATCTAGGGAGTCCAGAGCCTGTGAGCCTAACCACTTAATCCTATGCCTCTCTGTTGAAAGGATTCTTCAGGCAGGGAAGGTGAGCAACATGTTTCCTTCTAACACTGAGGTTTTCTGATGCTGTGATTCTCTTTATAGGTACCTAGACCCAAAGACAGCAATTGATCCAGAACAAGAACCTGGGACCCAGGATTTGCAGTTCGCTTGTGAGGCTGCGGAGATGTTTAGAAGACCCCTCTGCAACCGCCTCACCTCCCAGGGGCAGCATGATCAAGTGATTTCTGCAATTTACCTACACTGGGGCATGGCTTTCTAACTTAGGCTAAAATCCTCATTTAAACACCAAGCCTTGAGAGTGATCACACTTTAAAGTGGTAAAAACTCAAGAAATCGTATCACAGAAGAAACTATTGAAAGGATTGGATCTACTCTGGCCAAAAAAAGAAAAAGAAAAAAAAAAGAACAAGGAAAGATAGATCTTCAAATAGTTGAAGAATTATCACTTAGTAGAAGAGGTTGACTTGTTTTTGTTTCTGTCAAAAGCACAATGGAAACTAACAGTGAAACTTACTTGTCTGAGTTCTGTTAGATGTTAAGAGAAGACTTCCTAACAATTGTGGCTGCCTGAAGGTGGGATGGATGTCCTGGGGAGATTGTGAATGCCCCTTTGTTAGATTTCAGCAGGTATGTGAGAGAAGAGGTTCCGCCCTTGTTAAGAGTCCTTCCAGTCCTAAATTCTACAGTTCTTTGGTTAGTGATCTATATCTTTGCACAGATGGCTATATTTATGTGATTGGGGAAAATTTATTTAAAAATATTAAAAAACACAAAGAAAGTAAAAATCACCCATAATCTCATCACTTAAAGATTAATTAAGGAAAGCAAAGGCCTCAGCCCCACTAATTCTGCTTTTTATTGTTCATAGCTTCACCAAATTCATTGAAAGGTAAAGGAAGGTGACTGATAATATTAATAAGAGTTAGAAATGAAAATAGGTGACATGGTATTGTTTGATATGTATTTCTGTGTGTGTGTGTGTATATATGTATATTATTTTCTGTCATAAGTATATACATTTACATATATATTCATACAACTTTAGAGTTAGCTGATTCAAACCATGCCTTAACTGTATCTGAGCCAACATTAAAAACTGGCTTTTTAAAACAAAATTTTATTTTATTTATGTATTTTTCAATTTCTTCTGTTATCTAAAGACTAAATACAGATGAGGTTGTTAATTTGGGGAGTGTCTTCTGTTTCATTTTAACTTCAAGATAAAATGAGATAGAGCTTGCATGTGAATGATAGCACACATGTGGGGTTATGTCAATAGCACATTTACCCACAGGATGCTTGGGTGATGTACGAAAGTGCTCCCAAAGCGGTTACTTGACATTTTTCTCCGTTAACCCATTCTTCCTCTTGTTTTCCTTTTCTCAAGAAAAGTCACCTTTCTGCAGTCGGTCAGCCCAAGAACATGGGAGTCATCCTTGATTTATCTCTTTCCCTTTACTCTTCACATCCAGAGGACCCTGCCTCCAAATAGATCCCAAGTCTGACCACCTCCTTCCTCCCTCACTATGCTTATCCAGCTGACCAGCATCTCCTGCCTGCGACACCAGAATAGTCTAGCCGCTTCCACTCTTGTTTGCTATAATTCTGCACATAGCGCCCAGAGTGACTTTTTAAATTTATATAATTTGATCATGTCGTTCCTCTGCTTAAAACCAACCAGTGGTTTCCTATCACATTTAGCAAATATTTTAAACTATTGACTTTGGCTATAAACCCTTGCTGACTTGACCCTGACTACAACTTCTATACCCTTTCCTATGTTCTTCCCAGCCACCCCGGCCCTTGGTCGTATCCTCATGGTGTCCATCTGGAGCCTCTGCATTAATAGTGCCCTGTGCTTGAATGTCACTCACACTCATCACTGCATGTTCGTGTCCTTCTTTTGATTCAGAGCTCAGTTTAGATATCACCACACAGAGAGGCCTCACCTGACCGCCTTATCTGAAGTAGATACTCTACATCACATCACCTTATTTTACTCCACGTAGTTCTTATATGCTCTGATCTATTCTCTCTCTTTTCTTTCTGTTTTCCTCACTCTCTTGCTTTCTCGTCTGTCACCACCTCCAGAATGCAAGATCTCCTTGTTAACTGCTGAATCCTCATCTTCTAAAACAAAACCTGATACACTATAAGAGTCTAATAAATATTTGTTGATGAAATGAGAGTGTGAATGATTAGTAGCACCACACAATGAATGTTTGTTCCATTGACTTTTGCTTGTACCCAAGCTCTCCTGGTCCTCACTGAATAATGTCAGGCTTTGCATGTCATGATAATGAGCCCAAGTCTGAGGTCTTACAGCCACTGAATAAAAACCTAACTCTCGGGGCAGATCTGTGAACATGTGTGAAATCAAGCATGAAAAAGAAACCAAGACTTTCTTACATGGCTCTAATTTGTGAAGATAACTGCTAAGAAACTAGAATAGGTTAGAAGGAAACATCAGAACCAGGCAATTCCCCATTTGCTCTCAACACCATTAGCTCTCTATCTGTTATGCCGTCCCTGATAGAGGCAGCTGGAGCCAGAAAACGTGGGCCTAAATTTTATAAATTAACACTGTGAATGCCTTGTGTTCTTTTGGCAGTTGCGAATTGGGTTGGTTGGAATTGGTCAAATTTAATGACATCAGGTAAGATGGATGAATTTATCTTTTATTTCTGAAGCTGCTGTACTGAATAAAATTCCAAAATGATTCTTATTGAATCAAATATTTCAGTGAACAATTTATTAACTACCTATATTTTGCAATCATTTTCCTAGGCATTTTTATAAAAATACTTAATTCTCACTTTATTCCTATGAGTTTACCCACTCTATAGTTGGACGGACTTGGTCCAAAGAGATCAAATCACTTCTCAAGGTCACACAGCTAGACATAGATGAAGTCGAAATTTGAATTCTGACTTCTTAGCTATTAAGATCTCACATCCCTTGCCTGTCCCAACCTCTGGTCCTAATTTGGCATGTTATGTAGACCTGCCAGTCAAGTTATAATTCACAATGTAAAACACTCATTTTGCTTTTTGATGTGGACAGCAACTTCTGGGGTGTCTGGTTGGTGGGGAGCAGATCCAAGAGACCAATTATCTCTAGAGATGATAATTCTTCAGAATTTCTGGACACACAAAGTTCAAGACCGGATCTCATGACCATCCCCTAACCCAGCTCTAGGTGCCCTACTCTAGTGGTCCCCCAGCCTCCTGAGGTGTCATTATTTCTGTGCCCACACTGCAGATCAGGTTTCCTTGTTAATCCACTCATACTACTTTCCTCCTTTGGAAGTCAGTGAACATCTATCTACTCTTATGGAGAAACCTTCACTCAACTTTTGAAATCAGTCCACAGTTTAAAAAAAATTATATATATATATACATATACATATATAAGTTTAGTCAGTGTTTTAAAAGATAATGCTCTCGAAATCTTATTTTTTTCAGTGTCTCTCTCTTTTGAAGATGAAGTAGGGCCATATGTCAGAAAGGTGAGGAGCAAAGGGAGAAGAGTGAGTCCTGTGACGCAGGCAGCTGGCATTGTGACAAAGGGCACAGACTAGGGCCTGAGATCTCGAGACTACTAATCAAACTCCACCTTCCGCAGGGCCCACCACACCCACAAACTCTCCCAGATAAGACAGTAGATAGAAGCGTCTTACAGATCAAAAGCAGATTTGAATGTTAAGCCTTTTTAATGCTATTAATTTTACACAGTATCAACTCCTCTTCCATCTGGACCTTTGGCAATTGACTAAAACTACATTTTAAAAAGTAAGCATTCCCAACAACTTCAGAAGAAAACATTGTAAAACAAACCCAACAGCTTGTAGACAACGGAAAAAACAATCTTCGGTTCACAATTGCAGAAATATCAATGATGTGAGGCAGTTTTATGGTTCATTCAAACACTGATGATAAATAATGTTTAAAAATTAATGACCTTGTAGAGAGGATTTTAATGACAGGAAATGTTATTAAATGAGAGGATTTTAATTGAGCAGTGTAAAATGATTCTTGAAGATTTTTTTTACATGAGTCACCAAGTACTATATTCATTAAACTATTTTTAATATTAAAAAAAAAGTCATATCTTTTACTCCTATGCTAAAATTTTGGTCTTTTATCACCTAAAATAAAATGTTCAAGTTTTATATAGAATTGGTTTAAAAGGTAATTCAGTTCACCAAGAGTATATTATAGTTATTGTGAGGTACTTAGGTAAGCATTTGATAATAGCATTTAAAAAAAAAAGTCAAGAATTTAACTTACTCCATTCTCTATTTTTAGAAATAGTTTTGGAGTACAAATCAGGCCCATGAATTCTGGTTGCTCCAAAAAGAGGGCTGATTTGATTATCAGCAAACAGAGTAGGTGCAGGACACTGAGCTCAGCAAAATTTCCTCTAAAAAACAAAATGTTCACATAAAGTATATTTGTAAATGGAATCACTTCAAGTTGCTCACTGACTACCACAAAATCCATTTGCTGACCCCAACATTTCCCAGAGCATACAGGAAACACTGAGGCAGGATGCAGAAAAACCCTCGCTGGGGTGCAAGGCTAGGGTCCTTTTTGTTTTCCAAACCAATTATAAAGTCAAAGAATCGTTTAAAATAAAGCAATTCAGAAATAAATAATAGGCAATATACTGGAATGGAGTGGAAATTAACAATGCAAAAAGGTTCCTAAGACTAAAGGGTGATGGGGGAGGGATGAGCCTTAAACAAGGTGTTTCTGTTGCAGACAAACTTGCTCAAAAGTGTTAGCATTTAAATGGTCACACCTTGGCTTTGAACTTAACACTCCATTAAGGGGCTGAGGGAGCTCACACCTTTATCTGTGGTGACTTTCACTCTTGTCGAAGTTCAAGGAAGAGAAAGAGAAGGAGGAGGAAAGGGAGGAGCAGTCACAAAGGGAGCAAGGGCAAGGTTGTTTATGGGAAAACTGAAGGGCCTGGTTATGCCTGCTGTCCTGGTGCAATTATTAATAGAATCTGCTTTCACTTGCCAAAGTGTCCTGATTTGGATAAGAAATTATGTAGTCACCCAATTAAGGTATAGAATATCTAAAACAGTAGAGGCAAGCAGCAGTCATTTATGTTTGTAAATAAAACATTTGTTTCTAGGATGGTATGCTTTGGTTCAGTTATTTCTATGTTATTTCACATGCTAAGTAAGGCTAAGTGTTCCTGACTGCAGGAGAAGAATCAAAAAATTAAAGTATCCTGGGAAGTGATCCTAGAGGCTATATGGTTGTCATTTCATAAAGGAGAAACTGAGGCTCGAAGAGGTTGACTTGCCTAAGGTCACACCACTAGTTAATGGAAAAGCTGGGAATAGGATCTAAGTTTCCTAAATGTAAATTATACATTTTCAGTGTGTCAGATATTTTCAGTAATGTAAATAATATTCTCAAGATAGAAAAATAAAGCATAGAAGTTGTGATCTCCTTTTTCTAGGTCAGAGGGCTTGGAAATCAGTTGGAAGTTTTGGGAGACACAGAGGATAGCTACTGGCTTTTGGGGTGAAGTTTCTGATGTTCTCTGATGATTTCAGCTGAGGAAGATATCAAGAATTTCCTTGAAATGAACAAAAGCCAAGAATCAAATTGGTTTCTGGCTTAGCAATTTATTAGCTGATTGATCCTGGTCAAAGTCACTAAATATCTTTAAAATTTCCATTTTCTAATCTACTAAATTGGTATGAAATTAATATTCATCTCAGATGACTGTTGTAAAGATTAAATAAGACAGTATATGTAAAGCACTTAGCCCAATGTCTGGCACACAGTCACACATTCAGTAAATGTCAAGGATCATCATTATCGCCGTCATGATCATCATGATCAGCAGCAGCAGCCAGAGCAGTGTTTTTCCTTCTCCACTCCTAAACTCACTTGCTTTGAATAGTCATCTGATTTCAAAGTCCCACTCATCCTTTTTCTCTTAGACAATGCTCTACCTTAATCTCATTTAGTTCCATGCACTCACAGAGCTAGATATTATTGTTCCTATTTTAACAGATAAGGAAACAGGCTCAGAGAGATTAAATAATTTCTTCAAGATCACACAATCAATAAATGATGGAAGTAGAATTCAGACCTAAGCTTTCTTATCTTTTTAATTTCTCTCTGGTAAGAAATTATAGGGTGGAGTGCTGAGATAAAAGAGTAAGGAAGGGGGAAAAGGTAGCTTGAAGTTGGTCCTGCCTAGAGTGTGTGTGTGTTGGGAAAGTGACAAGAGGCTGACCACTCTTCACCACACTGTTCTGTAGGTATTGCCCATATATAATCAAGATTTTTTTTTTCCTATATTGCCAATCAAAGAATGTGAGCTTAAAATCTGGAGATAGTATGAACTAGAAAAGATGCTATCTGTCACTTCAACAGAAAACACCCTGATAAGACCCAGAAAAGAAAGTCAAGCCAAGACAAAGCCCCAAGTGTCCTTGAGGTGAGTACCTACACTGAGACATGGGCAGACCAAGTAAGGAGACATGAGCACTCGGAGTCACTGGGTCGCTCTGCTCTTTTTAAACTCTTTACTTGGGTGGAAAAAAAAGTCAGTTGACCAATTTCTCTGTGGTTTGTGTTTCTTTGTAATTTCTTGGAATATTTGGGATTAATTTAGTTGTCACTGGGTCCCTTACTGTGAAATGAGTCTTTGAATCATCACATTTAGATGATTTGGAGTTATTTCTAATCACACAATTAGGACTTCCAGTGAGGGGCAGAGAAATTCTACTAATAAAACTAACCAGTAAAAGCACAAGCCAAATAGAGGCCAAAACAAAGTGACTGAGATTCTTCTCCATCCACATACCTGGAAACACTCGCAATGACTGAACCAGGAGATCTCACATTCTCTGGGACCCCCTGGGAGTTCTCTGGGTTTGGCTCCATACAACTGACTGTAACTTGCAGTAATTCAGTAATTATGAGTGCATGTTTTAGAGTCAAACAAACTTTAGTATGGATCGTGTCCTTACCTGTTCTGCCGTGGGACAACAAATAGGTGATTTAAGCTCTGTAAGTCATCATTTTCTCACATGTAAAATAGTAGTGATAATACTACTTTATAACACATGTAATACACTTAGCTCTGTCCTGGCAAATAGTCCTTGCCCAGTAAATGGCAGCCATCTTATTCTGCTGACATCCCTGCTGAGAAATGTTTGAGCTGTGGCAAAGAATCCACCTCCTTACAATACTCCCACCCCTTCCGGCCACCACCCTCTTTGGGAGCACATCTACTGAATTAGCCTTTGGTCCACCTATAGCTTTAGGATTAAGTAAACCAGTAGGGTAACACTCTTTTCCTTCTACCTGGAAGGTTTTTTCCTTGACTGTACCCTGATTATTGTATCAATTAACTCATGGCAACTGTTCATTAAATATGCAAATTAAACCAAGCCAAGAGAAATGGTAAACACAAAGAAAAATTTTGGACTAGAAAATCTCCACAGGTTTTCAAAATGAATATAATCTAACATGATAGAATTTAAGAGACAAATATAAGGTTCTTCTTTTGATTCTAAACAAATCCTAGATGCATGTGGATCAGACTCAAAGAAAGAAAAAAAATAAAATTTAGATTTTTTATTTGAAACTAAACTTAATTTAGTTTATACTGTGATATTTCTTACCAAAAAAAATGGTATAAATTCACATAATATATACACACATGATCTGTATCTTCTAATAAGGGGCATGTTCCAGCCAATGTTGCTTGATCAGGCAGACCACCAGATATGGCACAAAATGACAGATTTTAGCCTTTTATCCTTATTTCAAGAATCAGAGGAGATTGTGAGTTCTGTAACATTAAGGTTGTGAGAGCATCAGCTAAATAAAAACTTGGTTGGGGCAATCACTGCTAAAGAGACTCAAGTATCAGATGGATATTTAGACTAGATGCCATTAAGGTCTCTTTCAACAAGTAGCATCCTTCCAGTAATTTGCCATCTCATAAGGCCAAGAATTTTCTTATCAGAACATACATTTGGTCTCTTTATAATTTCTCAAGGAAGTGAGCAAATAGATAAAAGAGTCCAAGGTCACAGATGTATATTTGTTTGTTTTGTTATTTTAACAAGCTTCCTTGGGTCTGACTACTCTCATTACCCTATTTGGTTCTTTTTCAAAGAAAATTGCTTTCCAAAAGGAGGTATGACCTGACTACTCTAGACCCTACAGAAACCTTAGTCATCTCCTCCTCTGAGCTTGTGTTCAGCTACCCTTGCCCTGTTGAATGCCTCAACACCCGTCTCTACCTATCCATCATCTCCTTCAAATCTGGCTTCATGCTGGCCTCCTCTAAGAAAACTTCCTAGTTTCATATATTCTTCTAAACTCCTCAAGCACTCTCTGTAGTACACCCACACTTGCTAACATCTTGCCTGCAAATCATTCTCCAGTTTCATGTTTCTGTGACTCTTTGACTGAACTCTAAACTCCTAAAGGGCAGTGAACCTCTGCCAAAAGAGATAAAAAGGAGACAAGCTCTGGATTTTTCTAATGATCACAAACATTGGGCACAAAGCAACCACTGGGGGCCTGAGACCCATCAAATAGCAGAGAAATTTCACTAGGATTAAGGTTAGACGGGGCAGCCCAAGCTTCGAGAGATCAGAGATATTTACATACTGTTCTGAGTAGTTCAACAGTCCTTCCAAATCACCAGGACTACAGATATAAAAGTTTCATCTAGCTACTAGCTCCAGCTGAACATATCACAGGTTACTTAAAGTGCAATTTATTTTTAATAGAAAAATTGATTCCAGAATGAAACATAAAGTAGCTTTTTTTTTTTTTTTGGTAGTAGACTAACCTTTTAAAGAATAGCATTCTTGCCCTAGAGAGGAGCATAAAAGTTTAAAAGGTTATTTTCCACATTACACATAACCCACATGCTCACCTTTCCTATCTCTTTGCTGCATCTGCGCTCAGGGTGCCTGTGGCACTAACTCACTGAAAATATCGTCTCCATTAATGCATGATTTACTTCTCTTTACTAGGCAAAGTACACACCCCATCTTTCAAAGCAAATTCAAACTTTTGTGATTCATTACCTACTCTGTGAGATGTGACAGAACAGAGTTTTCTCTTCAAAATTCGAATGAGCAAAGCAACTATATTGCTGAAGAGAAGTCTTCTCTAACTCACCCAGAGGAGTCGGTTGCTCCCTGCTATGAGTTCCTATGGCACTTTTAGCTAATTACTCTCCTTAAACTTACCACAATTGATCATAATTATTTGTTTGCATGTCTGTCTCACCTATTCCAACTGCCAGCTCCAAGAAAAGAGAAATTCTGTCCTATCGATCTCTTTGTAACCTCTCATTGTGGGTGTCATGTCGTGCCACCCAGTTCCCTCTCAAGACAAGGCTCCCATCCCCAGCTGCAAGGATTACTGCCTGCTGTCAGCCCATAGCTGAGTCTCTTTTATGGAATTTCACCGAGCTGACTAGCATTCATCCTCATCCAGTAACCAGTCAATGTGAACATACAATTGAGGCCTCCTTGCCTCAATTCAGAAAAATTCTAAGAACTCCCTCACCCCTCCAATCTCTGTGCTATCAGCCACGTTCTTATTTGTAACTGCATCAAAGCTCATCTTCTCTTCTTCCCAGTCCTATTCGCTCCACTCCCTCATAGATGTTGTTCCTGAGAATCCTTCCCAAAAGATTGCCTACACAGAAGTCTCTATCTCTGAGTTCCCTAAGGAATCCAATTATGACACCTCATATCCTAGAACAGTGTCTAGTACATAGTAAGTATTCCATTAATACTTGATAGAAGAATGAAGAAATGAATGAATGAAGCACCCAGGAAATTAACAAATAATGACAATTTGCATTCCAACATTATGCTCTCACTACCCTCCCTGCCCCATCCTTCCTAAGGTTATGATCTTTGGCAGCCAGTGTACACAAATATTAACCAAGCTTTAAAATAGCAAAAATTATATTTAAGATTATATTATAAATGGAGGAGAGACGTAAAGAGACATAAAGAGATAAACTTTCTATGCTTTATTCAAACTAGTAAAAAGATGACACCATTATATTGTACTAAGTTATGTATACATAATGTAATACCTAGAGCAACTACTAAAAAAAGCTATACAAAAAGATGTATTCAAAAACACTATAGATGTATCAAGATGGAATTCTAACAATAATGTTCAAAAAACTCACCAGAAGGCAGGAAAAGAAAACAGGGAAACAAAAAATAAAATGCCAGATTTAAGCCTTAACATATCAATAATTATATTTCATGTAAATTATTTAAATATACCAATTAAAGGACAAACATTGACAAAGTGAATTTAAAAAAAATGACTCAACTATATGCTTTCAACAAGAAAAACACATAGAGTATAACAGTATAAGCAGATTGAAAATCCAAGGATAGAGAAAATATATTATGTAAATGTTAATTGAAGGAAAGCAGGAATGGTTATAGTAATATCAAATAAAGTAGACTTCGGAACAAAGCAAATTACCAAAGACAGAGAGGAATGTTACATAATGAAAAAAAGGTCACTCCACAAGAAGACATAGATGTCCTAAATGTTTATGTACAGAGCTGTAAAATAAATAAAGGAAAACTCATAGAAATGAAAGGATATATAGACACATCTAAACTTATAGTTGGAGACTTTAAAACTCTTCTCTTCAAAATTGATAGAACTAGAGAAAAAGTCAGCAAGAATATAGAAAAAATCAATATCATCACCTACCAAAGGATTTAATCTATATTTATGGAACATTCTATCTAACAACAACAGAATAAACGTCCTTTTCAAGTGCCCATGGAACAGAACAAAGATATACAATATTCTGGGACTTAAAAAGAAAATTTTAACAAATTTTAAGAGACTAGAAATTAGATGGAATATGATCTCTAGCATAATGAAATAAACTACAAATAATAAGAGATAATAAGAAAAATTTCAAACTCTAAAATGAAGTAACACACTTCTAAATAATCCATGGGCTAAAGATGAAGCTCTAAGGGAAATAAACATACATGAAACTGAAATATATGAAAATACAATATAATAATATTTATGAGACATAGCTATAGTAGTGGTGAGGGAAATTTATAGCATTGAAATGGATACACAAGAAAGAGGAAAAGTCTCAAATCAGTTTTCTAAGCTCTTACCTCAAGTATCTAGAGAAAGAAGAACAAAGTATATGCAAATAAGTAGGAAGGAGGAAATAATACAGGTAGGACAGAAATCAGTGAAATTTAAAATAAAAAGTAAAGAAAATTAATGAAACAGGGAGCTGTTTCTTTTAAAAGATTAATGAAATTGACAAATCTCTAACAAGACTGATGAAGAAGAGATCGAAAACACAAATTACCAATATCAGGAATGCAACAGGGAATATCACTACAGACCCTGCAGACTTCAAAAGGACAATAAGGCTGTACAATAAATAATTCTTCAGATATAAATTTGACAACTTAGGTGAAGTGGACCAATTCTTCCTAAAACAAACAGAAACAGAAACGCAGCTCACCCAATATGAAATAGATGAAATCTTTCATGGAAGATTAACACCAATTCTACACAATCTCTTCCATAAAATAGAAGATGACGGAATACTTCTCAAATCATTTTACAAAGCTAAAATTACTCTCATACCAAAACCAGACAAATGTAGTATAAAATAAGAAAACTACAGACCAATATCCCTCATGAATGTAGACTAAAAATTTCTAAACAAAATATTAGCAAATAAAATTTAGCAATATATAAAAATAATTATAAATTATGACTAATGGAGCTTATTCTAGGGATGCAAGGTTATTTCAATATTTGAAAATCAATCAACATAATCTACTATATTAACAGGCATTAAAAAAAGTTACATGATAATATCAACTGATGTGGAAAAAGCATTTGACGAAATTAAACACACTTTAATGGTAAAAATTCTGAAAAAAAAAAAGGAATACAGGAGAACCCCCTCCACTTTTGAAAAACATCTAATAAAAAACCCATAGCTCATATTATTCCTAATGATGAAAGACTGCATTCTTTTCCCCTGAGATCAGGAACAAGGAAAGGATGTCTATCTCACTGCTCTAGTTTAACACAGTGTTGGAAGTTCTTACCAGCCCAGTAAAGGCAAGAAAAGGAAATAAAAGGCATTATGTCAGAAAGCAAGAAATAAAACTGTCCTTCTTGCAGCTGATATGATTGTCTTTATAAAAATCTCAAGAAATCTAAAAAAATAAATAAAAACCTACTAGAACTAATAAGTTCAGCAGTTTCAGGATACAAAATAAGTATACAAAAATCAATTGCACTTCTGTGTACTAGCAGTGAACATTTGGCCAACAAAACAAACTATAATACCATTTACAATCACTCAAAAAATGATACTTAGGTGTAAATCAAACATACAGGATTTGTGTGCTGAAAACTACAAAATGCTATGGTGGAATGGGGAGTATTGTTTAATGAGAACGAAGTTTCAATTTTGCACGATGAAGTGTTCTGGAGAGGGTTGTACAACAATATGAATGTACTTAACACTATTGACCTGTACGCTTAAAACTGGTTAAGCTGGTAAATTTTATGTTATGTGCATTTTACCACAATAAAAAAATAACTGAAAAAAAGTAGAGAAGTCACAGACTCTACTAGTGTACTTGAATGTGCTTGATTGAAACTGGGGTACATTTTCAGGCTTTTCTAGAGCTTTGGTGAGCTGCTCCTCAAAACTATCTCACTCCTTTTGCTCTCAAACTTTGCTCACTACAACACAGCTTTTTTTTCCTCCCATTACCTGGACCTTCTTTGTTTTTTAGTAAAAATTGTATATATTTAAGATTGTACATGATTTGATATACATATATAGTGAAATGATTACTAGAGTCAAGATAATTAACATTTTATCTCCTACAGTTATCATTTTTTGTGTGTGTGATGAGAGCACCTTAAAACCTATTCTCATAATAAGTTTTTGATTTTCAATATATATTAACTATAATTATCATGCAGTACATTAGATCTCTAGATTTAGTCATACTATTCATAATTGCAACTTTGTACCTTTTAATTATCAATTTCCCATTTCCTCCACCTCCCTGCCCCCGGTAACCATGGTTCTACTCTTTTATGAATTCAACATTTTTAGATTCCACGTATCAGATCAGTTATTTTTTTTTTCTGTGTCTGATCTACTTCACTTAGCATAATATCTTCCAGCTTCTTCCATGTTGTCACAAGTGGCAGGATCTCCTTGTTTTCTAAGGCTGAGTAAGATTCAATTGCAGACACACACACACACACACACACACACACACACACACATGTATATATATACATACACACATATATATTTATATACACACACATATATATAACATAATTTTTTTTTAGGCGAGGCAACCCTTGGTTGACCTCACAGATTGCAAGGACCTTGTCATCTTATAATCCCTTATTTTTTATTTTTTACGCCTACAGCACCTGGTCTTCCTAGGTGGTCTTCCATCCAAGTACTAACCAGGCCAGACCCTGCTTAGCTTCCAAGATCAGATGGGATTGGGCTTGTTCAGAGTGGCATGGCCATAGACTATATACCACAATCTCTTTGTCCATTCATCCATCAATAAGCACTTAAGTTGTTACCATATCTCGGTTATTGTGAATAATATTGCAATGATAAATGAAAGTCCAGATATCTCTTGAAGATATTGATTTCATTTCCTTTAGGTATATAACCAGAAGAGGGATTTCTGGATCATATGTAGTTCCATTTTAGTTTGTTGTTGTTGTTGTTTGTTTGTTTATTTTAGTTTTTATAAGAGTTTATTTGAGCCAAACTGACAACATATGTAGGTGAACGAGATCTTAAATGCTCTTCTATTTTAATTTTTTTAGAAAAATTTTTATACTGTGTTCTATAATAGCTGTACCATTTACATTCCCTCCAACAGTGTACAAGGGTTCCCTTTTATCTACATCTTCATCGACACTTGTTATCTTCAATTTTTATTTATTCTTTTGTTAATACCCATCGTAACAGGTGTGAAGTGCTATCTCATGGTTTTGATTTGCATTTCCCTGATGATTAGTGATGTTAAGAACTTTTTTGTATACCTGTCAATCATTTGCATGTCTTCTTTGAAACAATGTCTATTCAGATAATTTGCCGTTTTTAAAATCAGATTGTCTTGTCTTTTTTTGTTACTGAGTTTTATGCGGTTCTTATATACTTCGGATATTAACCCCTTATCAGTTATGTAGTTTGTAAATACTGTCTCGCATCCGTAGTTGCCTTTTCATTTTGTGTGTTGATGGTTTCCTTGGCTGTGCAGAAGCTTCAGTTGTGTAGTCCCACTTGTTGATTTTCACCATGCAGCTTTCTGATTATAGCTGGCGCCTCAGGTGAGTTTTCCACAGGGAAGAGAATCTACTCGTGGACCTGAATGGTCAAGGCCCCTGGCAGTTTTGAGTCTTGCTGTAAATGAACATACTGGCACATTGGTCATGTGCCAGCCTCTTGGGTGTAGATCCTGAATTCCCACTGTGCCCACCCCCTTTTGATTGCCCTGAGAGACAGAGTCTGGAGTTGCCAGCTAAAGGGCAGGGCTTGGACTACAGCTGCCTTAAACCCTGCGCTGCTCTCACATTCTCCCTGTGCAGCCAGCCACCCTTTCTTTCTGCTTTTCTCTCCTGGCCTTTTGACTTTAACCAAGACAATAATGTAGAATGTTGGCTCTGTGAAAGCACTGCAGCCTACATCTTTTATCCTAAAAACACAGAAATCTGCTTTTGAGACAGTAACTCGCCTACTTACGATTTGTAAATTCTTTGCTATAGTTATAATTCTTTTTTATTCTGGATTGCCTGGCAACTAACGTTATATCTAATATAGACACATGCATATAGCATATAGAACAATATATTTCCTTATTTCTGTATCTTTTCCTTGTTTTTACCTATGTCCTGACACATGGAGACTCAGAATCTGATTCTGCTTATCATTTGTCGATTAAGACTCTTACCATATAATTCTTATTTCTCCAGGTCTGTATATAATACACTAAGTTCAAACCTGGCAACTCTCCTGCTTGACATCTACTGATATGTAAGTGGCTCACACAGGGACCAGTAGTGAGAGAGATGGGTTTCCTAGTGGCACAGGCATGTAAACCTACCCTGCCCAGTCACATGTACCAAGCAGGCACTCCAATGCCAGGGGACCGACTCACCGACTGAGGCCTTCTGGGGCTTTAGATTTTTCTTACCCAGAAAATAGGATCAACACCACTGCCATCATGAATTATTCAACACCTGCCTGGGCAACTCCTTGGTGAACAGTGAAATAATGGAAACTGACAAAATTGATTTGTGGTAAATTTTTAGTGAAGCCAAGTTCATGGCAAGTGAGCAAGGGCAGGCAGGACTCAGAGGAACTTGACCACAAGAACGATCAGACCACAATTCCCTTGGGAACATCACCATCTGGCCAACAGCACAGCCAGGCCAGAGGCCCTGAGCAAGACTCCTTTTTCTTCCATGGTTTGGGGAAGATGAATGCTGCCTCCCACTGAAAAATACAGCCACTTAGGCCCGCCAGGCCAGCTCCCTAGCCAGAAAGATGAGTGAGAGTCTTAAAGCATTTCATGAAGCATTTGAATTGCTAGATAATTAGAAACTCAATAACCAGATCTCTGAACATAATTTTATTCTGCTTAGCAGAGTGCTAAGAAAGAAAGGTTTCAGTTCAGCATATTTTGAATTTTGTATTAGAGCTTCACTAATTAAAAGGAAAAAAGTATTTGCACCATGTCTAATCCTTCCATTAATCTTCCTCAACATATATTCTGCTGCCTGTTATTGTATAATCATTAAATGTAAAATATTAAACTAGACATTTGACTTTATTGATCACTGTATGGACTAAAGATATAGCAGGTAATTATCTGCCAAGACAGATTCATTGATTGGGCTGTCATTGGGAGAGCTGAAATTGATACATAGTTGATTATCACTCTAGTACACTGTTTTCATCAGTTATTTTATCTCATTCGCTTTCTCATCAAGAATTGTGTATTTATAGTGAGTGTCTATTTAAAAACTCAAAAGGCAAACTTTTACCCTACAGCCAGATAGCTGGTTTTCTGTATAAATCAGAAACATTGTAGTCTAAGTACAGATTTTTTATAGACTTGGGCATTTTATCTGACCTATTACCATGCAAATTTGGACTAGTATTTTGTCTCTCTATATCTCAGTTTCTATGTTTGAAAATTAATATGAACTCTTCTGGATTTTTTTTTCTTCCTTACTTATTCCTTTAGCATTTACAATTTGGTTCAGTTTGCTAAAGAGGAGTAAGGCCTTCTCAATGTTCCAGGCACCATACAAGATGCTGGGATACCTAGATGGGAAAGACAGAGTCCCTGACCTCAGGGGAGCTTATCATCTAGTGAAGTAGACCATCTTGGATCCAAATAAAGGGAGTAGAAGAGTCTGAGGAGGTAGAGGCTGAGTGTGGACAATAAACAGCCTCCTGGTTCATTCTGATGCAAGGTAAGATGTTTTTAAATTCTATGTAAGCAACAAGGTCAGAGTTACCTACCATATTCTGGGCATGCAGAATGGGATAAGAGAAATGCCATCCTGGGACATGCAAGAAGGCTGTTCTTAATGTTCACCTTTTTCAGAATTTAGCAGCTGACTTCAAAGCTGAGCTCTAACACAGACCAGAGTTTCATGGAATTCCTTTCTCAGAATTGAACTATAGAGAAGTCCTAATGTAGTGTTTGGACTAACCCCCATTTTGGTTAGGTCATAGATATGCAGTTTTGCAATTTATCTTGCTACATGTAGTTCTTTCCATAGTTAATTTTATATTCTATATAGTCAGGGGCCGTGACTTGCATTTTTCTTTTAAACATTTCTTTCCACCTCTATGTGTTTCTGCATTCGGTAAGTACTCAATGAGTAATGGTAGAAACTTCTTGCAAGGCAGTTAGAGGATAATGACCCACTTGAACAAAACTGTTTCCATGAAACTGAGTTCTAAATTTTAATTAGAACAGTTTTGGCACATGGTAGATGTGCATTAAACTTATTTTAATTTACCTGGAACAAAGAAGCTCAAGCCACCTTCAATAATGGGAGCTTGATGCTGAAGGCATGAATGAATGAAGCTGTAATCAATTTCACTTAAATATCTTTCCAATGTTGATGTGAGACACAGCATAGTGTCATGGAAACAGCTTTGTATACAGGTTAAGAAACCTGGGTTTTGGGTTCAGTGGCCCTAGGAAGTGACCTGACTCTTTCAAATGAAGTAGTTGGACCAGATACTCGGGAAAGATACTGTCACTGAAATTCTACTACTCTATATTGCCTTAAGTTAAGGAAATCAGTAGTTATCATTCACAAGGGCAAATAAAAGATAAGGTAATAGAGGCAAATTGTATTATCTAAGACCACAATTCCAGGAATTCACAGACTACACAAGAGCCTAAATTAGCTATTAACTTGTCATGACTTAGGCTCTAGAAATTACTTTTGATGGAGCAACAATTACTTTTGAGGACATGGTTACGTGGTGTGGTTACATAGTGTAGTGGTTAGCACGTCTGCTTTACATGCAGAAAATCCTGTGTTCGCACCCCAGTGCAGCTACAGTCCATGGTCTATGGCCATGCCACCCTGAACAAGCCCAATGTCTGATCTTGGAAACTAAGCAGGGTTGGGCATGGTTAGTACTTGGATGGGAGACCACCTAGAAGAACAGGTGCTATAGGAATTAAAAAAAAATCACTTTTTGAATTTCCAAGTAAATCTGTAAATGTATGTTTTCTGTACCACTATAGAACTGTGGAGACAGTCTTTTGGACTACAACTCCACATATCTTTAGGGCAGAGGGTCTTGATATTTTTTTTCTTTTCCTTTTTCATTAAAAAAAAAATTTTTTTAAGCTGATGGAAACTGAACTCTTTCCCAGAACGGTAATGTAGTTCATAAATAGAACATTTTGTGTACAATTTTAAGGATGGGGGAGAGAGCGTAGAGGGCTGTTCCCAGTTAAGAACTAGAGGGGGCCATTTCCCCTCTAGGCATATTTTAGGGCCAGGTTTTGCTCTGCTGTGAATACTTTTGTGCTTTAACCTCTTAGCTTTATCACCTGCTACCTGTGTGACCACAGACAAGTTGCTTAAAGTTTCTGAGCTCCTTCGGAAACAGGGATAATAACATGGACTTGTAGCTGGTTGGGAGCATTTAGCGTTAAAAGCTAATGTGAATAAAGAACCTTGCACTGTACCCGTTGTATAGTACCAGGCAATTACTCACTGTTTGTTTTCTTTCTTGTTCTCATTTTTCTTTTTAATCTCAGTCAAACTCAAATAACTATATGTTTTCCTTTTGCAGAGTGGAGTCCTAATTCCTTTTTGTCTTGTCCGCACTCCTCTTCACAAACACCTCCAACTTTCTACTCCGACTTAACTTTTTGTACTGTTCAATCTTACATAATACACTTGGATTTCTTCCTTTTTGTTAAAAAAATTTCAACTACTTAGTAACAGCACTATTGTGCTTCTTTTGCCAAAATAGGGTTCATTTTTAATTCTCCAGATTTGTGACTTCTAAGGTAAAGCCTTAGTCACATTAGCATGACCCAGAATTTCCCATTTTAAATCTTTCCTGGGGCTGAAAATTAATCTTTCCTTAGGCAGTACCTAAAGGGTTTGCGTACTGAGTGATCTAAAGATCAATTAGACACTGACTGAGCTTCAGTAAAGAAACTATTTCTCTGCACAAAAAGAGGTGATGATAATGCAGGTAGAATCCAAGAATATTGTTTGAGTGAAACTTGCCTCATCACCTTAAGGAACACTGAGATACCTGGAGGAGCTGTTGAATCCAAACCAAGTGGGTGACCCTGAGCCTCCAGAGTACAAGAGATACAGTGAAGAGCCAATATTTATTGAGCAACAATTGTGCGCCTGGTGGAAGTCAGAGATTGCAATATGGAAGTCTACAGCCCACACATGGCCCACAAATGTGGAGTTTTCTCTGTTTTAAAAGATCATAAGTTTATATTTAAAAACAGAAACATTTCCGTTACATCACACACGCAGACACAAGAGAATCTTGTAGCCTTTCCTAAAAAGTCAGAATATTTGGCAACACTGGGCTCAAATTCTTACATGGCAATAATAAGTTAGAGGAAAGTGGGAGACATTATCATTAGAGAGGTACAAGCTCTCAAGTCATCACAATTCTTACAATTCACTTAAGGCATGCATGTGTACATATTAAATCTGGTCCTCTTGCTTCTCATTTATAACACTTTTGGTAAACCCTTGAAAATCTGACTCTCTCTCTCTCTATGTATACACACACACACATACACACATATATATTTGTGTGTATGTAATATGTGTATATATATGTTTGTTTATATTTCATATCTGAGTTTAATTTCTTTGATGCAGATTGTGTTGACTTCATTTCAAATAAGAAAATGAACAGGTCCCCAACTGATTTAGGGGAAACAGTAAAGAATGTCAGCTGATCTTGCCTACCTAATATAGTCCTAAAGGAGTGGTTCTGAACCATGGACAGTTTTGCTCCCTAGAGGACATCTGTCAATATCTGGAGGCATTTTTGGTTTTCAGACATGGAACATTTAGTGGATGGAGGCCAAAGATGCCGCTAAACATCCTACGATATATAGGAGAACCCACCACGACGAAGAATTATTTGGTCCAAAATATTAAATATCACTAGTGTCAAGGTTGAGAAACTCTGCATTAGAGAGATTTTACCAAGCTTATAAAACCATCTCTCTCTAAAGGACTTTGTCACTGCCTTTGAAACAATAAAAGGCTCCTGGCGTAAGCCAGGGCTCCTGTCACCAGCCATTTGTAGCAGTGATGGAGAAACTTTGAGTTGTCGAGCTTCTCCTTCATTGAGCCCCTCTCTCTGCCCCAGGTAATCCAGTTACCATTTTAGGAGGTAGGAGACAGCAAGAACTGAGAGCATGTACTACCAACAGATCCTCACTACAGGAATTTGCAAAGGCCGTACTTTTAGAAGGAGGAAAATTATTCCAGAAGGAAAGTCTGGAATGCGAGAAGCAGTTGTGGGAACATTAAAAAGGTTAACAATATATAAAACAGTAGCAATAATATTTAATTTAAAGAGTTAAAGGAATAAAATTGAACAAAGCTAGACAACAGTAGCATATACATGGGGGATGAAAATGACTTAGAGTATAAAAATTCTAAATTCTGTATATTGTTTAAGACAAAGGTAAACCTACTGATAGAAATTATAATTGGTTAAGATATATAAGCATATTAAAATATTAAGATAATGACTAAAAAAGTAAAAATAAAATACATAACTTCCAAATTAATAGAGGGGAAAATTAAATGAGGGGAGAAATCACAACCAAAATAATGGGGGAAAAAGGGAAGATTTTAAAAATTAGAGCCAGACGAACAAATTATAAAATAAAGTGGCAAAACAAATCCAAATATATGAGTTATCATGATATGTGTAAATAGATTAGAATTCTAAGTTTAAAGTTATCAAGCTAGATGAAACATACAAATCCAAACTGTATATGTGCCATGTATAAGAAACACATTATAACCTAAAGAAACAATTAGAAAACTTTTAAAAATGAATAAAGATATAATAACCAGAAGCTATATTAATACCAGACAAATAAGACTTTAAGGCAATTAACATACTATAGATAAGGATGGTCCTTATGCATACTGTTAAAAGTTTAGACTTGCCAGGAAGATACAATTCTAATTTCTATGCACTAATTAGATAGCTTCAAAATATTTAAAGTAAAAATTGATAGAACTATAAGGAAAAATTGATAAATTATAATCTTAGTGGGTGATTTTGTCATTGTTGATAGCTCAGTCAAGAAATGAGTGATGTCATGAGTATTTGAACAACATAAGCAGGAAATTTAATCACATATATAAAACATTGCTTCTAACAGCTGGAGAATGCATATTCTTTTCAAGAACAAAGGAATTTTTATAAAAATTGGCCAAACCTAATATGAACCTTAACAAATTATAATAAAAACTATTATCATACAGATCACACAAACACAACACAATTAGATCAGATATTGTTGCAGAGATAATACGAATTCCTGAAAATTAAAAATTTATACTTCTGTTTACCTCATGAATGAAAGAAGATTCTCAGGAAAGAAAATTAGATGATATTTACTTAACTGTTTTAAAATTAGTGATACACAGCTAACATGATACTCGAGGGGGGGGAATTATAATACCGAATGCTCATATTAATAATTTTTTAAAATTTTTAATTATTTATTATTATTATTTATGCCTACAGCATCTAGTCTTCCTAGGTGGTCTCCTATCCAAGCACTAACAAGGATCAACACTGCTTAGCTTCTGAGATCAGACATCAGGCTTGTTCAGGGTAGCATGACCATAGACCATGGACCGTGGCTCCACTGGGGTGTGAACCTAGAATCTTCTGAGTGTAAAGCAGATGTGCTAACTGCTACACTATGGAACCAGGTCCTTAGTGACTTTTAAAAATGGCTGTAAAATAACTGAGCCACCAACAAAAGTATTCAGAAAAAAAATAGAATAAACTAAAGAAAAATATTAAAAAGGTGTTAATAAAGGTAAAAACAGAAATTAATAAAATAGAAGACAAAGCAGTAGTTGAGAATATCAGTTAAATCAAAAATTGTTTCTTTTAACAGGAGTAATAAATTTAACTACCAAGAAGATTGAAGGGATAAACAAAGAAAAAAGGGACAAATAAAATAATAGTAGGAATGGAAATGGGGCATAAATAAGAGGCAGCAGAGATTTCAAAGCTAATAAGGAATATTATGAACAAATTTAGTAACACATTTAAAGCTTAGGTAAAATGCACAAATTTCTAGAAAAATACAAATTACTATAACTGTCTAAAAAAGAAAGAGGAAATCCAAATAGTCCTATAAAAAATTAAATCAGTACCCAAACATTTTTCATACAAAGAAAACTGTAAGCTCAAGAGGATTTCCAGGTGAGTTCTACCAGCTGTCCCAGAAACAGGTGATTCCCATCCTACATGTATTATTCAGTGAATAGAAAAAAAGAACCACTCCCAACTCATTTTATGAGAGCAGTGTGTGTGTGTGTGTGTGTGTGTGTGTGTGTGTGTGTGTGTGTCTTCCTATGTTTTCCTCTAAAAATGTTAAGGTTATATGTTTCATTTTTAAGTCCTTGTTCTATCTGGAACTAATGGTTTTGTATGTATACACATATAACTATTACATGTGCATGTATGAATTTACATTGTCTCAGTACCATTTATTGAACATGTATGTGTGTTTGTATGCACATTTGCACGTGCATGCTTGGCCTATGTGAGGTGCTGTGAATCCAAAGACAAAGAGTAATAAATCTTTTCATTACAGGGCACCCAGACTAGAGGGGATACAAACATAACATCAATAATAACAGAAGAGGAGCCATAATTATAATCTTCCTGGAAAGGTTAGAGAAAGGAGTCTTCAATGAAGAAGGCGAGAAAAAGGTTCTTTAAGGGTGAAAAGTTTATCAAGTGAAGAAAGTGGAGACAGAATTTAAAACAGAGGAAGTCTTATTTGTAACAGCACATATTTATAGAGGGGTTGTCCAGGACCTCAACTGGGATGATGTTTCTCAAGGAGAGAATGTCGTTGGGAAAAAGTGATAGAGGCATTCATTGGGAATTAAATTCTCTCCTTTCTCTCTCTCAACCTGCCCCCACCTCAACCCTCCCATCTAGCGCTAGCTCTAGCTCTACCTCTAGTTCTCTCTCCTGGGCCTTGGAAATAATTCACTGGCTCAGCATTGAGAGCAAGGACAAAAATATTCTTCATGGTCAATAAAGAGTCTTTTCCATAAAAATATGGCAAATATTCCAGATATTTGGGTAACCTGCTTTGGCTTGGACCATCTTTTAAGTATTTTGTGTCTTGGCCCATTACACACTGCACCGATGTGTATGCCTGTGTCTGTGTGAGACAGTTATAAATTTAAAAGTTCTTAATTTCACCATCTGAGAGAAACAGTCATCATATTTCTAAATTAGTTCTGTTTTGGCATGTCAGTGGTAAAAAAATAAACATTTGTTAATTTAAAATTCTTAACCTTCATTTACAGTATTGAGTTAATTTATAACTCTTTTATGAGACTTATTTATGAAATTCAAACCCATGCTCTTCCATTTACTGATAGGCTCAAATGACCTGTCAGAAGACAGATTGGTTTCTTGGTAAAATAGTTTCGATAATAATTAAATTTAATATTTAATTAATTTAATAATTAATTGACTATACTAAATTAATTATTAATTAATTGACTATTTCAAGCTATGGTAAAAAGGAAAATCTATCTGTAACCAAGAAATGCTTCTCTTCTCAGATTTTTATTTGCCGTGATATATCAAATGGTCAATATAAACTGAACATCTTTAACATATTTATATTCTGTCACTTGTGTATTATTTGTTACACATCAAAAATAAATGCTTGAAGAAATAAGACATACCATAAAGAGTAACTGTTTACAACTAACCATAGATGTTAAATTTTTCTTTAACTGGTGATTTTTTCTTATTAAAACATTCATAAAGCTGGAGAGCTTCAATATTTCCTACATTCTTAACTCCAAATCCATAAGTATGGCTGTGGATATTGGACTAGAATTTTCATTTACACTATTTTGAAAAGGATTTGCTAAGTTGCTTTATAGTGTAAATAGATTACTGGGACATAAGTTAATATATTTTTAGAAAACCAATATAAAGGGTAATGACACTATTATATTTAGATCAATAATTAATCCGGTTATTATAAATAAGTTTCACCAATTCATTAACACGGAAAGCAGAATTTACATCATTCATTCCTTCACCCAGGCTTTCATTTTTTTCATTTGTTTATTCAGCAGAAATGGGTCAGAAACTTGCCCAGGTACAAATTGAGAATTATGCCAAATCTTCATTGTTAGCTTAGACTGTAATAAACTCTCCTTCTCATAAGTATATTCATGGCACCTGACCAAATGTTAAGTCAGAATCAGTATTTCCACAATAGACTGAGGCCCTCCTGGGACAGAATTATTTGAGATTCCTGTTAAAATACAGACTTTGGGGCTATCTCTACCTCTATTAAGTTAGCTTTATATGTGATCCATAGAAGTTTACAGTTTAATGTCTTCTCCAGATGATTCTTAAAGATCTCACATTTGAGCCTCATCATTCTAGATGTTCTCTAGGCCATCAATTCTGACCCTTTTTGCTGTCTACCTGTTACAGAGTGAAATGCTAGGTCTCTCTGACTCCATGTTGTTCAAGCCTATGTTGTTCCCATGGCATTCAGGCTATAGCTTCTGTTTAGTTTTGCATATAGACATGCTAACCATTAGAAGAATTTTACTTGTGGCTTTCGTTTTAAAAAACAGCTCCTCCCATTTACCCTTCTTTTGACATAAAAGAAGCCAGAACTCTGTACTTTCTTAAGACAGATTTGAGGAACTACTAGGACTCCCATCTTCTCAGCTGGCACATTCGTAATCAATAAATCTTTCCTTACTCCAAACTCTGATGTTTTGAGCTTTGGCCTTTCAAAGCATCAGACACATGGATTTCAGACCAGTAATATATCTGTATATCACCAAAATTGAACTTCTAGAGATAAAGACTATCATGTCGACAGTGAAAACTACACTAGATAGAATTAACAACAAATTAGACACTTTTTAAAATTAGTGAACTTAAAGATATGCCAATATAACTATGTAAAATGAAACATAAAGAGAGAAAAAAAAGGATTAAAAAAATCAGTTAAGTGTGGGACAACTTCAAGCAGTATAATATATACATAATTGGAGTTCTCAAAGGAAAGAATACAAAATCAAAAGCATGATCCATAAAAGAACAAGTTGATAAATAGAAAGTTAAAGTTACAAGCTTCTGCTCTTCAAAAGATCTTGCTAAGAGAATAAAAAAACAAGCCACAGACTGGGAGAAAATATCTGTAAATCATGTTTAAGAAAAGACTTGTATCCAGAATATATAAATAACTCTTAATTTAATAATAAGAAAACAAATTAACAGGTGAAAGATTTAAACAGACAAATTCACTTCTCAAAAGATATGCAAAGATATGCAAATAAGCACTTGAAAAGATGCTCAATATCATTAGTCACTAGGGAAGAGTGACTTAAAACACAATGAGCTACTAATACACATCTTTTAGAATAACTAAAAATAACTACTGATCATACAAGTGTTGGCAAAGAATGTAGAGGAACTGGAATGTTCATATATTGTTGGTGGTAATATAAAATAGTACAACCACTTTAGAATAGTCTGACAGTTTCTTAAAAAGTTAAGCTTACACTGATCATATGATCTAGATTTGTACCCTAGATAAATAAAGTCATATCTTCACACAAAAACTTGTACACTAATGCATGTGGCAGCTTCATTTGTAATTGACAAGAAACTGGATACAATCCAAATTTTTTTCAACAGGCGAATAAATAAACAAATGATACTATATTTATATAATGAATACTACCCAGCAGTAAAAAGGAATTCACTATTGATATATACAACATGTATGATAACTGCATAATTACACTGAATGAAAGAAGCCAGATCGAAAAGAGGGCATTCAGTATGATTCCATTTATATGAAATTCTAGAAAATATAGACTAATCTAAGTGACAGAAAGCAGGTCAGTGATTGCCTGGGGGACTAGGGTAGGGTGAGGAGGAACAGGAGGAAGGGAAATCAAAGAGAAACAAGTAAACATTTGGGGGTGATGAACATGTTCATTATCTTGATTTTGGTGATGGCTTCACAGGTGTATACATATGTCAAATCTAATCAAATTATCTACTTTAAATATGTGGAGCTTATTGTATATCAATTATAACTCCATAAAGCTGTAAAAATAATTTAAATAATGGGAAGAGAACAGTTATGAATCAGACTAAGTGATTACTATTAATAATCACTGGGACCGGAAACAAAAGATTAGGAGGGAAACACTTCGTTAGTCTTACCAGGTGGTGCTCTTTTAATCTTAACATTATAAGTACTAGTAATACAAGACTGGAGCTGAAAAATCTTTCTTCTCTATTTGATTCTTCTGCTATTCAAACATTGGGCATCTAGTACTTTATAATGATAAAAGTTTAAAGACTTTCCACTTTTGTTATGCTAATAAAAAAATAATCTAGAGGCCTCCCACCTCTCTCAGTCTGAGCAGCTTCCAGTCACAACATGTTATGAAAGAATGTGAAACTGTTTTTGCCTGGGAAGCCCAAGGAAAGTTACAATGCTCTCAAAAGTCTTCACAGCCTTTTCAAGCTCTGAAAATAACAGAGGTTGTGATGGAGTATTAAAACAAGCTATTTTGCTATTTTACACTTGTCAACACCATATGTAGTCAAATTATCTACTTCTAATGTCATATACATGCTCTAAGTGTGGTCAGGAAGTTTCTCTTAGTGTGGGCTTCCACTCTTTATGGCTCTCTTTGCCTCCTTCAAGGGATCTTCCATAAAGTCAGTTTAAAAAGGACTACATTGTCCCCCTACCCACCTATGTTTGCCATCACTCAGATCCTCTGATTGTCAAAATTGAATTGCATTTTAACAATGATTCCTTGTGAAATTCATTCATTCAACAACGTTGATGATACACTTACTACGTTTTCACATGTTGAATGAAACATAGAAATCTTTGCCATCATGGATATTGAGAGCAGGAAGGAGATTGAAAATAAGCTAATAAATATAGAATAAAAGAATATTCATAGACTTAGAAGCATTATATTGACTAGGCAAGACTAAGATCAAAGCAGAAAACTACTTTATCCTTTTAACTTCTTTACACATATGCAGGGGGTTGCTTTGCCATAGTCCACTGTGCCCCCAAACTTTAGGGACACACAAGCTTTCCAATGGCCTCCAGTACCCCAGGCTTCCAACACTTTCTCCATGCAGACTTTTTCTCCTAGTCTCTTCCACTTCAACCCTTTTATACCATCAAGGTGTTCAAAGAGCTAAAATTTGTGAAACTAGTTTTCTGGTAGGCTGCGTGAGTGGTCTAGCCCCTTGCTTTAGCATGAGGGAATTCTTGGCACCTATTGCTTTGTACCCAGCCTTCATTTCTGGGTCTTCAGCTGAAACTGAGTCAGAAAGCATTCCACTTAATATTTCCTTAGAGAATTTTAGATTTTTAATATTTTGTAGCAGAAAAGAATCAAGAAGTTCAAGTAATTCAGGTGGAAAATAAGTTTTATCTCTCATTCTAAATTCAGATGGTTGATAGTGACAGCCTAGAATGAGAAAGACTAATGAGGCTCAGGATCAAGGCAAAGAACATGATAATTGACCACTGAGGTCGGCCAAGACTGAGAGACAGGGCAATGATAGCTCTCTTCTCCATGTCTGCCATAATCCAGTCATTTCTGGTATGAGGAGAGAGTAAAGAGAGAACAACTAGAGTTTTCAGCTACACATTCTGTGGCTTGCTATTACCTATAAAATAAAGCTAAACTTTTAAACTGATCATCAAAACTCTGAGATTCGGCTCCAGTAATATATATGCCAAGCCTTATCTTCTGCTACTTCCCTGACCTCTATATATTTTGAGATCAGCAACAATGGACCACTTGTTTTTCCTTAAACTGACAATGAATTTCTATGGTTCTACGATTTTGTTTATTTAAGGCTGCTCCCTCTGCTTAGAATGGTCTTCTCCTAATTTCCCCCTACTAAAATTTCCTCCTCCATGAACCCCTCCCTACGCCCCCAGTTCCCTCTGTTCTCCCACAGCACTTGATCACGTCTGTACTACAGCACTAATGCATCCTGCCAGGAATTACAGAGACGTTTCTGTGTTTGTAACACCCTCTACATCGGAGTCTGCTGCATCTCTTCCCATATCTCTTCTTCACTTCCTTGTTAATGGCAAAATCCCTGATCTTTAGCTGAGTGCCTAAGTACTAGAAAAAAGACAAGATATTCAGGCCTCTCTTTTAGCTAGATTTGTGGCCACATACTACGTTCTGCCCATGTGCTATAAGCAGAAGTTTCAGCGGCAACTTCTAGGGAATATCCTTAAAGGGAAGGCCTGTGTTCCTTTTCTTCCCTTCATTTTCACTCTCTCTGGAATGTAGATAGGACAGTGGAGAATTAAGCAGACATATTAGACCATGAGAAAGAAACCATGTGTTGAATAGAGGGGAGTAACTTGATAGAAAGAGTCATCAAACAAGTCCAGATATGGACTGATTACCTTCTAACTTTTTTTACCTAAGAGAAAATAAACTTCCCTCCTGCTTAAACCATTACTCTGGAAGTTTTGACTCTCACTGCCAAATTACAACTGTAGGTTATGCCCTTCCTTCTTTCCCACTGCACCCGACTCTACACACTAAGCCATAGCTCTTCGAAGCAGTGAATACCAGCAGGCATGGCAAACTCGAAAATCTACAACAACCAGGCAGGTAGCATTCATGTGTGGTTGGTTTGGGCCTTGGAATGACCATAGAGCAAGAGCTTCATGGCAAAAGCGAAGTAGTACAAACTAAACACAATGTTTAGTTTGATGTTTTCCACATGTTCAATGAATTAATGAAGCTTTTCCAGGAAGATTTTTTTCCCGTTTGACTTATTAAATTTCTCCTCTTTTGAACATCTATAGCACTATATTTCAACAGTATTTTAACCTCTCCCCACCCTTTATCATGATGACTTAAGAGCTCACCTCATACTTTTATTTTTTTTAACTCCTTGAGGTCAGGGGCCATATTTTATTGATCTTTGTGTCCTCCAGGACACCTCAGGTGCTCATAGACATTGCTGGATTGCTTCTGCACTAATAGAGGTAAGGAATGGCTCAAAAAACACACTCAAAAAATGACTTCAAATCCATATTCATTTTTTAGTCTAGCTCAGAGTTGAGTCTAATCACTCTAGGTGGTACTGCTTTCTCTAATTTGCTCCCAGTTGCTGATAAACATCAAGCACATGGACAATCATCTTGGGATACAGATGCTGCAGCTAGCAAGGCTGAGGCTTAGCGCTGACAAGGGTTAGCCCACTCAGGAGGGGCTTCAGTGCCAGCTTTATCCTGGAGAAACCCTGCTTGTTTCTTCTAGTCGTTAAACAAAGTAAAAACCCACCTGCTCAGCCTGAGCAACTGTTTTCAATCAATAATTAAGTAACTTTAAGGTCCCGATCTATACAAACTTATCAATATTTTCACTGAAAAGGAATCAATATAGACAGAGGGAAGCATCTAAGTAAACCTTTTTAATGGTTGTGTTTTGGCTGTGAGAAGTAAATGAATTGATTAAACGAGTGGCCAATATTGGCCTGCCAATGCAATTCTTTTTTTTCAGTTTCATAAACATTCCAAACAAACCAGTTTAACACTCTCCCTTGTGGTTATGTTACAAGTTCTGTTCTAAATGTTCTACTCAAGAGGGGGCAATTGTTTATATTAAATGTAAGAGAATTTCTGAGTTAATAATTATTAATAACTAAGGTTAGTGTTAGTGCTTTATAGAAATTGTGCTAGTACTTTACAGGATTGTTAGCACTTTACAGAAATCATTTAATATTAACAAAATCCTATGACATGCATATAATTTTTATTTCCCACTTTACAAATGATGGGACAAAGGCTTTAGAAAAATGAAATACTTGTCCTCAAATTGTAACAGCTGGTAAGAGTTAGAGCTGGTACTCTCACCTTGTTTGAGTAACCCCTGCTCTATTCAGCCTCCTGTCCCATGACTTGCACGCTAATATCATTCAATCTGCCCCTCTCAGCATCGCAGGCTCTGCTGCTAACACTCGACTCTGATACAGAGAGCAATGATAGAGTTTGGGTTCACGGTGAGTACTTCCATCATGTAAAATGAACAATCCCTATGGACTCCATTCACTTCTTTTCATTTTGGCCAATTGTTGCCACCACTCAGAACATTCCCAAGGATTTATCTTCAGAATCCACAGAAGCCACTAGCTCTATAAACTCAACAATTTGGGGTTAAAATACCAGCTCCATGACTTACTGGTTGTATAAACTAAGGCTTTACACTCTCTGAGCCTCAGTTTATGTGTTTTCATATTAGGGATAATAATAGGTGTGTTGTGAGGATTAAATAAGATTATTCATGTGAAGCATGGTATGGTACATACTAGTTATTATTATCTTTTGAGAGCATATTTTATTCTTCAATTACTTAGAAACAAATCTGATAAAGAAGATGATGAGGTTTAGGGTGCAGTCAGAAACTAAATGTGGCTCTAAAATACTCCTAGGGGTGTACTTGACTGCCTTGCCCACTGGCTGTGAAGATTCCAAAATGAGTTTCCAGTCAATACAAAGCATTGCCACATCTTCAGCATATGTGTGCAGCCTCCCATGGTGACCATTTCAAAGGCAAATACATATTTGAATATGTAATTTCTAGGAGTTGGTTTTTTTTTTAAAAAAATCACATCTCCTAAACAATAAAACAGATGAACATCACAGATGTAATGAGTGAGGGAAGCCAGAGAAACAAGAGTATATAGTGTATGACTCCATTTACATGAAGTTTAACAACAGGTCAAAATAATCTATGGAGACAGAAGTCAATATAGTAGTTACCTCTGGGAAAGTGGTACTGAGTGAGAGAATAGACGGGAACCTCCTCGGGTGCTTGAAGCATATTCTATATCTTCAGTTGGGTGCGGGTCATTAGCATGTACACACATGGGAAATTTCATCGAGCTGGACCTTTAAGATTAGGTATTTGTTGTGCCTCAGTAAAAAAAAAAAAAAAAAAAATTTTAATGTCACACTTTGTGTTTTTCATCCTACCAAGCAGCCTTCTCGCGGTCTCCCCACTCCCCCTTTACTCATGACATTAAGCTGGGCTCCTTCTCAGGCACCAATGACAGAGGCCAATGGAAAATATTCAATTTGAGATGAAAAACTGACAGTAGGCCCTGCAATAGAAGACATTTAACCCAGTCTGTTGATTTCTAAAACAGTGCCAACCCTCACGTTTGAAATTTATTGGTAGATTAGATTTCATATTTGCAAAACAGATGTAAAAATTCTTTATCAAACTCCAAATTTTGAGATCTTCAGATGTAATGTGTGTGTATGCATGTGTGTGCCTTTCTGTGCATGCAGATACACAAACCGGCCTTCTTTTGTTCCTTGGAGACAGCTTTTCCGAAATGTGCATGTTACCAGCCTTTATTAATTAGACTATACCCATCAAAGGATGGGTCTGCATCTTTAAAATCTAATCAACAAAAAATCAGAGACCACAGACTCAGAAGGGACTTTAGCAGTAGAGGCTGTTCAGCTCATTTTCCCACCAATTTCCTTAGAGTGGCACCCCTGACTGAGGGTCGTGATATTCCAATGAAGCTTAATTAAGATATCCAGAGAGTTTCTGTGTTGTTGGCCACTGGGTAATCTGAGGATGAGAGGCTGAAGGGTGGGTATGGGCCAAGAAAAGAGAAGACCCACCAAATAGCTTTTATGTGTAATCAATACAGAACAATTCAACAGCAATGAAAATTGCTACTTGCTACGTCTTCCCTTGGGCTCTCCGCCTTGTCTTCTAAAGTAAGTCACATTAAGTTTAGAGCAATTTAGAGCTTGGATTGTTGGAAATAGTCATGTCAGAGAAATGCAAAAGTTGCACTGGCATTTTAGGTCCGCTCTGCCCTTCAGCGGCAATGGAAATCTTACCTCCCATTACATCTGCCCAGGTCACCAAGGACCCTTCAGCCGCCCTAAGCTGTTGGGAGCCACTGTACACACTTTCTTTCTTTGTAAATATTTTTTTCAAAGGTTTACTTTTTTGAAAGAATAAATACACATTCTCATCTGTAAAGGTTGAAACTCCCCCTTTTCCATCTCTCTCTGTCCTTCTTGGAATTGCCTCTCCCCTGTGGAGCACAGCTGAGAAGTGTTCACTTACGCTCTGCAGAAAAAGATTTTCATGTGACAGAATGGAAAATCTCCAACTACAAAAGTGACCTGAAAATTGCACAAAGCACTTACTAGCTGCTGATGGGTCTCAGTCATGAATAATTATTGATCTGTGGGGTCTGAAAGTTGGGTAATTAATTCTTGGAAGGGTGCAAAAGACACATTTTAGAAGTAAATTATTTCTGTCTTCAATCTATTCTGTCACATTTTAAGTACTTGCTACTGTATGTTTCTTTTAAAGAGAAAACAACCTAGTTAATATTTATATAGCAAAAGATAATCATTAATAGTGTGTATCAGCTTAAGCAAATCTCATATTTTGTCCTGAACAAAGCCAGCTAGATCAGTCATTAGAAAAATAGAAAGCTAGCTAAATATTTACAGAGAGGTATCAGAGTTGAAGTGTATATTAGAGAAGCCCTGTTCCAAAAAAAAAAAAAAAATTACATGTGAAGTATTTGCCTGGAACATTTCATCAGCCCCCTAAAATGTTAAATGCAATATTCAGTGCCCTAAAGCCCTGAAAACATTTAAGCTATTACTTCTGTATTTGGTTATATGAATAGAATAAGAAGAAAAAAAAATTCAAGCAATTATATAGCATAGAAAAAGAAGGAAAACCAGCATTTCCCAGTACCTGCTAATGCTAAGCATCTGGCTAGGATAAGAGTCACATCAACCTTTTTAAGATGTTATAAAAATTAAATTAAATGGACACAAAGATCAAAACACAATGCTTGGCACTCGGCAGAAATTTAATAAATCATAGCTATTTATATCAGGGTATATGTATATGTATGTGTGTATATAAGTATATAATATACACACATATATGTATGTAAGTATCTATACATGTACGTGTGTGTGTATATACACATATATACATATATCTGTGTGTCTATATATATGTGTATATATATATATATGTATATACACACTCACACATTTTTTTAAGGCTACAGCCATCTTGCTATTTAAGGTTGACACATTTTCCTATTTCCTTGGCTAAGATAGCAATTAGTAAAAAATTCAAGCATTACAGGAAGATAAAAGGGTAAAAGCAAATGTTCCCAAATCCAGCCATCATCGACATTTTGTTGAAAATTCTTTCTCACCCTTCTCTTTCTATACACACCCTAGCATACACACACGTTTACACAAGTGGTATCATACTGCTTGTGCATTTTGCAATTTGCCTCTTAAATTCAACAACATGGTGTGGTGCCTGCAAAGGATAGTATTATTTCCATTTCAGGGAGTTGAGAAACCCAGAGCTCAGAGAGGTTGCCCAAGTTCAGTCATTTTGCTACTAAGGGAGCAGAGCTAAAATTTGAAACTTAGTCTATCTAATCCAAACACGTGCTCTTTCCGCACAAAGAAACCCAGAGTTACCTCTAGTAATTGCAAATTTCCCTTAAGAAAAATTCAGTTGTACACAAATTTACTTCTATAAACCTTTTTCGCCACTTGGTTCCAGCACACAAGAATGGCAAGCCAGGCCCTTTGGGAGTAATTTTTAAAAAAGAGAACTGGGGCTTGGGAATAGAAAGGGGAGGCAGAACAGATGGCAGCGAAAAAGGAGAAGATTTTGCACTGCAGCCTTGGGAAAGATAAGGGAAGATGAAGGGAAATCTTTCCAGCCTTAAAACTGTACCTCTCTCTCTGGAGGGAGGAGGAGGACTGGCATCTCTGAGCCTAGGAGAGAAGTTAACATGAGCAGACCTGAGCAATCGAATCCCAAAGCCTTTCCGAGAGAAGTGCGCCAAAGACCTTCAGCAGAGAACAGTTGAAGCTCTCCAATGCCTTCGGCAGCGAGTCACTCTGACTCCACTGCATGGACTGGAGGTGACATCCAGTTTTGTAGAACTCCCAGCTACAAAATGAGAAAGGCATGGAACATTTGGCTGGAGGATGAGAAACACATAAAAAAGCTTGTTAGCATACATATTACCTTTAACGAAGCAAAATGAGTTGACAGCCTTCCTATGGAGATAGTGGGGAAGAAAGATTCTGAAAAGTTTTAGTTAAGCTAAATATGGTAAAGGAAAATAAATGTACCATGTATTACTGATAGTCTAGGGGGGAATCATTGATTGACTATATTTAGGTTTTTTATGGTTTAATTTTTTTTAATACAAAGGCATTTATAAGAGCTTTCACACAAATATTTCTGACCTTTGTTTTAATGATTCTGTATTCTCCTTGAAGGCCTTCATTTCCTCAAAAAAGAATTTCTTTACCACAGGGATTTTCCAAATCTGAAGGCCTACAGATGAGGGGGTTCTACTAAGTAGGAAAATATTATTTATCCCGACTCCACTCATTTGGAATTTGTAATAATTACATGAGTTGTTTGAAATATACTTTTGAACTAACCAAGAAATAATAAATTTAGATGAAAAATAAGCCTGGAGAAGGCACAATTCTGTTTCTTCACAGGCAATCAATAAGTATTTATTGAATGAACATTGTTGCTTAAGCTATATTTTTCTTAGAGTCTTTGGCACTGGCTACTGCTAATTTAGAATGAGCTTCTGCTGTATGTTAGAATGAGTTGGATCAGAGCTCTACCTGGTGATCCTGGCCATTAGCTTGAAGAACTGGTTTCATAAGTGTGTGTTTTATAAGTAAAGGCTAATGAAACAATGGAGCATGAGCAGGAGTGAAGGAGCTATGTACAATAGGCGTGTTTTCCTTCCCATGTCACTCTATTTGCATATGGCATACATGTTGCCCCCCACACACAAAATTCCAGTGGGCCCATGACGTGTGGAAGGTCAGCAAGAGTCAAAGCAAGCACAAACAAGTGTGTTTTTTATCTGTGACTGAGTTGTTTCAAATGCAGAAAGAAGGCAATGGCATTTCAAGAAACACAAATGACCAAGAAAATCTATCATATCCTTTCTTAGTTCCCTGTATTAGCCAACCACTTATGTTGAAAATGATGGCATAGAAGGAAGGGGAAAGATAGCAACTGATAATTCCTTTTCCTTTCAGTTTTTCCTTACTTATCAATAAGCCAAAGGTATAATGTGAGCATATTTTTTAAAAGTTTAATTTTTTTCAGAAGTGAAAATAGTTAATGTTGTGCAAGGTTTCTACTGTTCTTGCAAGAACAAGATATATATACATGTACAAGCTATGAAATATAAGTTAAGTAATTTCACTGATTCTGCAAACATGTTAAATGCTTTTAAATTTGCCTTTTAAAAGGATGTTGTACAATATAATGATAAACCGTAAAATTCATGCTAAAACTTTTAATTTTGTTTTTACTTAGAATAATATTAAATAGCAAAAAAGAAAGAAAAAGAGAAAGAAAAACCACGACAAACCAAAAAAGACTGCATGAGAAGGAAAAAAACTTTATATTTTAGTATCTTTAATAGCATTTTTCTCTCCTGTTTGAACAGGAGTCCCGTATTTTAATTTTACACTGGGCCCCAGTGTTTATGTAGCCAACCCTGACTGTATTCATCTGAGAGTAGAAATAGTTGTCAACTTTTCACTGATTCATTGTTCCATTTATTTAACAAGTATTCAGCACTGACTACGTATGAGGAATGTGCTAGGGGCTGGGAATATAGTAAAGAACAAAATAGGCATGGTCTCTACCCTGTTGGACATCATAGTATATTTTTCTTACTTGAAATATATCTATGCTTTATGTTTTCGTGTCCTCTGATTCAGAAAGCATTTTTCCTGTTGTGTCAGAATTAGAGCAGTTTAGTTGCCTGTTAATTTTGGTGAGGAAGCCTTTTTACTTGTATGTCTCAACTCCTTGAAAAGTGATTTTATCACTCACGGTAAATCAGCAACCACTCGGAGTTAGGGATCTCGGATGAGAATTTAGTGAGGAAGTAAAACGTGGTTGTCCAGGTACCTGGGTTTCATCATAACCCTTACCTCTGGCTAAATCTGTGTCTTCTCTGCACCTGTTCTGATGGTCTCACCTAAAAAACGAGAGTGTGTTCATCCCACCCCTATTGAGTTTAAAGTGGCATAACCATTAAAGAGCTGTACAACTTAAGAAGCCTTCTTAGCAGGAGAGTCTAAATATGCTTTCCAGGAATCACTATTTGCTATGTCACACAAAGATACCAAGAGCTGATTTCCGAAAAGAGTGCAGCATGGTTCACAGACTGGAAGATGTGGGAGGCTGGTGGAGGATGGCAGAGAAGCCTGGAGAGGGCAGATGTCCAGCACCACTGTGGGGAGTGGCTCTCTGGGGCCAATTCTGTCTATTCTTCTGCAGCTCAGGGCCTCTCCTGAGAGAGTGCAGTAGGACCACTAGCCTCCCCTCAAGTCTAAACTGTACTACATGGTTACAAAGTCCAGTCATACATGCTAACTCTTAATAAGGTTAACCAAGGTGTGTCTGGTCACTCACTGGTCACAGCCCTTAGAAACCATTGCCAAGCTTTCTACCCTTAATGCAGATGGGGTTCTTGAGGAGGAACAAATATGCCATCATGAGAAAGGGTTGCAAACACAGAGTGTCCATCCTCACCCACAGGAAAAATGGGACTGCAGGAAATAGTGCTCCAGCATCAAAACAAGAAGCAAAAATTCAAGGACCCAGACCTCGATTCCCTGCTAATTAGCCTATGTGCCCTCAGCAAGTCTCTTACCTTTCTAGGTTTCAGTTTCTCTATCTATTAAATGAGGATCAAATATGACTATTTCATATATCAACTAAATCTCAAACATAATTTAAAAAAAAATTTTGTCTAATGTTATCGCCAATCAATTCTTTCCAAAAACATGTCACTCTTCAGAGTCAGGGACTGTGTCTCTTTTGTCTTCAACTCCCCACTGAATGCTGTTGCACCTAGCACACAGTAGGTGCTCAAGAAAATTTTATTAGGATGTGGTTCCATTCTATAGTGGTTAGCACGTCTGCTTTACACACAGAAGGTACTGGGTTCACACCCCAGTGGAGCCATGGTTCATGGTCTACGGCCGTGCCACCCTGAACAAGTCCATTGTCTGATCTCGGGAGCTAAGCAGGGTCAGGCCTGGTTAGTACTTGGATGGGAGACCACCTAGGAAGACCAGGTGCAGTGGGCATAAATAATAATAAAAAAAATTTTATTAGATGAATTTTTTTTGAACAATCTCTGTGAATGGATGTTGCTTTCTATTATCTCTTCCCAGAAAAAGAGGCAGAAATTCGTGGTCACATAATAAGAGGGGAAAAAGCATTCTAATAGTTGATGACACAGAATACATTAAAGCAGTGCTCAGTCACCATACATTAAGTCTTTTTAATGTAGCTTTTAAACAGCTTTTCTTATTAGCCAAATGAAATACAGTAATCCTTTAACTCTCCTGTGTCAGATTATCAGCTATTTCAAGTAAGTGTTAACATTTCTGTCACTGGCAAAAGTGAATTATGTTTTCCTTCCCAAGCTTGCATCAACATGCCCAACAAGCGGGCTGCACACGCCTCTCTAATGGGACAGTGTGAGGTGCTGCTGCTTGGTGATTATGAAGCAGTTCGACATCTGGGGAAGGGGGTATGTCAGCCCCAACTGACAGTCCGAGCAGGGCCAAGCAGCCTTTGAAGAATGAGTGAATGAATGAATTGGGGTGTCATTCTGGGTGAATAATAGGGCACCTACAACCTGTCTGTCTTTGTTCTATAAATAGCCTGCACAGAAAATTCTAGATGTTGTCATCCTTTGTGTATTTCTATGTCAGGGATGCTAACAATACAGGGGAGACCAGTTACTCTATGAGCAAACTCCCATTCTTTAGAAATCTGGAAAATCTCTCCAATTAGAAAAAGAAATCAGTTGGGTAGCAGAGTTCTCATTTTACAAACCAATTGATCATGGTATATCAGAGAGAGAGATCAAGTTAAGATAAATATGATGAAAATTCAAATTTCTTAGCAGTTGTTAAAAACAAGAAGACAGGCTCAAAACAAAGTTGCTTATGATTAGCACCAGTTAGGTCATCTCTCTGATAGACCCTAATCATCCCCTAAAGCAAAGTAACCTTGCCTTTTTTTTTTTTCCTAATATAACTTCCTGTTCCATGTTCCTGCTCTCTTCTGTTAATAAAAAGTCTTCGGTTTTATATAGCTCCTCAGAGCTCCTTTCTCTCTGCTAGATAGGATACTCTTCGATTCATGAATCTTTGCTTGAAGCCAATGAGATCTTTAAAATATACTCAGTTGAATTCTGTTATTCTGACCCTGCAGCAAGTTTCCTGTTGCCTCTCTTCTCTCTCTCAGTCCCAATGGCCTTCCTCCTCCCAGCTGCCCAGTGAGAAACGCTGCTGCACCATGTCCTTCACTGCTCTTCCTTCTGCTTGGAATGATCTCCCCATCTCTCTACCTGGAGGATACAGGCTCCTCATAACAATGCTGAAATGTAACTTCTATGCTCACTAGCACTTTGTACCTACCTCTGCTAGCACTCCAAGCCTCATTGTATTTCTTTGTATATAATCTATCTCTTCCATTAGATGGTGAGTTTCTTGAGATCAGAAACCGTATTTTATTTTTTGGATTTCAAGTGCTCTGGCATATATTAGAAGCTCAATAAATGTTTGTTAAATCAATTGTAACAATAACTACTACTTATAGTAGTAGTTATTCACACCTCAACACTGAGAAGTTTGATTTTAGAGATAGGATATGGATCAGAGGTTCTAGATAACTTGCCTGAAGTAACAAGCTAGTGATAGAATATCCTAGATTCAAAACCAAGCATCTGATTCTAAAATCGCAGGTCCTTGTGTTGCCCAATGCTCTGTCTTCTAATAACTAAGATTTTCCAAACAGCTAAGCCACTATAGTAAGGGTTTTTACATGCAAATTATCATTGAATCCTAACAACTGCCTAATAAAAGCTGTCTTACCTTCCTTTTATAGGTGAGGAAACAAAAGCTCAGAGAGGTTAAGTAACTTTCCTAAAGTCCATGGCAATGCTTTAACTGCAGAACCAGCTCAAACTATTCCTATTCTGTTTCTAAAAAGACCCAGAACCAAAAGTTTAAACCTTGGGCACACAACTCACAAGTGAAGCCTTAATTGCTCCCCCACAACAGAACCGAAGGCCCAGGACGGGACTGGAACACTTTCAGAAGTTTCGTTATCCAGGAGCTGGAACACTTTCAGAAGTTTTGTTATCCAGGGATATCTGCTGCTGAAACCCCTTAAAATCCTGCCAGGAATTCTAGATTGGGGTGACAGATTTGAGCTTTGCTTCCTGTCTCCTTGTTGGCCAAATTTGCATATTAAAGCACTCTTTTTCTTTTCTTTCTCAAAAGTTGATACCACAGTATTGGCTTCTATGTGCGTCAGGCAGCGAGCCCTTGCTCGGTAACATCTAAACCCAGGTCTTCTAATGTCCTAATCCAGATTATCACAAAGGAATCACATGAAGGAATTATGAAGGTACATGTCTGCAGCTGGTGAAGAAGCCCAGGCACCTAAAATCCAAACGGCTCCACAGCATCCCAAGGGTGCACTATCGAAGGTCATTGACAAAGGTGCCCCAGTCCCCAAATGCATTGAGCAAAGACTACTTTATCCTCCTGCCTTAAAGGACTGTCCTCTTTCTGTTTCTCCTGGCCCGGTGTCCTCCTAGCCATCCAGCTCAGAAGACAATATCGGCATGTGCCTCCACTCCGGTCTAATCAGTGGCACCAGCTCTAATTTTACAGCTGAAATAATCAAGCTTAAAGTCAAAGATCTAACTTTGTTCCTGTCTTTACCTTCCTTGCTTTTTTCTTCCTCCTTTCCTTCTTTCCTTCCTTCCTTCCTTCCTTCCTTCCTTCCTTCCTTCCTTCCTTCCTTCCTTCCTTCCTTCCTTCCCTCCTTCCCTCCTTCCCTCCTTCCCTCCTTCCCTCCTTCCCTCCTTCCCTCCTTCCCTCCTTCCCTCCTTCCCTCCTTCCTTCTTTCCTTTCTCCTGACTGTGTATATGCTGTTACGTGCCAGATATCCCTCCTTCTCAGGACTTAGAGTTCCCCATCTCCCTGGGACAGCGCCATCTAAAGGCAGCATGACTCTATTCTTGGATAAGACATTAAAACTTGTCCCTAACCCTGTGGATCCTTCTTCTCCAATCAGCAAGGTTGTATGTTTCTTCCCTAAAAGATTACTTATTGAATGAATCAAAACTGTCAAGGGAGTTCAGCTACCAATGTAAATGGTTGAGTGTCCTACCTAGCCTAATCTCTAGGAAGTTTGGCCCTCCTTGGTGACAACAAGGAGTAGGAAGGAAATTAAAGCAGCTGGTAGACAAAAGCCACCTAAAATCAGGGCCCCTCCATACAGAGGTGGCCACGGTCAGTGTCCATGCGGTGAAGCCATGTAGAGCCCAAACATCTGGTTTCTTTTACTATGACCCCAGAAATTCCTGAGGTAATAGGTTCAGTAAATATCATTTATTTAAATAACTCAAAATAGTCTCCCTTGTCATTTTATCCTCCATTTACTACACAAATAAAATTCTTCTCCGGACTCCTTCCTAAATTGGACCTAACGCCTCACCCTTAACTTCTGCTTACTGCATTTTACAAAAAGGCTTTTCTCATTACAACTTCACAGACATAGGAGCTTCACTGCCACCACCCCTCCATGTATCTGAAGCAGTTCCATTTTGGATACCAGCTCTGCCTTTAACTCTTCTCACTCTTGGGATCCCAATGATTCACATACTGATGTCTCTTCCTTACTCCTTGTCTGTTGTACCCACTGCCTCCCATGAAGTCATGGACTTAGCATGCCATATTTCTATGAATTAAATAATACACTGTGCCTTTGTGGGAAGGAGAGAATTCAGTGCTCGGAATTCTTGCTCCTGTTAGGTAAAGCTATGTTAAAAAAATTTTAAGGTACTCATTACCTATAATAATTGAAAAAAAATTCACCTGGATCAAAGGTGTATTTTGTCGTGGATAGAGAGGGATATAGTGGAGGGAGATGGAGGTAGTAGACTTGGGTCCATTTCTGCAGTTCCGCCACTGAGAACTTCTGTGATCTTGACCTTTCTGACTTCAATTTCCTTGTCTTTAGAAGAGGGAGACTATTACCATCTCCCAGAATATTTGTGAGGATGAAATGGGACCGTGCTTGGGAAAGCACTGGCACAGTGCCTGGGATGTAGAAGGTGCTCGTGTTAGTTGAGTTTGAATTTGAATTTTTCCAAGTTCCCTGGGATATCCGTGTAAGAGCAAGCTAAATATGAAATCACATCCCAATCTCTTTACGTGTTCTCCTTTACCCTCGCAAGTTAATAGAACTTTACATTTATCAGCATACTTTTCGTCTCTGTGTTTGTATTACATATATATTACAAGGTATGTGGTAAAAAAAAAAAAATTATCTTTCCCATCCTTATCCTTTGAGTCATCTCCTTCCATTAACCTCCTTTTGAAAATACTGAAAACTAAATGAGAATGGAAAATTTAAAGTTCACCAAACTAGAACTGAGGTCAATGTTCAGAAACCAAAATCTTGCTTTACTGATACCTACATAAAATTCCTAGGATATTCACAGCAGTTCTCCAGTGCCTGCTACATCACAAGAATGCATGCAAGCCCTCTGACCTTTTGATCAATTGCTCGTCTATCATCTAACATCTTCTGCTAAGTGAAGAGCAGGGTAACCCTAAGAGTAGTTATTAATTATTAATATGTATTAATAATACATTGCCTTGCCCTTTCATTGGAGTGCTGGCTTTTGGATATAGTCAAGTTTTATAAATTGTCGTCAGTTTGAATAGGGTGATTTGAATAGGCATGACATTTTTAATAAATCATTGCAATCTAGATCAGTTTATCCCAAGTACCCTCCGGTCAATTGCTGAGGAAAGAGAAAGGCCTGTAGTAGAGATTCAATATTTTTGTCCATTTTAATTCTATTTTTATCTTTTTTTTTTTTTCCCCCTGAAAACAGCACCAATATTTTGCTGGGAGATCTACCTGAGCTCAGTTGTTCCATATCAATTAACTAAGCTGATTCTTCCTCTGTCCCCAGAGGTGGGCTTGTGACCCAGGCCTAGCCAATGAGAGTTCAGCATTCCTCTAGTTCACAAATGGATATGGGAATCGATCAGAGAAATTCAGAACTAAATCTCAAGGCTTTTCTTCCTAGGTTTGTTTCCTCATCTGAATGTGTGTGTGTGTGTGTGTTGGGTGGGGGACACAGTTTATGTGGGTCCATTATAGCAGGTATGAGAGGCAGGCATATTTTCCTTGTTAGGTGCATGATCCCTGGACCTTAGAGCCATGAAGAATTCTTTCTAGAAAGATCTTTGTTACCATTTATGAAGGACTTTAATAAGTGCTAGGCTCTGTACTAAGCACTTTATATGTATCATCTTCTTTAATTCTCATGATTACTTTATGAGATAGGCTGCATTATTATTATTCACATTTTTTCACATTAAGTACCTTACTTAAAGTCACACATATAAAAAATGAGAGAGTCAGGATTTGAACCTATGTCTGTTCTTCACTAGCTCCCAGCTTTTACTCTCTACACATAGGTTACTCATCAATTTTATAATTTATGAAAGGCTCCTAAATTCCTCATGATGTGGATTTGTTAAATCAAGTTTATGTTAGATAAGAAGGGAAAAATATTTATCATTTTATCCTCTTGGTAATTGAAATATTTTGATCATCGTATTTTCACAATTGGCATTTTGAGAGACAGATATGTAGATTAAGGCCCGTATTTTTTTTCTAGACAAACTGTGAAAACATACATACATGTGGAATTTAAGCTATAGTGACTTCCCAATAGTCATAGAAAACCTAATGTTATGGGTTGTACTTCCTTTCACTGAAAAAATAACTTTAGAATTAGAAAGGTAATTAGACATTACCTTGAGATGTAAATTTGAATTTATAAACATAAAATAAAAAAAAATGATGGATAATTTCTCATGACATGAATGGACCTATGAAATATGCATTTCTCTTCTTCCCATCTTGCCTCAACTCATTTGGTATTTCAGTTTGTATAATAGTTAAAACTTCTGGCAGAGTAGAGGCAGTAATTGCAAACAGCTGTAAAGTATTACTCATCTTGCTGATCAAAATGACTTCCTGCTAAATAAACCATGAAAAAAGCTTTTCCACCCACAGAGAAGTGAAGTGTAAATGATATATAGACTCTACCATGAAGAGATCAACAGATTGCATTTTGTTATAGCTATGGTTTTATATAGCTACAGTCACTTTCAAAAATGACTTAGAAACTCAGCTATATTTGGGGAAAAGAATTCATAATAGCATTAACATAGCAGTAGGAGTCCCAAGAAGTACTTGAAGTTTCGTAGCTTTTAGGAAAGCTATCTTATTTCTTTTCTTAGACTTTCTGATTCCATGAAAGTCACTTGCAATGCAGCCTGTGTATGTTTATTTTGGACACCACTCTGTCTTACCCTTCTGAGATATTGTGTCCAAGGAGCATTAGCTAGACATCAATGTCTGGGTCTTCCTTGAGTTTTGAACGCTCAAGGAAATGTGATGGTGATAGCATTAATAATGGTGATGCTGGGCAGGAAGCTTCTGACTCAGTCTGAGATCTTTGCTATAAGAACAGTCTAGTGCTGGAGTCACAGAACTGACATCTGATGTCACCTCAGCTATTTGCCCAAATGACACGACCTGCTCTTCGTAACTTTCTCAAAGTAGGGAATTCTCTGGCCTGTATTCACCACGTTATAAAAGCTAAAACTCTCCCCTTCACACTCAGATATAGATCTTGTCCCCTACCTATCTTCTTTCTCAAAATTAAGACTCATAAAAATTGCTACCCAACCTATCTTTTCAGTTGACTCTTTAAACTTGACTAGGTCTGCCCTCGAAATGCATATAAAACCCATCCTCCACCACCACTGACTCAACTCCATCCCGAGTAAGTGATTGCTCATCACTCTTATCTCCTCAGTCCTCTGTACCCCATTTGACTCTATGCTTTAGTTTCCGGCTTTTCTATACATTATCTATTTGAGAGCACTTAATTTTTATTCGACCTTGGTACTTTTCTCTGGGAATTTGTGAAGTGGTTTGGATATGGAATATTTTGCCATGATGTCATCTCGGACTTAACAGATCCAAAGTAATACTGTTGATCTTCCTGTCAAAGTCAGCTCCTCTTTTCAGATGCGCTGTCCTGTCAATCCACCACTGTTTCATTTGTTGTATAGGGCAAAGATGAACCACCCCTGGCACGATAAATGTAGATGTTTGTTGAGTAAATGAATGAATGAATTTTCATAGAGTACACCCTTGTAACTAGGCTATTACACGGTGTAAGTTTTATTTCCTAAAAAGAGAATGACTAAGAGTTTATACCCAGACTGTAAACATCCCTTAAGGCGTACTCAGTTTACGTATTACAAAATTACTAAACTTGTGGAACACATATTTAATATTTAAAATAGCTAATGCCTTGTATGTAAGATTTTTGCCATCAGAACTCTGAACTTCATCAACTCTGAAGGGCTTACTCTTCCAGTTTAGCTATGTGTCCAAACCCTGGAGGAAAGGCAAGACAGATAAAATTGCTTCCATTCTACCAATGAGAAACGAAAGTTCAAAGAAGTTAAGATCATATTGTAGGCTATAGCAGAGCTGGAACTCAAACCTAACTGTGTTTGTGTGACTCCAAGCTCAGTGTTCTTTTCCCCATGAACAATGTCTCAGCTCATAGATGACTACTATCAACTCCAATGTTATGATGCCATAGATACACAGCCATGATAAAGCACCTACAACACAGAGAAGCTAAATGTCATCATTTACCCAAAGTCTTTTAGGGAGTTGTAAGGCAAAAACACTCCTGTTTCACTGAATATTTCTGCACTCCATATGTGTGAGATGTGTGGGGGTTTTTCCCCATGATTTAACAATTCTCCAACACCAGCTGGGGGTCCCACAGTTCAATTCAATTCTGACACTATCTACCTGGAATTAGAGTCAGATTCCACGGGTTAAGGGCTCAGTCACATGATACTGCCCCCCACTTCAGACACCAATCTTCTTTTGAACCTAAGTCACTTATACTTCTATCTGACTTGACTACAGATCAGAGGTTTCCAAGACCCCCTCCTTTTGATCATTTGGTAAAATAGCTCAGAGAACTTAGGAAAATATGTTTACCAGTTTATTATACAATACAGTATATGATAAAGGATACAGATGAACAGCCACATGAAGAGATGTATAGGGTGAAGTCCTGAGTATAGGAGAGTCTTGAGCAGAGGAGATTCTGTTCTCATGGAATTGGGGAGAGCCACCCTCCTGATACACAGAGGTATTCACCAACCTGGAAGCTTTATGGACCCCATAGTTCAGGGATTCTTATGTAGGCTTCTTCACATAGTCATGATTGATTATTAACTCAATCTCCAGTTCCTTTCCTTTCCCACAGGATGGGAGTGGGGCTGAGTTCCAAGCTTCCAATTGTGGCTTGGTCTTTCTGGGGACCAGCACCCATATTCTGAAACTATCAGGCATCACACTAAGAGTCATCTCATTAGAACAAAAGCTATTCCTATTACTCAGGAGATTACAAGGGATTTAGGAGCTCTGTGTCAGGAACCAAGGTCAAAGACTAAATATTAGGACAAAAGATGCTCTTAGCACCTTTATAGCACAGGAAATTGTAAAAGTTTTAGGAGTTCTTATCAAGAACTGGGGACAAAGACTATTTATTTATTTATTTATTTATTGTATCGCAATATCACAGGTGTGGTTGCCTGGGGTCAGGTTAAGGGGAAGAGTAGTCCCTCCCCAGATGTGACTGAGTTTGCATGGCGCCCACTTCTCTCTGGTTTAAGGAACAGGGCATGCGGACGCCAGATGCATACTCTATGAGTGACTCTCTGTACAAGCCGCTAACTTCTTTCTAGGGCTGCAGGCACCCATTACACAGAGCTGGAGTGTCATGAGGAAGCGTTGGTTTCCTCTCCTCTTTTACAATAGACACCCCAGTAATGCAATGAAAATCACTCTCATCTATAAGGCTCTATATGCCAGGAGAATTGGGTTCCTGCTGCATGCCTAACTCCAGGAGATGAACCACAACTGTCTAAGCCAGTCCAAATATGGGTGCTACTGGCATTCAAGCAGGAATACTCTTTGTTGTGTTGGGCTGTTTCATATATTCAAGTTGGTTTAGCATCTCCAGACCTTACCCACTACATGTCAATACTCTCTCCAGTCATTATCATAACAATTTTTAAAAACCCCACACATTTGCTAACATCTCATTTGAGAACATTGTGGTCTTGCTCCTCTCACCACTGAGCATTTTGGAATTGACCTGTGACATAGTCCAACCAATAGGACTTATGGGGAGCATTGCTGGTGGACTTCTGAGAAAGGTTTCCTCACTAACTGAAAAAAAATGCACAAAGAAATAGACCTTTTTCTTTCACATTATTATGCCTCAATATGATACCTGAAAGTCCTGCAGCCATCATGCAGGTACAAGAGGAGGTAGTCTGAAGTGAAAAGGGAAATAACACTGAAGATAACAGAACAAAAAGGTAGAAAGAACCCAGTTGTTGATGCTGCCACTGGGACACTAAATAACCAAACTTGGGACATCACTGCCTTGGAACATCTGTGAAGAAATAAATATTCCTTATGGTTTAATCCAAATGAGTTAGATTCCACTCTTGTAGTCAAAGGCCTAGTTGATACAAGCCCTTGTTTTGGCTGATGGGGATGGGGAGAGGCTAGGGGAAAGCCTTAAGCCCTTCTGACGAGGAAGGTAGACAAAGGAGAGAGTGCATGTGAACACATTGGTTTAACATTGACAGTCCCACAGCCTTTCCAAGATGTTTAAGAAAATTAATACAAAAGAATATGAAGAAAAAGAATGCTGCTGCCCACAGAGCTCTTGATCACTTCTATCTCTTCTATTTCTTTGTTATTTCTTTTAAAATCTTAAGGATGAAATTTTGTGTTTTGACTCAGATTTTATTTCTTTTGGTAGGGTGGGAAGGATTCCTTCTAAATAATTAGCTTTGGCCAAGAATAAAGTATTTTCTCTTTCCTGAGCATCTGCACACTGACCCTACAGAAAGTAGACAGATCTTTAAAAGCTTTAATTACCTACCTGGTTCTTTTTATTTTGACAAACTTAATTCTAGGAAGAATGTGAAGAAGCTTATAAAAAATTCAGAGATATCAGAGAGGGAAAACCTATTAACATGGAATAAAAGACACATGTAGTAAAGAGAGACAGTAACTAGAATCTTCTATCCTAGTTACTTTGCTATTGGCTCTGTACTCGAGAAATTCTTTTACATGTGTACAAAGGACTGCATATGTGCAAAAAAAGAACATGTTAAAATGTTCATAGTACCATTATGTGGGAAAAGGAAAAACATCAGAAGTAACCTAAGTGTTCCTTATTGAGGGAAAGGAATAAATCAATTATGGTATATTTATATAATGGATCACTATACAGCATCTGAAAGGAATGATCCAAATCATTAGGCATCGACATGAGTAGATCTCGAAAAAATTACATGCAAAAAGCATGAGTATATACAGTATACCATTTATGTAAAAGTTTAAGTCACACAAAAATACTTTTTAAAAAAATAAATGCACATACTTGTGTGTCGAAGTATAGAAAATGGACCCCAAAATTCATCTTAGGGATTGGTCTTAGGGACACTGAAGGAGAGTGGGGCTGGGATGGTGAGAGTGGGTTATAACTAACGGGCAATGCTTTATTCCTTTAAAAATAATTACCAACAACAAAGATAACAAAATATTAACAGATGTTAATTATGAGAATTGGAAATGTAGGTGCTTACATACTTCTTTGCATATCTCTGTCTTTTAAATTTATTGAAAGAAAAGGCAGAAAAATAAAGGGAAACACTTATTAAAATATAAATAAAGCCATGAGTGATTGAGAAAGAAAAAACCTAGTTCTGAGCATCCTTGCTTTCTAGTAACTAAAACAATCAAGGAAGAAAATGCAAGCTGTTAAATAGTTCCCAGTGTCTATTATGTTGCCAGAAGAAACAAACTTCACCATAGCTCTCAACTTTGGGAGGATTTTGTCACAAGGCTCTTAATATGAAGGTCTGAGAATAACCTAAGGTACAAGGTCTTTGATAGCAATGCTACCCAGAATGCAAAGATGTTTTCGTAGTGCTGTAGGTGTCTTGTAAGTAATCTGGACATACTCTGAAATCATAGTTTTATACAAACTATTCAACTTGTGGAATTAGAGTGATACAACACAAATAGGTGGCTTTCTCATGACCTGGCTTAACATAAAGCTTGGAGAATCTGGAGTAGTAAATGCCTAATGTATCCTCAGTTCTCAGTGACTCTTCTTCACAGCAGAGATGACATCTCACATGGGACACCCTCCCAAGGTTATTTCAGTACTACATCCACACCAGAAAACACATAACAATCCCAGGGAATGGGAATGATAATTTCAGAAAGTCAATCACACTCACGTGCATAGTTGTGCAAATGTGAGTATAAATCATTCACAAGCACCACTAATTTAATTATTAGTAATGATAACCTATTTGTGACATTTTTCCTTTGATTGTGATAAAATGTTGTTTTGATGCCATGACTGAAACACTTAGGCCAAAGTTTCCGTTATCTATTGTTTTTACCAAACTTTTGAAGGGTGCTTTCTACAGGCAATGCAGGAGCACTGGCAGGGCAAAAGGGCAACATCACTAACCATCCAGTCCTTATGGGCAAAGCAAAGGAGAATATAAGGTGTCTGAGAGAGACACCATAGCTGCCATAGCCAGCTATGAAGCAGAACTAGTTGCTGGGCTTTGGAGATGGTTTTAAGATTGTGGTACAGGAGAAAGAGCACTGGCTAGCAGTGAAGAGAGCTGACCCCAGCTGCCACCTGCCTCTAACTTCCTGGGTAACCTCAGGCCAGTCACCCCAGTGACCACTCTGCAGGTCCTTCTTTGTAAACTTTGAGGATCAAACCGAATAAGGGCCTCTGTTTCCTCTCAGCTCTCCTACCTGGGGTGCCAGGAAACCCAATGGAGTTGGTGTGACAGACTAGATAATTCATGATCCCCATGCAAAATGGAAATGAAAGTCTCCTCATTCTAAAGTTATTAAAAATTTTAAGATGTAACAGCAGAGAATTAAACCAAGTGCAGCACCCTTCTGAGCTCAAGATCCTCTGGGACCGTGCAGGTCTCATGTTATAAAGCCAGCCCAGGTGTCAGCTTTGCATCGTGGAGCTAGCTGGTCTGTCACTCAGGGGAAAGTGCAAGGGAGCCCATGCTAAGCTGGTGGTAGCTGGAGACAAAGGGCAAATAATACGGCCCCAGTATAATGTGCTATGAGGGAAAGGGTCACAGAGGGGCCCGATATAAAGATGATCCTCTCTACATCCCCTCCAGCTCTCCATCATAAAGGACAGCCCTAGATTTCAGGGTCTTCTTCACTTTGCTCTGAAATCCAGGCAAAGTCTGGGATGTCAGGTTGCATATCAGCTTGTGTGAGGAAGCTCAGTGGATTGAAGATGATCAAGAAGCAGGTGACGACTATTCCCTTCTGCTAAAGTTGCAGCCACCTAATGTCAGCATGACAGCAGGAGGACTCAGGCCTTGAACATGCAAGAATAGACTGCATGGTTGATATACCACACTTAGGCACGTAGTGCATCTTCTCAAGTCCCAGCATTCATGCAGAACGCTCTTAATTCTGTGCCCACCCCTGAGTATCTGTGAGGATCACTGACCAGACTTGCCTCCGTATCTGGGGCTGGAAGGGACCTCCACTAAGGCTCTGTCCACCGCCATCAAATACTCCTTATCAGAGGGATCAGCTTGGGTAATTTTCTGACATGTGGCAGATATTGTCAGCAGACTAGTCAAATCCACATTCGGTGTTTCCCATAATGAGGTTTTTGGTGTCAGGTGACATTAAAGAATGAGAGTGGTGAAGAAACACCTCTGGTGAACCACTTTCTGATAGCCTGAGAATGCAGCTTTCAAATCACTTCCAATAGTGCTCTTAAAGAAATCCGGTGGCTTTGTGAAAGACAGAGCACAGGACTGAAGGCCAGGGAACTGAAGACTGTTGAATGGCCAAAGATAAGTCATTTGTCCCGTCCTGTTTCTGTTTTCCCATTGAAAAATGGCAATAAAATACTTGCTTTGTTGGGATGCTGTGGCCATAGAATAAGGTAACAGATGAAATGTACATTTAAAAGTAAAATCATTCTGCAACTACTGGTATAACCAGGGTTTCTTAAGACCCCATAAGCTTCATGAATCCAATAAAATAAGTCATGATGATAATAATAATCTTGAGTGCTAGCCCCCCAGATAGAAACTGCTAAAATTCTAACCCTCTGATCCCTTGTGATTCTCTACATTTATCTATAGAATATAGAAAAGGAAATACGAGCAAATTAGCAAAGTCATATGAAAACTTGGAGGGGGGAAAAAAAGAGGTTTAAGAGATTTGCCCCACCAATCTTAGTAATTTTCGTGCTCATTATCAGTAAGCTGTGTTTTTCTTGTAAAAGAACTACTTGGGCGTGCAGTGACTTGAGATAATTAAAAATGCATTTACATTTTATGGAGCCACTAATGCCCTCAGCATTCAAGGATCTTGCATTAGTTGCTCATGGTACTTTCCCTCAATCAGTGAATATTAAAATATTTAACCTGTGGTCAGGCAATAACCTCTCAAGACTCTGGGACTCGATTCAGTGACGTTAAGAAGTCAAGGAGGGTTGTCAGCAGAGGAAAAAAAAGAGCTGCCCTCCAAATTCCACTTTCACACGAGTTTTTTCTCCTCAATTACTTAAAGGATCTCATTAAACTATCCTAGTTAAAACAGGAATTGGAAGGGCCACAGAGTAACTTTAAAAAGGATGGCTTTTAATACAGTTCCTAAATGATGACCAAAAAAAAAAGGATGTTAGAAATTACTGGCCTTTTGAAGAACAAGTGTAGGAAGGTGAGAATTTGACCAGATGATCTTCTGAGGGTCTTTCCAGCTCTAATATCTATGTAGTATGCAAGGATTAGAATATGTGATTACCCAGTGTCCTGGTCCTCTGAGTTACCTGGAGCACAAAGATTCAGACTCTCCTTAGTGCCATGAAATTGGGCCTGGAGCTCACCTGGAAAGAGAGGAATCTGGCCACAGGTAGCTCCTGAAAGCTGTTTCTAATGGTGGCAGGTGGAACCCCCTTTTGTAAATCTAGCCAAATTGACATATGACCCGGGGAATGAGGTGGGCCAAACCGTAAGCATGCTGCTGCATTGCCAACCCTCTTATTTGGGCAAGCACTCATAAATAACTGAGCAAAATAAATTGAAGCCCAACACAGTCCACACAGCACCAGGCAGTCAAAACCATCTGGGACTAGGTATGTGAAGAAGGGAGTATAAAAACATGGTATTTAGGAGTCTGATCTGTCTGTGGTTCTAATTTTCAAAGTCAGAAGAGACGAGTCCCCTAGGAGACTGAACTCTGCTTAGAAAGACATCTGAACTAAGCAATAAAATAATATGAAAATACCAAAAAAATAAAAATGAGGAGGAGAAATAGATATGTAACTTCATCACAGGACTCCTGTGGTATCTCTCAACACCATGCTTCATGAACCCCAAAGAAAGCAAAAAATCCAGCTAGTGTTATAAATCCTGGTCAGCTGAATTATTTCACATGTTGCAGCCTGACTTAAGTTATTCATCGCAGAGGCTAGCAGCTCCCTGATGCATCCTTCCATGTCACTGGACAGGGTAAAAATAATAAATTGGCCATTGTGAGCCACTCTGAGTTTCGTGGGGTTGAGCAGAGCATATTTTATATTCTTCTCTTGGAACTGCCTCTCGTTGATAGTAAATGGTTGCCAGCGCTGCTGTTTCTCAATAGACAAGTCCTAGAAGTAAAGATAATTCAATTTTCATTCACTCTCAGGTCTCCTGCTACCCATGTTCTTCCTTGACACTGACAAGGCTGTACCTGTCTTCCCAGCCTGAAGCCTGAAGTAGCACTTTTCCTCTTGCCAGAGAATACCATGAGCCAGTCTGAAAAGCCTCTCATCCAGTGGATCCAGTGAGCACAAATTGTCTTGTGATCTTTTTAGTTGGTTCTTCCTCCTTAGCTCATTTACCCCCAAGAACAAAGATACCAAGGTGTTGGTTCAGCAGCAGCTCTAAAAAGACAATCTAGTTTGGTTTAAATCTTTGAAGATTTCCATTACAATGGGAAATATTATAACAATGGTAGTGCCACTGTTGGATTGAAATTAAATTACTACTCTCATACTGTTGGAGTGACAAACTCTTTGGAAAGCAATTTGGCAAGTTAATAAAGAGCACTAAAATATTCATGCCTTTTTGAAGCAATCAGCTCTGCTATGAAAATTCATTCTAAGGGTATTATTCAACAGTAAAAAACAAGGGAAGCACATATGCATGTTTCCTTCTCTGAAAACAATAACATAAAACTTATGAAACAAATTTTGATACACATGGCTATGTAAAAACACGGAACAAAGAGTCCCCTACAGTGTGAAAGGCTAAGAGCTTAGGGAATAGTCTACATTCTATGACTGTAACTATGAAAGAAAATATAGATTTATGCAGGGACAAATTTGACAAATGTGCAAACATGTGTGTAAATGTGATGGGATTATGTGTAATTCTCCGACATTCAAATTTGTCCATAAGATGATTGCCTTTATATTTTTCCAAAAAAAAAATCTTAAAGATACCGAGTATACCTCTATCAGTGTTTGATGTTTCCCCATACTGATTCTGGATTAATCAATCTGCTCTAGTTTCTTGAACAAAATAGGTATGGAAGGTTACCTTTTTCATTGTTTTTAAATAGACAAGCGTCTTTAATCTCACGATCAGCTTTTTTTTTTTTTCTGGATATGTTGTTTTCAATCATTTTTGTGATCCTCTGACAAACTTAAAAAGCTGAGAAGTATGCTTTGATATTTCCATGGCCTTGCTCATCCACTGTCATGGGATTTTTGATTAAATGAGTTTTTTAAGAGCCACCATTCTCCATTTACAAAGATAAGAGCTGAGATTGTGGCAAACTGTCAGCCAATAATTCAAACCACAAGATACCACAAACCACTCAAATAAGATGTCTCCCTATCAAATGCTGTCATTGGAAAACATAAAACCATATATCCCAAAATAGCAAATATTGTGGGTAGCCATGGTGCCAGTAGTCAGAAAGATGAATAAATGCAATTAAGAAACCAAGCAAAGAAGTAAACATGCCATGTAGCTTTCAAAAGGCCAGCCACACTGTGTTTATTTTAATATTGTTTAACGGTAACACCTAATAAAGAGAGCATCATGATTGTGCGAACTAAATTTTCAGTCATAATGAATGCTACAAACTTAACCTCCCAAGTTTAAATAGGCTACAACGTCTTGGGAAAAATGCAAGAAAAATTATTTGATAAAGGTGACGGTTTTTCACACCTGAAAATAATGTTTTTCTTCCAGCCTATCTTGATCAACAGTCGGCAGCAACACATTGCAGATATAATCTCAAGACCTTGTGGCATGTACTTGTCACTACATGCATAACTTACTATGGACAGAGGATCACAGAGATTTTGAACATAATTTCCCACACAACAGGAGATTAAATAGACCACATTGGAAGAAGGCAAGAAGAAGCTAGGTCTCTGGAGTACCAAAAAGTAAACTTCAGCCAGTTCTGGAAGGAGATAAACAGCAGGAAATATACTTTCAGTTGAGCTACTTTCTCAATAGTTCCTGCTTTTAAGAATTCTAGGGAAAGGATGACTTACTGAGTAAGAATGTAATAGAAAAAGGGCCGTCTCTGGGAAGATTTGGAGTGGAAGGAAATCAGTGTCTCCTCATTTATGTCTTATTTTCTGTTCCTCTTTGTAATGCTCCCTTTCTTGGGGTAGCCCCTCCCCCAGAATACCTTGCCTGCCATCCCATCAGAACTTGCATTCATGATACCCATAGTGAGGTATTAAGTCAATGTCCTACGTGTGTGTGTGTGTGTGTGTGTGTGTGTGTGTGTGTGTGTGCGTGTGTAAAGCTTTCTTTCTATGCTGCGCTTTTTAATGAAGAAATAGCAGACATCAACAAATAAGTAGAGAAGACACTAGGGTATGAAAGAAGTTTCCAGTGTCCCAGAAACCATCTTACCCAGCATCCTACAACATGACCTTAGATCTGCAGTGCCTAGCTTCCTCACTTGTGAAAACAAAATAATAATAGTACCTAACTCACAGCATTATTGTGAAGATTAAATAAGTTCATCTTTGGAAAGCTGTAGAGCAGTGCCTGACACATAGTAAGTGCTCAATATGTATTATTATCATTATCATTATTTTATATAAAAACCTACTAAAACAAATCACACAGGAATATTGGCAGTCAAAAAATATACGTGAATGAAAGTATTCATGGAGCTGATTTATGGTGCAAAGTGGCATAGTCGTTAAGAACACAGGTTTCGAAGGTCGACCACCTATGCTCAAAACCTGTGTTACCACATGGCCACTGTTTGACACTGGGCCTCAGATTTCTAACCTGAAAAACAGGGGAAGAATATCTATTATATGGAGTTGCTGTGAAGACTAAACCAGCAAATAAAGATAAAATACTGAACAGTGCCTAACATAAAATAAACACCCAATAAATGGTAGAAAGAAGAAAAAGAATGCTCTTCAACTCAAATTCTATATTCAGAAATTGTTTTTTTTCCCCCCAGAAATTGTTTTGAGGTGGAAAGAGTGTTTGAGAATCCTACACCCCCAAGCTGTGACTAATTAAACATCAGAGTCAGCATTCTCTGGACTGAAGAACATGTCATAGAGGTGGGGGCCCAAAGGATTCCCCTATATTTCAGCCCTCAGTTAAGCAGACTCGCCCTTCAGTCTTTGGCTGAGCAGGACTCCAGGCTGCCTCTATGAGAGCAATTAAAAAGAAAAACCAACAGAAGCTGAGTTTCACCAGCTCAACTACTTCTTCCAAACACACTCTTCAGATAAGTCACTTCTCTTCCTAAGGGGAGGATTGAATGAGTTCGTGGTGAGAGGCTGAAAATTTCCTCCCTTGTTTTTCCTTTATGGAGAGTGGAACGGAAATGCCATGCCCTCTGTGGGAACTTGTGCAGACCACAGAAGTTTTCCCTAACATTTGGCCTTGAATAATATATTCTATAAATACACATTCTATATGGCAAAACTAAGTGGGACTATTTTCTGAAGTCATCTGATAGACACATTACAGGTATAATATTGTTTACTTTCTTGTGATAGTTTGTCTTCAAGATGACCACCAACAATTCCTCCCCCTTTGTATCTACATGCCATTCCGCCATCTAGGGTTGAAGTTGGTTCCTCTCCTATTGAACCTGGGCTAGCATGTGATTGCTTTGACTGATAGGATACAGCAGAAGTGATGCTGTATGGGCTCTTAGACAAGGTCAAAAGATACCTTACAACTTCTGCCTGGTTTTCTTGGAAAGCTTGCTCTGAGAGAAGCCAGCTTCCATATAAGAATCTGACTTTCATGAAACGTCCATGCTATGAGGAAATCCAAGTTAGCCATGTGGAGAACAAGATGCCCAGACAGTCCCCAGGTGTTCATCCATCCCAAATGACACATGGTAGAGAAGAATCCATCTTAGATGTCTAATTCAGTCAGTTCTTCAGATGACTCCTATGCCAGCTGCAAATCTGTGAGAAATTCCAAGTGAAAACCACCCAGCTGAGCTCAGCCAACTCACAGCACTATAAGAGATAAAAAATAATAAATGGTGATCTCAGTGACGAAGTTTTGGGGTGTTACTTATGCAGCAATTGACAACTAAATATTCCCTTTAATAGACTGTCTCAAAATTTTTACTGAACTTGCCTTTTTTTTTCATCTCACTTGAATAACCGAGACTTATTTTTACTCAAGGGACTTTAACGTTAAAGATAGGTGATGCTTGGAATTTGTTTTGGTGTTATCTGAACAAAACAGCAAAGTTCTCCTTTGTAAGCTTCGTGAGAGATTGGACCTTAGTCCTCAATTAAAATGCTTTTAAAAAACAAATGAAATTGGTTCCTTCTACAAGGCTAAATGTCACATCTCTAATGCAAATAATAGATTTGATAAGAGAGAATGAATATTTACCATGAAACTAATTGCCTATCGTTTGATGCCAATTAAGAATGTAATTGCTTCCTCAGTATCACCAGATCGTTCACAGTTTCAGGAGCTAAGAGTATATTTGGTTACATTCATTTATTAACTTGCGTAAACTCTTCTGTGATTCGTTATTTCCAGAGGAAAATGGAATTTGAAACCAGGAACACTTCTGATCTAATTGTCTGTAGATGTAGACTTTAAATGCAGATAAATTAGGCTAGTAATGCAAATGAGTCCATGATCACAAGCTTGATATTCAAAGGAACCTAGACAACTGAAGATATAACCAGGTAATAATTTATTTAGTCCTCCTTGCTTATGAAAATCCCTTTTATTCGATTTGATAGATTTTGTTGTGAAATACATTATCTTAATATACGGATATAAAATGAGATATGAATTTATATCAAGAGGGACAAGCACATATTTTCCTGCTAAGGTAATTTTTCTAAAGGCTGAAGATATTCTGTCTGCAGCACTGTGCTTATTTTTCTGACCTAGGAAACCCAGGTACCTGGGACTTGCAATCTTTCAGCTCCTCTGCACTCAGGGTTAGCTTCTTTACTTCTCTGAACTGTTTACCCTCTTGGGGGAAAAAATGAAGGATGTGTGGGATTTAGGAATTAGGCACGTGAACTCATTCATGTAAAAATGACCATTTTGAACTCTGACTTTTATAGCAAATGATATATACATAAGAACACACGAAGAAGAGAATTCTCCAATTCCCAAAAGCCCAGGCCACTCGGTTGAGCACTTTGAACACCACTGGAAGCAGCTTATGTTAACTCTTATAGACAACAAGTAAATTGCTGTATTGGTGTAACTTCTACCCAAGAGAGTCTTGCTAGGATCAGATCTGTGTTCAGAGCTGATGTTGGTTTTTCTGTCCCAGAGGGCATTTCTGCTGCTTTAAACCAATTCTACCTCAAATCCTACCATTCCAGATCATCTCAACCCATTATCCAACCAAACGTGGAGGGCAAGACACCCCTGTCTTGGTTTTAGTAGCAAATGAAGTGACTGAGGCAAGTATATGACAGCCTCCCTGCCTTGGACCTTATGTAATGTGTGCCCTTTTTTGCATTCTACTCTGGAAATGTTGTTGAGTTTCAGGATAAAAGAAATTGTTGCAGAAATTGACATATCAGGCTTTGGTGAGGACCCATGAATCGCTGTCATTGGTCCTAAAGCATTGTACTTGGTTGGTTTTCCTAGTCTTGAAACATTTAGGACTGCTTTCGGGCCTCTCTTAGGAACTCAGAGCCACATGAAGGAAAAGGTATGTGGTGGTAGAAGGTGGCGTACAGATAGAAGAGGAATATAGACAGGGCTGTTGAAGAAGTAATCTCTGAGACATTGATCTCCGAATCACTTTATAAAAAAAAAAGGTTTTTATTTGTACATGTGTTTCAATTATCACTGTTACCAAAAATAGAACCCAATCATAGACTAGGATAATTAAATTAGAATCTTAAAAATCAGTCACCTGAGGGATTCTAAATTTAAGAAATATTGACATGAACACACAAGTTCCTGCCGGAAAGCCAACATGACCCAAGTCCAGTACACAATGGTATCAATGGCAGAGGCAATCCAAAGTGATCACAGTTTTCTTTGTTTTTATTGCCTACATTGATGGAAAATTTATGATTTTTCACCCAGTAACAAAATGAATAGAACTGGCTTACATTTCATAATTTAAACAGATGATTTATACACTTTTGAAAATACAGTCATATTTTCTGCAGTTACGCTTTTTTCTTGTTTTAGAAACTTGCAAGGGGCTATAACTCAACCTTTTTCCAGTGCTTTATGAATGTTATTGTCTCTAATGATTTTTTTTTCAATTTCTCTGAGGCGCCATCATAACATCTAGGCTTTATCTTATATTGACTTTGAACAAATGGAACTCAAAAGGTAAAACAAAATATAGACTTGTCAGAAATTCGAAATCCTATAAAAGCTTGTGGTGGATAATTTAAGTGGAAGCTATTTTGATTGTCGCTGAAAATAACAATTGAGCATCATGCTGACATGGGTAGAACAATGAGCCCTTGGCAATTGTGGATTTAACATTCATGGTTTTGACTGTTCTTAAATGACCCTGAAAGCCCCAGAACATGTAGTAATTTGTAATTTTGCTGAGGCATGAATCCGAACTGCTTGCACTGGGAGGCAGGAGTGAGTCATTTAACTAGATACAGTGACTTTATTCCCTACTTGTTTTCTTGAAGAAGTTTTATGGATTTGGGGATTTGCAAAAGTCTCAGTAACTTCTTCACAAACATTCTCATATGCAACACAATATTTAAAACAAAACGGTAGTAAAAGAGTAAGAGAACAAATGCATAGAAACAAAGTAAGATAATTTTAGTATAGAACACTGAAATGTGAAATATCAATGAATACTTATTTTATTGATTTTCTATTAACTGGAATAATGTATGTTAAGCATCTAACATAATGTCTGACACATGGCGAAGTGCTCTTTCTGTGTTAACTCTTCTTTGCTTCATATTTGTTATTGAAACATTTATATGTAGCTTCTACTTATGGATAACTTCCTTTAAATTAGATAAAGGAAGAAAATATCAGAGGCTATCACTGTTTTTTTTTTTTTAATTTTTTGAGGATTCAAATAATGGTTAGTGCAAAACCTGCTTAAGATAAGGAGTCTCTGTATTACAAAGCCCACACTTGATTTAGCAGTCTATATTTATGTGTAGCGACAGAGGCATTGTTTATACATTCTTTTAATCTGTAGCCTCACAGTGTGACAGGATTAAGAATTTGGGCCCATATGCAGATGTTAGGGTGTGTGGTAAAATTGAGACACTTCAATAAGTTTGCTTTTGAAGATTCAGAATGAGGGCTTGATACACCCACTTGGCTTTTCTCGGTGTCTGAACACAGAACCTCAGTAATCCTTCTGATGGAAATCTCATTAGCGTGTTTCAGATCACATTATATTTATACATGTATCATGTCTGCTTAAAAATCAAATAAGGTTTGTTTTATATTACGATGGTCTTTTTTAAATGAGTGAATGTTTCAAAAAATGACACTGAAATAACTTTTCTCATAGATTCGGTAATTTACATATTTTGTAGATATTCAAATGAAAGATGATCCAAAACGCAGCCTTCATTGTTCTAAAGCTGAGGAAGCTGAATGTCATTTGATGTATTCCTGTAACACATTGTCATAATAAGAAGAACCTAAGATTTTATCTCTGTGTTTGGACATTTTGTAGGGGAGAGGGTATTTTTAATAACACCTCCCCCCACCTGGGATTCTAAAGTGCTGCACTCTCATAGGAGTGACAAACAATAGAAATCAGCCAATTGTTTGGTCATTGAAAACATGAATATGGTAATTCACACCAACAGGAATATTGAGCTACCTTCCCTTCAATCAAAATAATGAGAAAGCAGTTATACATTTGCATGAAAATAGAAATTTAGGGTGGCATTACAGTTTTCCCATTGTAATCTGCTCTTTCACTGCCCCTCTCCCCTTAACTGCCTTAGGTTTATAAACTGCTTCAGCAACCATCAACCAAGAAATGTACATGTCATCTGCAAATCACAGATCTTGACTCGAGTGATTGAACAGGGAGAAGTGCTGAAGGGTTCATAGTGGCCAGGACAAGACTTAAAAGTGATGCGAAATAGGGAGCAAAGAGGGCTGTAATTGCCTTGGAGCCTAAAATAGACTGAGCTTCAATGCCATAGAAAAAATCACCAGCTTCTCCATCATTTCTTTAAAGGTCAAAATTTTTGTAGGTGGACTGGGAGAGCAGCGGATTGCAGATGCGTTTAACAGCAGGATATTTTCCGCTGCCATGGCCAGTTAAGGAAGATTTTCAAAAACACATCTGCTGGTAAACAGTTTGGCCCTACTCTGGGTCATCTGCCTTCTCTGATCTCCTTGCTGCATGGATTCTTACCTGGGTATAGTCCCAAACCTCACATCAGTCAAAGCTAGGCTTTCAGTGTAGTCTATTATGTTTTTTAGAGAGATACCTCAGTGGCTTTCAGGGAGGTTTTATGATGTGGGGCTGCCTCTTCCCAAATGCATGAAGCACACACACGAGGCATGCAGGCACAGACCATGGACTTGCACCATTTCCTCTTCATGCTGCTGGTCAGCAGGCAGGCAACAATGCCCAACCTTCACTACCAACCATCCAATGCAAGCCCAGTCACCCCCTCTGTTGAGTTGTTCAAAGGAACTTGAGGGGGTAAACTGACTGGGTACCTTTTAGGGAAGTCACCCAATGCTCTACCATGTCACAATTAACTGTTGGCCACTATAAATAAGTAAGCCATTGGGCAAACTCAACCTAAGCCCACAGTCAGAGTTAGATCAAGCAGTAGGAAATCTTTCAGCTCTGCCCACATTTGCATGCTGGTCTCTAGGGGCACTTTTCAAGAATAATAAAGGTCAAGGAGCTCTCAAGGAAGCTCTTCTAGATAATAACCATCTCACAAGTTCTCCATGAAGACTACATCTCCAAGTAGATATGTGGGAAGGTCAGGTCCTAGAATAACTCAATTCTCAAAGTTTGTCCTAGGAGCCAAAGATATGCTAGAAACCAAAAACTTGCTCTTTTCCAAACACCTTGTGTTAGAATGAGAACCCAGTGCCATTTAGAAATTATACGTTATCTGAACCTCTTGCCAGCAGCAACTGGTAACATACTGGCACACATGGATGAGTATGGCCATATGTGGTCCCCTGGGAAGGTATGTCGTGGATTTTACTGTTCACAACTGTTTTAAAGACATTGTCCATAGTATTCACATAGCCATGCATTCAGGTTGGGATGGCAAAGTATCTGGTATGACCTGTCTGGACATGGGGCTCCTTAGGGGTGGCTCAGGGACTCACATATTCCAAAAGGATACTATCAGGCCAGAGAGGCTAAAGATTATAATGCCTTTCCCTCGGAAGGGGCATAAGATGTTCTCCCTCCAACATTTCCCAATACTTGCTTTTCCATTGGCAAAGAAAAAATAGAAATTAATATTAATTCCTTACACAGTTTCCTTATTTGACCCTTTACTGTTATCCCAAGCAGAAGAGTGGTGACTAAAAAGGGCCACATTTAGTTGTATAACCTTAGGTGAGTTACTTTAGCTCTCTTTGCCTCAGTCCCTCTAAACTAAAAGGGACGAATAATAGCATGTGTTCATGGGGTTGTTGGAGGATTAAAATGGGTCAATATGTGAAGAGTGCTTAGATTTGTGCCTGGCATACAGTCAGTCCTCAGTAAATAGTTCAATTTAAAAGATTGTTGTTCTTGTTATTGTTATTATGTCTTTGTAATATCTAATCCACCATCTTTCTCTGTATCCTGGGGTGGGGGGTGAGGTGAGGGTTCAGTAAAGATAATGGTCTGGGGAGTAGGGAGGGAGTGGGAGGAGGCTTCTGGGTATTACACTGTTGGCAGATAGACAAAGAATCCCATGGAATTTCATTCATTTGCAAAGGTTGCTGTAGCTTCTGCTCTAGCTTTCTGTTTTACCTTTCCGACTCCCATAATTCACTTTCTCTCTCCACATACATCTAGATCTTTCATAGGGACAAAACAGGATCTTCTGAAGAGTTTTCAGAAGTCAGTACAGAGACAAGGTTGTAAAGCGAGAGCACATCAGTACAGAGCTAACATGGGCCAGGGAAGGGAAGTGCAGTACAGTGCTCGGGGTCCCAGGATTTAAATTCACACCACTAACTGTGACCCTTGTGAAATATGATGCAGTGAAGGAGGGGGAGAAATTCAGTTTGGAATCACTAATCTACTCATGCCGCTTTCTTAACTCTTAGTCATTAAGGGATCGAAGCAAAAATGCTTTCATTCGCCCTGTGAGATACAGAGTGGCATGCTGCTTTTGCCAGGTCTGCCTCTGCCTGCTGCTTTAAAAGTGCCCAAAGCCCAAGTCTGGGAGGAAAGCAAGTGGTAGTTTATGCTAAAATACTAAAGCCATTTGAAAGTAAATGTATATAATAGAAACAATTTAAGCAGCTGGTGGATATCATTACATTCATTTCTCAAGGAGGCCTGTCTTCTGGTGACACCAATCAAAGAACTGGGTCATCTCTCAACAGTAGTTTTCTTGGAGGCCATGAAATTCTTGCCTTGATTTCATCCCCCTTTGGCTGAACATGCGCTGAGAACAGCCAAGCTGGTGAGGACTCAAGCAGCCCATGCGGCTGTCATCAACTCCATCTGAAGAGTTTATATCTTTAATGGGATCAGAGGTCTTATCAGAGATTTTTTGTAAGTGCCACAGAGAAACTATCTTACTCTCACCACCAATTCTACACCTGACAATTCTCCTATTTATCAGTTAACAATTATTGTCTGAAAGCGAGTCAATTACAAATGGGAATTTATGAAGTTCTTAGCAACTAAGAAGAAGCCTGATGGAATCTATCCATTCTGTTCAGAAAACTGAAATGTGAATTGTCTGAAGACAGGACTGACTTCACATAAATTAGCACTACATCATAGTATAAATCATTAGCATACTAATTCTTGTGTTTCTGTATATAGCCAACAAGTTACAACTATGTATAAAGGGAAACAAAAGCATATGGTTACTGTTAAAGGTGGTATTAATTCTGGACTCCCAATGCCCTCCTCTGTGAATTCTTCCCAACACCCCAGGGAGAGTTGACTGTGCTCTTCTCACTCTCTTCAACTCTATGAAATGGCTCAGAATTGATTTTGGTGTCATGTATCTTTACTTTTCTCCACCACTGACTGAGCCCTCTTTGAGGGAAGGAACCTTGTCACACATCTGGTGCTCAACCTCTGTTCCTGGTGTCTAGCATTAGTGTGGCACATAGAAGGGGCCAGAGAACATGGGCCTAATAGATACATGGATAAATCTTAGTGTTAGTTCTGTCCACAAACATCAGCATTTTGAAGGGATTCCCCCCTTATTCTCTAAAGCTCTGACTAACAAATACTGATTAAATTCCTAAGCAACATCCGTGGGTCCATTTTGTGCCCGAGTTCACAGAATTCTGTCCAAAAGCAACTTCAGAAAGTGATCTCTCTGAACAATTCTGCGTTTCCAACTGAATTGCGATATGTTGTGACACCCACCCTTGAGCCGTGGAAAGGAAGGAACTATTTTTAATAGTTCTTTTGGGAAGGGTATCTGATGTCCCATGTCTCCCTGTTGTTCTGAACATTGCCACAACCAGGTGGAGCCTGACAGCCACTTGTCTCAGATGGTACATGCAATCATGCTTTCTGTCCTGAACACCTCTGCTGCCAGAGACTGGGATACCTGCCAGAGCCCCCTCAGCTGCTCCAGGGCATACATACTGGAGAAGTCAGTACTATTTGGGGGCAACTTTGGTCAATGGTATATGAAGACCAGTGAATGAATGTGTCTTGCTGACGATTTTAATGAACGCTCACAGGTTTCCTAGGCTGTCTCCCAGAGGAAGGAGCTCCAGTTTCACATGGTGGTAACCAGCTCAATAATGCACTCCGGACTGGTCTTCCTTCCATGTTTCATTCTTTTCAGTTCCCCACTTTTTCCTCTGGCATTACTTCCCTAAAGAAACAACCTGCATGCAAGCCTCTGTCACAGGATCTGCTCTTTGGGGAAACTCAGGCAAAGTGCAAACCATGATGTGACTAACCCATCCACAGCACCTATTTAATGATATTTTGACTAGGTTCAGAATTGATCATGGTGACAAACAAAATGAAGATATATAATGCCTTAGATCACATCCTCATAAAAGAGAGTAAGTATATAAAGGATTCTATAATTAAGTGTATAAAATTAACCATTCCACAAAATTTTAACTATCTTCTAGTGATTTATAGTCTTCCTTTGGATTGATATAAAAAATTAGGCCAATGAAACATGTTTTTCTAAGTACTTACCTATAAAAGTGAATGAATAGCAATTTACCAAGAAGCAATAGACTTAAAATGTTACTTTATCCCATGAGACAGAAAAAGCCTTATCCAGGCTAAAATAAAAGCCACATTGACTTTGCCTAGATTTTCCTCTGCATCTAGTTCCCCTTTAATGATATTCATCACATTTGAGATTATTTGCTTAATGCCTGCCTATTTCACTAGACTAAAGCTCCTGTGATGGTGAGGACTGCCTGTCTCATTTAAAAGCATATCCTTAGCACTCAGCTCTGCATCTGGCGCACAGTGGGTCTTCAATGAATGCTTATTGAATTTAACTGTACAAAATATAAAACATCTGACAAAATCTATGCCACTCACGTGACCACTCAGAGACCATCCCGTCCAGTATCAGTCAACTGTGTTCATGTTAATTAACGAAGGTTGAATCGGGCCACACACCCTCTTACACAGTGAAGACAGAGCAAACGAAAGTTCGAACTGGTCAAAACAAAGGAACCTGACTTTCTTCACATCTAATAGGAACTTTAATGTGAACTCTTTTTCTCTAGCAAAGTCACTGAGCTTCTCTTTATCACTAATAAAATTAAATTAATACTAAATCTTGAATTTCTGATATTGAAGAGCAACGACAGTCAAAGAGCCAATGGACCTAACTGGATTATACAAATGAGAGTTTGCTGTAACTTTAATTTCAGAAACCTTAAAACCAAGAAATTTGTCAAAATCTTTAACAGTGTTTAAAATATTACCCCCCAATTTTTTATGTTCATATAAAATCTTCCCTGCTAAATTATCTGTGGAATAAGTTTACCCTTCACAGAAAAGAAGAACAATAGAATCTTCTTATAAAAACCTTATTTTTCTCCTCTCTCTCTTCTTCTCCATACAAAGTAGCTCTCTTCATCTTTAAACACATATAACATACATCCTACCTCAACCATTAATCATATCATTGACTCCTTTAGCTCTATGTTCACTGCATCTTCTTTTCTTTCTCGTGCTGTGAAATCACTTCTAGAACCATCACTGCAATGATACCACTGACAAGTAGGCCATATTATTAGTCTCAGAACTGAACATGGTAGAGGAAGTACCACTTGTCCAAACTCTGATTTTAGCCTCACTCTCCTATTAATTGGCTCCATGGATTTGCGCAGTGATATACACCATTTTGGAGCCTCTCTTTTCCTCTGTTGTAAAAGAGAAGGAAAAGGGATTGATTTCTACCATACTTCTCAACTTTAACAACCTGTGAATATTTTCAGAGAGGAGTCTTGATAGATATTTAGTTTGGTTTTGTTTTGTAAATTGTACCTTCTGTGCCAAGCATTAATTGGTATGCTTAGCTTTTCTAGTGACACTAATGACTGTCTTCTTCATAAATGATCAGTAACTTCATAAATGGAAGTCAGAGTACTTCCAGAAAGTTGGTTGCTTTACCACTTCAATTTTAAGTAGCAGTTGTTCTTCCTAACTGGTGCTGTTCTGCCCAAGAAAAAATAATGTTGATAAAGTTTGAAACCTGGAAGGATCTAGATGCTCCCTTCTTTGCAGAGCTAGAGGTGGCTTGCAGAGAGGGTCAGTTTGTAGTTTGTACACATCTCCCCTCTTAGATCATTTCCCTGACTTTTTAACTAAGAAATTGGGCACACAATAGAAGCCAAAGTCAACCAGAGCCAGATTGTACCCATTTAGTGATAGTTTATAAATGTTATTAATAAGCTCAAGGTAAAAGGAGACTAGTGTCATTGTCTGTGGGTCATGGAATATATTTTGAAGTTTCAGAGGAGGTAAATGTTTGACTATAGATGCTAAATATATCTGGCAAATAAATCCCAATACTTATCTTAGAAATGATCACAAGGTCAAGGCCTGTGATTTAAGATGAGAATATATGTCAGATTGTAAATGGACCACACCAAATTACATGATTACCTCACTTTTTCCCTAAAGAATGACTGTGGCATAGGAAATAATCTATACTGTGATTTCCTAATTATCCTTAGGATGGAGATATTTCAATCACCAAATTTTAGTCTCAGAAATTGAGAAAAAAGTGAATCAGATATTCGGAAGAACTTCCTCTCATGAAAGACTGTGATTTGATTTTATTTAAATGTCCATTTTAAAGAAATTCAAAGTTGTTCATCAGAAACCAGAATTTTTAAAAATTATACTTGATATTTATAAAAGAATAATAATTCAAATAATCTTTCCTTCTCAAAGACATGCAGTTGATCTTTGGTGTAGGTGTGTGGGTCCATGTGTTGCCAAGTTAAGCTCCAGGGCATTACCTCCTGGCCTAAGTACCACTAAATAATAATACTAGAATCTAATTAATTAACTGTATAATTAATGTATATCAATTAATTATGAATTAATGTATGTTATTAATTATTATCTACATTATTGATTAATATATTATTATGCATTAATATTGTATCGTCAAGCAAACAAGAAACTTTGTGGATGACTCAAAAAACAAGCAGATCAATAGAGAGGAGTTTTCCAGAACTGTATCTGATACTATAGAAATGACTGATGATTTCAGAAATACATTGTCCAACTGATGGATGGTCAAATCAATGTATTTTTACATTACAACAATTCTAAATCTTCTAAAGTAGAAATCACTGCATCATTAATTAAGTTATTCTAGTATGTTTCCCCAAAACTTATCTGTTCTTTTCCAATATAAATGATAAATACTCTTTAAAAGTTATTTTTATGAAATATTTCAGACACAAGAGATATAGAAGGAAATACAACAAATTCTTCAGTACTTGCCACTAGGCTTAAAAAATAGCACATCACAACTACAATTTAAGAACTTGTGTGTACCTTTCCTTGTTTCATTTCCTTCTTTCTCCATACCATCAAACACTCATCATGTGCATGTTTTTATGGACTTCCTACATGGGAATGCATCCCTAAAATATATCCTGCTGTTTATGTTTTCTAAAACTTTATACAAACGGCATCATACTCTAAGTATGTGTCACCAGCTTACTTTTATTAGCTTAATATTATGTTTATCCATATTGATATATGTCATTTTTGCTTACTCGCTTAAGCTGCTAGATAGTATGAATTTGCCTCAATTTATTTATTCATTCTCCTCTTTATGAACAGTAAGATTTTTATTTTATTTTTATTCACTCTTATAAACAATGTTACAATGAATACGGTTACATATGTGACATATGTAAGAGTTTCTCTAGGAACTCTTTCTATACACCTAGGAATAGAATTTCTCAAACACTGAGTTAGTATCTTCGGTTTTATTAGTGTTACCAAATTGTTCTCTGAGGTATAAACTGCCCCACTGTATAGTCTCACCAGCAGTGTGCAGTCTTCATTGCCCCACCTCCTCTCATTACTTGGTGTGGTCCATATTTTCATAATGGCTCTTCTGATAAATGTGAAGTAACATTTTACTGGGTTTTAATTTGTATTACACTTTAACTCTTGATGAAAATGTTAGGCCCAAGCATAAGATATTCTGAAAGTTTTGCCTCCATCATCCCACTCCCCAAACCTCATTCTGCTAGGAAATTCTGAGAACTTATGTACCAAGGGACACTTCTGATGTTTTCTTCCATATGGAAGTATGACAGTTATGACCGCTTCCCCTCAGTGTTAAGTCAGAAACTGTGAAGTTTCTGAGATTTTATTCTACTTGGGAGCTAACAAGTTAGCCTGCCATAGTTTTATATACATAAACTGACAGAAGACACAAGACCCCTGGGTCAGAAAAACAGACCATTTATTACTCACAGCACGACTCCTGTCTCATAGAATTACTTGGTAAGTCATATACACTAGACTGTGCACTAAGCTGTCCACCATTTCCTCTTGTCCCTTTAAACTTAAGATAAATTTCAACCTCATGACCGCTATTGCAATCCTTATTTGCTTTCCTAGACAATTGGGAAATTCACTATAGTGAAACTTATCCCTTTTATTTCTACAAGAGCCATGTATATTAATCAGAAAATTTGAGGTATAGTAATTTCAGTTCCTTATTTTACTTTATCCAATTACAAGCTCAGCATTGTGGAACAGTGAACTCTAGCCAAACACAGTTTGTTCTACTTTTGAATACCAATTCTGCCATTTTATGTCTCAGTGGCTTTGGGCAACTCTTAATTTTTTCTGAGATACAATGACCTCATCTGTAAAGTAGTAATAATAGTGCTGCTGCAAAGAGTTGACAGACTTGGATGAGCTAGTGCAGATAAAGCACCTGATGTGTGATAGATACCTCGGTATTAACAGCTATTATTATTCTAAAAGATAACTTTTTTGTGAAAGGATGCTTATATCCTTGAATTTAACAACAACCCTTGTTTTGATGTTATTCCATAATTATTGCTCCCAGGGATATTTTGGACTTGACAGATAATAACTACTGCCATTAGTGAGTATCTACATCCTAGGTGTTTTTTTTTTTTTCAAAGTAAAAATTATGCTACCCATCTTACAGATGTGGATATAAAATAAGAGAGGTTAAAAAACTTGCCTAAAGTGACATAGGCAGTAGATGTCCCAGACTTGAATCCACAAGTTTCTTACCTCTTAACTCTGAGCTCTTGTTTATTTATCAGCACAAAGTAGGGCGTATACAATTTAACAAAGGATTCAGATACTGCAGTATTTGACTCATTTTACTTGGCCATAAATATGAGTATGACAGTAAGTACATATCACAGGTTTGGGGTAGAAATTGTGCCAAATTCTCTTGTGATCTTCACTACCATGGAAGTCTATTTCTACTAAACATACACAAAGTATTCAAGCTCCTTGCATAAGTTTGATAGTTAGCAAACCTCTTGAGTAAATGAAATATTAAAAAATCAGCAATGTGTTTAAGATTTCATTTTTCCCCACTTAACTGAAAGCATTTTGAAAACCTAGCAACAATGCAAAGGAAGCTCCTCTGGCACAGAAAACAATCCCAGGCCAGAGATACTTAAACTTAGGCACTTTATAACCAATTCAATTTAAACTTCTCATTTTTATGATCCTTCTGCTGAGCAGTAAAATCAGAGAGAATACTCTCTCATTTATATATATACTTGAATACCAGAATTTTTAGTATTTTCAGGTTCAGTCAGAAGACTTTATCTGATCAGAGTGATTCTTTAACTAAGTTAACACAGAAATGCAGCCTCAACGTCAGTGGCTTAGACTTAAAGAACCATACTTAAGACTGAATGGCATGTTTAACTTTTGTCTTTTTCATAATCTAAAGACTTATCTGAAGTTATACAATAAGAAAAATCAATGTTTAAAGTCTAAAAAACTATTACATTCAGAAATCTTTCCCCCAAAGTCCTTTGTCTTTCACTGGGTCGCTATTTTAATTTGTGATTAAATCACTATAATGCCACAAGTGATGATGTGAGACTTTCTGTGAAATTAGTCAACCCACACTTAGCTTTCTGTCCTTTGCTTCCAGACTGAGCAGAATCTTGCAGTATTACCCCATCTCTGACTGTCTGTTCTTCCAATTGATTTTTAAAGTTAATTTTAAAATAAATAATTATAAGAACTTATCAATGTCATCGCCCATGCTATACTTTTTCTTCCTCCAAAAATTATCTTTCTCCTTTCTGCTCAGATTACTTTTCCAGAAAATCTCCAAACAAATTCTTAGAAATAGAAGCTCCTGGTCTAAAACCAACCTGAACTACCTAGAAATACATTAGGGGAAAATCCGTTTTGCTAGCTCTTTAAGATAGGTATAAAGACTAAAATAATTATTCTCTTTCACTTTAGACAAACTCTTAGATTTAACTTTTAATTACTTCCTAGCAAGGACTACTTCTACCTACTTCGCTTAAACAGATGTAACTACAACCTCAAAAACACGGTTGTTGACTGCTATCCTCCAAAGGCCTGTTCATTACCTGTCATTAAATGTTTTAAAAGTTTGCATAATTGATCCAGCCAATAAGTCATCATTGATTTATGGGGTTCTGTGCTGAAAAGTTGCTCTTTAAAAATTCATAACACTGGTATGTGTCTTTACAATCCATTAGCTGTTTACGTACCCACGGTCTTAGCATTGATTGACCTTGGACTGAGATGCTCATGGACTTCTTTTTTTGCAAGTCCTCAGTATAGAGAATTAATACTTCAGTCTTCTCCCTTGACAGCTATACTTTGATTTTTCCCCCTCCATCAAAATGGAAACTTTACTTGAAATGATGAATAAATAAAGCATATTCCATAAACAGCTCTTCACTATTATTTAAGCTTATGGGCTGCGTTGTGTGAATCTCCTTTCCCCACCATCAGATTCAAGTGTGTAAATGTTCTAAAAGGCTTTGAAAGTTTTATGATGATTTCAGAGGATGGAGGAGTAATAGCTGAAGAGTGAAGCTATTAGTTTTAATATTTATATTGAGTGCTCTGAAACATTAATGTGACAAGATGTAAGATCAGTGCAGTGGGATATATTTACTTCACAACCACTGCCACATGACAAAAAAAAAGTGTGTGTATATGTATGTTTGTGGTATGTGTATGTTTATTTTCTAAAGCTTTGAGGACAAGGTTCAAATGTTGTTTGCAGGTTATTATTTTTTTTTCCTTTTCACGAGATTCAAAGTTCCGATTGACAAATACATTAGCTTTCTTGAACTTGAGCTATTTTTAGGAAGCAGAAATGGACTGCCAGACAAAGGCTGACATATGGTTTTGTTAATTTGTGTGGGTCTGGGTTCAAATAGTCCTCTGAGCCTGTCATGGTGAATATCATCCACCAGATCAGTAACACTTTGTCCTGCCTTCACTCCCAACTGTGTCTTCGGAAAATCTAAAGAATGATGTTTGTAAATCATGATTGAGAAACCTTCATATCAGAGCTGCTTTTTGTGACTTAATGTGGAAGAGAAATGAGGCAAGGAAGTTCTGAGCTCTGGACTCTGACAGTTCTGTTTCAATCTCAGCTCCATCCTAACAGGCTGTGTGACCCTGTGCATGTCCCTTTACATTTTCAAGCTTGGCTATTGATTAATGAGAATAATAGTTGTACCAATTTACATACTTCTTGTAATGATTGAGGTAATCCCTATAAAGACTTGGCACAATAAATTCTCTCTATTATTATTACCACAATCAAATGAGCAAATTCCTGTAGAGCGTCTATAATGTACAAGACAATAAATTTGCATAAATTGTTGGATTTTTAAAATATAATATATGGCTCTCATTCTCAAGATATTAACAATCTACTAGGAAAACAAGAAATTTGTCTATTTAATCTCAGAACAAGCTCAGAGGTGTTGTTCTGGAACTGGAGCAGACGTGAAAGACCTGAGTGTAAGTACCATCTCTGCCATCCGCGGCCTGGACAACACCAGTCTTGTCACTTAATCTCTCTGAAACTCAATTTCTTCATATGCAACATAGGTATATTGATACTTTACCTCACATAGTTGCCATGAAGGTTAAAGAAGATAATGTTAATAATGTTTGTGGTAAACAGGAAGCTATTAAAAAGGTATGTTCAGACAATCCCAAGATTTAAGAATTTAGACAACCCTGAATGGCCACAGGACTTACTAGCTATTTTTGGATCTCCATAGCCATGAAGACATTTATTATAAAATCAATGAGGCAGAAACTCATAATAAAGATTAGTAAAGGAAGTCCCTGTTTATCCTGGGTGTTCATGGCAGAGTGAACTTAGACAGGACATTTCAGGACAGTTTCATCACTAATAAGCAAAGAAAAGTAATCAAATATAAGATTATGCAAAATGGAATGATAAATATGAACACAAAGCAAAGGAAAGAGAGTCAAGGCATGTGGGGATGGTAGAAGTGTGGTGTGGACATGGGCACTGAGTGATGGGAAATGAAGTTAGAAAGCTGAGCTGGGGAAGATGGGAGGACCTTGAGTGCCAGGCTGAAGAGCTATTTGATCCTGTAGCCCAGTTTTCTCCTTTTCCTTTTTTCTTAAGCAATATAACATCTTAATAATAATTAACTTTTATTATTTAATCTAAGTAAAATAAATTCATAGTTTAAAACAGCAGTTCTTACCCTTGGGTGTATATCAGACCCACTTGGGGAGTCTTTAAACATTCAGTATCCAGGCTTCACCCAAAACAAGTTAAATTAGAATCTCTGGGGGTAGGGCCCAGACATCAGCATTTTTAAGGCTCCCAGGTGATTCTGGTGCATCCAAGGTGGAGAATCATTAAGTTCTTGCCCATTTTGTACTACAGCTAAAGAGAGCTATTCTTCTGCTCCATCTCATGCCTCCCCTTAGCCTCATGTTCTAAAGGCCATAACTTCTATCTTATGTTTTCCATATATTAGTATCTTTCTTTTATGTTTGAGGTGTTCTTCAGATTTGTGGGAATCCTTGACCCTCTGTTCATGTTTAAGAATGAGGTACTATAAAAATTATGGAAAATTCTTTTGCATGGACTTTGCATGGATTATGAAATATTCCTTTGCAACTATTAGGCTTCATTGTAGGTTAGTCGTGCTGAATTTTTAGTTGAAGGAACTTCAGATGTCAACATCCATAATCCTTTTCTCTGGGGTTTTTCAGTTTCTAAGATAAAACTCCTCTAGACTCCTGCCTAGGTGCAGTATTTATCTGGGTTCACCTATTCTGTGAGCTGGTAGGCAAAGAATGCCAAGGTCCTTACTACATGCAAACTATCACTACATACCCCCCTTTTTTATCTCTGCAACACATCCTTTGCCCTCTGATGTTAGCAAAGCCTCCCTGGTTCAGTTTTCCCAGACATTAAATCTCTGTTCTCCGCGGTGAATGTGGGGGAGGGGTGGTGGACTACAAGAGGTAAAGGTGAGCAATAGACTCCTGGCTATTCTGGCCTGGGCAGTGGGCTTGGGAGTCCAAACTCTCCATATTCTAACTTTCCACTAATTCACCCAATTTCTGCTCCATCCCCTTATTTTCTTACCACATTATACAGTACTTGGTCTCCAATCCTGATTTTTTTCTGGGGTCTTATAGAGTGAATCTGCTCATTTCTTACTAGTATTATCCTCTGCAACTACTTGTATATTCATTTCCTCTGCTCTGCTGAATCATTTACCACACTCCCTCTACTTCTTATCCTCTAAAAATGTCACAGCTTCTCTTGTCTGCTGTTGTCTCCTTTCCTGTATCTTTCTCCCTGTGGATTTATATAATTTTGGTTTTGTTTTTTTGAGTATTATTTTAATGGAAAATTCAGGTAGGAGAAACAAGTGTGGTCAACCTCCCATGTCAAAAAGAGAAGTCTCAGAGGGATGGAGGAGAGGGAGTTAATATTGCTATTTTTACAAATATTATACAAAACTATGAGAAAAACATTTTAAAGTGGAATCACTCCATATAAATGAGGAATAAAGGAGTCAGAGGTCTCTCTTCCATCTTCTAACCCTTCCCCTCTAAACCCAGATGAACTATGAGAATACAGACAGAAGAAAGCCCTGGTGTAGACAGAGTGTGGTCAGGGGTGAGAACTCTGGTTTCCAATTCCTGCTCTTCTGAGTCCTACAAAAATCTGAAGTGACCAAGGAGCCATGAGGGAATTGTCTTGTTTCCTACCATGGTTTGGTAGGTTTCTGTTTCAGATTCTATCACTCGATAAAAGTTTCTTGAGAATTTTCTTTCTAAAAAGATTTTGTAGGGAATAAAAAAGTCAACAAAGTAGTTTCTATGCTCAAGGAGTTGATAAACTAGTGAGGAAGGTGGTTAGAGTAGCTATCACATTGAATGACCTTTCAAAGGCTCTGTCCCACTTTACAAGTCTTCCAGAGCTGAGAGGGCCTCCAACCATTTCCCCAACCTCATCTCTTCAGAACCACTTATCTCATGGAATTTTGCATGGGGATGTTCAAAGAGGGCACAACTAAATGGTGAGCAGGCAGATGTTTCCCCTATAATCTAACCAGGCTCCAATTTCAACTTCCCTCCTCAGTTCCCTGGCCTCAGCAGAGATCCTGAAGGATAAACTCTCTCTAGGCCAATAACAAATCATATCTTCATATTTAACAAGTATTGCCCAGGCCCCAAATTCAAAGTGGAAAATAAGTATCAGCAGATGGAACTCATTCTTACGTTTAACTCCTTTTCTCTTTCTCTCTTCCCCTCCATTTCTTCTTGTCCTTTTTTCATTTAAAGGATTCCCTTTGAGCATCATCCCAAATGTTCACATGGAGGCAAATAAATATGCTTTTTTTTCTCCCTAGCTATGAGTCCTTTAATGTAAAGGTTACATGGCAAATATTTTATATCCCAAATGTCAAGACAACCATGAAGTTTCCCGAGGGGACTGTTTTTCAAAAACTCCATGAAATCAGGTTGGCAGTCCAGGAAAGACATAATGCTGCCGCCACACATATCCCTTGACAAACCACTGGAAATGGTGTACTCTTAGTAACACTTGGAAATAGCCCAAGGTGGGGTTTCTGGGGGCTCAGAAGGCATCCTGGGTGGCAGGTACAACCTCCTACCCATTCCCAGTCCAGACCATGGCCCCTTACACTGTCTGCTCATTTTTCCTGACAAAGAATATCTCCACACACAAATAAGTGGGTTTCAAACACCTGTGGGAAGAACTCACGCACCTTTCTAGGCTTATTCTCTGGGTATACTAAGGTCCACCATGCAAACATAACAGTAACAGTAACTTTCTTGCAAATGCTCTTCCCTTAGTGGAATTCCTAAGTGCTCTGCCCACCATGGGGCAAAGTAATTCAGATAGGGAGGCAGACTCTGGCAGCCTTTTCATAAATCCTTCCTCTCTCTTCTTAGTAAGTGAAAGGAGGAAGACAAAGGAAAAGAGAAGATGTGAAAAAGTTATTAACTTATTTACAGATTTCACCTCTCTCTGCCTGACTCAGAAGTTTTGAGAGTCATGCTTACTTACTTGATCTCCATTCCCCAGTGTTCTGAAAAAGGAAGGGTAAAAGTCATACTGGAAGATTCTACAGAGAAAATCAATAAGAATAAAAGAAAATGTGCACGCCCCAAGGGGCTATGTGAAATGAGAAAAATGTGACATATTGAGAAGTACTGTACAGGAGACAGAGTTGGGAGAAGAGAGGCGGCATAAAGATAAATGAAAGGTTTTTTTGGTCCAGTACTTTTCTGGACTAAGTGAGTGAGAAACTCCTGCAAGTTTCCTTGGGAAAAACAATGGAAGATAATGGGTGATGTTACCATACTTTGCTTTGTCAAAACTTCTTAAATGATTGGTACATACAAGAGAAGATTTGAGTTTTTATTGGCACTATAATTCTTTAATCATAAAACATCACAGAAGCTTTCTAAGCCTGCCCAGAGAATAGCTCCATATATATTTTAGCTATATACCCATCTCTTCTGCAAGCTCCAACATTTTGTTCCACTCAGCTACTTCCTGTGAATTATTCTTCTAAGTTATCTTTCTCTTCTCTTCTTTGCAAAATGTACTCTTGACCTTAAATTTTTTCCATCCAGAGCATTTATTTACCAAATGGAGGCCTGACCAGTGAATGAGGAATAATGTTTGAATCAATGAAAAGACAAGGATTCTTTGATCAATGCATGTGATATCTTTGACCTGCCCTTCTAGATTTACCTTTTTCAACCTTGGTCTAGACTCCTGGGAGCTGACTTTTATGGCCTGATTAATGAAACCTCTTGTCTTCTGACTTCCAGTTAAGTTTGGCCAGTAAGGTGCACCAGAAGGAAATCTAGGGATAAGAGTGAGGCTAGTCATTTATACCCCAAACTCACTTCCTGCTATAGAATAGTGTCCCTCAACTGAAAGCACAAGTCAAGAGACCCTCTTCACACAGCTCTCCTTCCTGGGTTCTGGTGACCACTCTTCCTCTTGGTCATTGAGGCTTGGAATCTGGTGATATTCCTTCTGGGTTTTTCCTGCTCCTCATCAATATCCTTATAAACATCCTCTCTATTAGATTCTCCTCAAACTACCAAATTAGAGCCTACCATCTGTGTCCCACTGGGACCCTGACTAACACAGTTAGCAGAATGATATTTAGCCTACCTAGAAGGTGTAAATACAATAATGTCCTATTTATTAACATATTAAATAAACATAAACAAGCTGAGAAAAAATCTTACTAGACTTAAAATATATAATAAAGTATAAATTATAACTAGTAAACTATATCAATAATATGGGTTTCCTATACTTAAGAATCCTATGATTCCAATCACTGTGTTATTTAAAAAGCCTGTTAAAAATCTTTGCACAATCATCTTCCTTTTTAAACTTCTAATCCCCTTACCTCCAAAACAATGCTTTCAATGAAGGATCTGAGAAAGGTATAATTATAACCCTAATGGACCAAGATGAAAAGGATCTGGCTGGAATAAGTAAAGATTATAAAGAAACTAAAAGTGAAATAGAAGTATTCATATCTACATTAGAAGCAGTAAAGAGAGGAATTGTCACTGAATAAAATCAAGTCAGCAGTTGTATAGAATTCACTTGAGAGGCTTTATCAGAACACAATGGAAATGTATATAGAGAATTAGCTGAAAACCAGTTGAGATCTAAGTGAAGTTACTAAACAGGCTACACACAAGATAGATATTCAATAAGCAAAGCTTTCTAATATATCAGAACAATTATTTAGAAAATATCATAGAAGTCAATTGATATTTTAAAAAACATATTTAATTATATTTGTTACTTAATATATTTGTTTATGTTAACAACAAATTGATGTATGGGGTCGTATGAAGAAAATTATAAAGTTTTATTTGCTTATAAAAATAAATGGAATGACATGTTATTTTAAGTGGATAGGAAAATTCACTATTGTAAACATATCAAATAATTTGGAAGTTTAATATGATAATAATAAAAATCCTAATGAGACTTTAATTTGGTGTAGAGTGGAGAGGAGAAGGACTTGACACAGGATTGTGAATTAATATAAGCAAATGTACAAATAAAAGCAATGAAATTTTGAAAAACAAGTTCAAAAAGACTTACTCTACCAAGTTATATTACAAAGTTATAATAATTAAAACATTATGTTACTGTTACAATAATGAAAAAGGAATTTTTTCATTACCTGAAACAGAATAGATATTTTCAAAATAATAATCTCTATAAGCATAAAGTAAAATGGAACCATAAAGCAATAAAGAAAAAATAGATAATTAAATAATTGATGTTGAAACAAGTAGATAAATTTTTTTAAATATGTTCAGCTTTACCTCATGTTATATCAAAACCAATTCTAAATGGATTAAAGAACTACACTTTTGAAATTATACTATAATATGCTAGAAAATTAATAAATACTAGAAGATCTTGGCTGGAGAAAGAATTTTCTATGTAAAAGCAAAGAGGAAAGCCATAAAGAAATAGTTTAGTAGCTTAAAAAAATTAACTTCTATATGCTAAAACACACTAGAGTAAGGGTAGATTGTTATAACAAAGTCAACAACAAAATGGCTTTAAAAAAAAAAGCAGTTTATATGCTCTGACCTGAGTCCAAGGTGTACCATTTAGCTTCACCTGAGTTCTTTCCAATTCCTTCCTCTGTTATCTTCTAAGGCACTACTGTTTCCAGTGGGATTTAAGCTAAGCCTGTGCCACATCTGGGTTTCCAGCTGGTAAACAGGGGGAAGAGTGTGAATGAAACACTGCATCACTGTCTTAAAGGCCTGGTTAGACAATGGTAACTATCTCTTCTGCTCACATCCCATTGACAAAGAGTTAGCCACATGGCTCCATATAACTGCAAAGAGGGTTGGAACATGTAGTCTCTAGCTAGGGAGCCAACATCCCACTATACTAGACTATAGAAAAGGAGAGAACAAATTTAGGTAGAAACAGCAATATCCGCCACACCACTGTAAAGACAATTAAAAGGCAGAGAGCAAATTAAAGAAAAATACACGCAGTAAATGTGGAAAAAGGTTGTCATCATTATGGCATAAAGTAGCTTATATCATAAATCAAAAAGAAAACATTAATACACTGATAAAAATGGGTAAAGGGCATATACAAACAATATAAATAGTCTATAAACATGAAAATTAGACAACATTGCTTGTAATAAAAGAAATTGAAATTGAAACAATTAAATACCCTGTTCACCAATCTATTTATCAAAACCTTTTTTAATGGCCATTTTCAATGTTGGCACAATATGGTGAGACCATTTTGGTAGAATATAAATCAGAGCATTTAGCCTTTGTGAAACGCACTTGGTTAATATATACCAAGAGCCTAACCATTCTCTTCTCCTGGAACCCTGAGTCCACATTAGGAATCTACCCTAAGGAAACAACCAAAGATGTAGTCAGAGAGGTAAACAAACATATTTACTGTAGTACAAATAATTGGAAATAACCTAAATATCTGAAAATAAGAGAATAGAAATGCTATTGCTATCTCCATGTTTCCTTCACCTTATAAATGATTTCTGTTTATCTCCCCATGTGAGACTTGCTGGCAAGGACAATATATTAATTTCTTCACTTCATACTTGTTATTTTCCCCTCAGAAATAGCTTATTTGTTTTCAGAGAGCATCATATTTATTGGGTCATATGTCACATAAGTAGAGTAGGCAGGAAATGTGCTCTATCTTCTGACACTCAGGATTCTTAAAAAAAAGGCCAGGCTTCATTCCACTTCTTTTTCTTCATTAGTAGTGTGATCCGTATCAGAATCAAGATCCACATTCTCCATTCTGCCATCAATGAAATTATGACAGTCTAAAACTTCCATGCAACTTCTGAATTCTGAAAATTATGGAGCCTGACTAATAAGGATACTGTTACCTACTTGACTTCCTGACCCCATTTCCTGATGGTTAGAACATGGAGGGAGCAGTACCCTTAACCTCCAACACTAGGGGACATCTACAGGTGAAATAATATCCATTTTGTTTGAGCATTATGTTTATTTTTACAGGAAAATACTGTATAACAGTCAATGGAAAGGCAAGTTACTGAGACTCATTTCAACAATAGTTCCAGGAAAAGACATATAAAAATGTTGGTAATTAAAAAATTTTTTTCAAGCTATAGCCAAACTGGAATGAAAATAAGTGAAGTCCTCACAGGTCAGGTCATGTTGGACAAATGACATAAGGACCTGATAAAGCTGGTGGCTTCAGCTTTAATAGGCTACCAATGGACTAAAGGAGAAAAAGCTTAGTCCACATAAAAAGTAGGAGTTGCATCAGAGACCCTCCTCCAAAAAGCTGGGACCAAAAAAGACAATACTTTTGATGCATAAACATGAAATGTTTCTGACCCCACCATAAGGAGATGATTAAGAAAAGTTTCTAATCTCACTCCTGGATTATAGAGGAGCAGACAAAAATCTCAATGAGAATTTGTAACCACAAGTCAGTCTTCACGTGGGTGTGGAGCTGGAATTCAGATGATGGTATGGTCCTAAATGCCTAAATCATGAATTTGGTTTAAAGCATTTTGAGGATCTGGCAGAATCACACACAAATCCTCCCTGGGAAATCATACTCCAGAAAATATTTACAAGGATCATGAACTCTCTCTTTAATATACACACAAACACACATACATGTACCCACACATGTACACATATTTGAGATATCAAGCCACCACAAATAATTATTTATGGAAATAATCAGACAGTTAGAACTGCAAAGATGGCAGATATTTAAAATGACCAGCTACAGAATATGAAATAAGTATATGTTTAACATTTTTAAATAAATAGGCTAAATGAATAAAAGCATGACTAAGGAATAAGAGACTATGAAAAATGACCAAGCAGGCACTTTAGAAAAAGAGAGACATAGATCTTATAGAAATTAAAAGCACAATGAATATAATTATAAGTACAATGAATGGATTAAAAAGCATATTAGACACATAGTAATTCTAATCTTAGGAATTTATCATAAGGAATCAAATTTAAAAAAGCAAAAACCCTACCGTAGACATGCTCATTGTGGCAATTTCTTCAAAGAAAAGTGTGGAAATCATCTGTGTGATCAATAATGCTTTCATTAAATAAATATATTTAAGCTTTTTAAAAAGCAGATTAGACATAGTTGAAGAAAGAATTAATGAATTAACTTGTGTTAACATCTTTTAGTAATATCTACAAGTATATGTTTTTATATTATAATTTAATATTTCATCTCTATACAATTTGCCTTTGATTTTCATTTACAAAGCACTTTTACTTATATATTCACTTTATTATGACAAAAACCCTATGAGATTTTGGAGTTAGATGACACTTCTCAAAATAGATTGTAAATTTTTTGAAAATAGGAACTGAAATGTATTTTTGGTTTCCCACAAATAATGACATGCAATCAGCAGATATGTCGAATAAAGTCAATGAATGTTTCTCTGATTTATAATACATTTGAACAAAATATATACTCTTTCTTTAAAAATCTTTCTCTAGTTTAAAAATAGGTGTTTTTTTTCCACAGTGATTTTGAAATTCTGAAATTAAAGTTTTTAGAAAGGACACAACTTGTGTAGAGACCACTTAATTGGGTGCCCAGAGACCCAGATCTGCCCTGACATAATCGTTTGATTTGGAGCAAAGGAAAAGGTATAGTTGAATTAGATAAATATTGATTGTCTACTGAATGCCAGACATTGTTTGGTAGTTTACATGTTATAATCTCATTGGTCTTTTGAGAAAATATCCCCAAATGATCTCTTTTTTGTGTATAACAACACAATGCATAAAAGAATTATCATTTATTAGGTGCTGTATTTTGTGTCAGGCACTATGCCAGTTACTTTACATATATACCTTTTTTTTTGTATAGTTAACCAATTCTCCCAGCATTTACATGGCATATTCTCACAGATATCTCTCCTGCTCGAGACACAGTGTGAATGGGATAATCCCTCAAGTTTGTTCTGCCTCAATGGTTTTTTCAAGATCCTTGGTGGGAAGCAGGGCCAGAATGAAGGAAAAGTCTAACCAGACTTTCCCACAGCCTGTGTTACATGGGAATAAGGGGCTAATGCACTAGTGACGAGCAGCTTCAATCAGTATCTTAGAGGGAGGCAGGACTATAGACTAAGATTCACTATTATAAAAGCCTGTAAGGGATCTGCATCCTTTCCTCATCTTTTCTTATAACCTCATTTGTGGAAAAAATCTCATGTATTTAGGCTTTACCAGAGCTTGCTGGAAAGATCCAAATAAGTCAGTCAAGAAAATAAAACCTAACATAGATTGGGGTGGCCAAGAACAATTTGAAACCCAAGCCAGCATCATGGCAGAAGTCGAGACACTGAAAGTGGCCTGCCCTAGGGTATCGAAAAAATGGAACAACAAAGTCTCAGTGGAAACAATCCTCCCTTCCCCATAAATCTAGGTAACAGCTTTAAAGAGTAATAATAACAGCAAATGCCTCTGGTGCTCACTTTATGCCAGACACTGTTTTAAGTAAAAAAACATACATATTATATATATATATATATATATATATATATATATATATATATATATAGAGAGAGAGAGAGAGAGAGAGAGAGAGAGAGATCTCAATAGACACATACATATGTATATAAATACACATGTATATGTACATACATGTGCACATATATATTTAGATATTTATAAATTCACTTAACTCTTTCTAGTGAGTGCCATTGTTAGGCCATTTTTATGTGAGGACATATCTACTAAGTAAGATCACAGGTACTTTGTGGCAGAGCCAGGTTCAGGTTCAAATGCAGGTAGACTAGCTATAGTCCAAGTTCTTCACCACTAGCCTCATCACCTTTCACTCACTAATCAGACACTCTTATTAGAAGGATGTACAAAGGATTTTGGTGACTAAAACAATATGTGACACATGTATTCCACATTAGTTGCATCGGTTGCTTATAAAGTGAGAATACCTGAGAGACTTCAGTCTGCAAACCTATTCACCTCACTTGCACAACAAACTTGGAGAAATGTGCCTCTGAGTGATCAGAGCTCCATTTCTGTGTATACTGAATCGACCTTGCATCCATTCTTTGGATCTTCACATAATAGTCAGTGCTCCTGCACAAACCTCTCGGCTTATCTTTAACCTATGGTCCCATGATAAGGAACCTTTTCAGCTCGGCAGGAGTAATGGAAGGTAATTTCCCTTGTTTCCCTAGAGGTCTGTCTCTTCTATAGAATCTTCTTCCTCTCTTCCCATCGCCTTTTGGTCCTTAAATCCCTCTAGAGTACACACCTCTATATATATTATGTCCATGAGTTTCAGCAAGAAGCAGCGGGAGAGCCCTTAAAATATAAGGAATGTGTGAGCTTGTCTCTGATGACACGAAAGGGAAGAGTAGCTGGGAGAACTGGCCAATAGGTATATGGAGGTGAATGTGAAAATAATCAACCAGAAGTGTGACATGAGAAAGAAAGTGTACAATACATGCAAGGTGTGTGATAGAAGTAACTAAAGGAGAATAAAGCAAATGAGCTCCCAGACCTTATTAGAAAAATGATTTGGGCCAGGGAATGGTTCTGGAGGCCAAGGAGCCTGACAGTCTCATTCTCCCACCTCTCCTTTCTCTGCCCTAGTTTCTTCATTCTCTTCTACCTCTAAACTCTTCTATTTGGGGACCAGAGTGTGAATTTAGGAGCAGATATGCAATACCAAGTAGGAGATTGACTCCTTCTTCAATGTTCTTTAGCACTCAGAACCCCCATCATGATGAAGTTTAAGTGTTAAAACAGTCACTTCCGATAGTAATAAAGAAATATATTTGGAAACAGAAATAGAGACAGTTCATTAAACTGAAATTGGACATCAAGCTGTTCCCTAATTTAAACTTACTCATTTAAATTATATTTCATTTTCAAGACATTTCTCAGTTTGTAGTCAATGAGAAGTATGTTTTGCCATGCAAACTCTTCTGATGGTAGAGATGAAGACACTGAGTGTCACATCAGAGAAATTAAGTTTTGTACCCACATTGTCTTTCTGCCCTCCGATGAAGAATGATTCTGCAAATTCCAAATAATGTCTAAAATATTTACCCACTCCTCCCATTCATGATCATGATTGGTTTCAAACTAAGTGCTGCTGTCTGTCTCATTACATTGGCTTCAGAGTACTGTCAAGTTTGTTTTCAAAGAAAACTTTCAAAGTATGTAATAGGCCCCAATAACAAAAAAAATAACATTGATAGCCAGAAAGAGAAGCAAGATGCATTATTACTGCATTGGCATCCTGCTTTAGAGATCAGGGGAAAAATGACAAGCGTGACTCCTATTATTGTTATAGCATATTGCATTCAGCTCTGATGAAGCAGAACTGTGAAAGAATATCCTGAGGTATTTTCACTTCATGCATTTGGCATTGTTACTAGTTATTGCATTTAAGATACATTGGTCTGTTTACTCCTCATGTTTCCTCACAGAGAAAATGTTAAGCGCGGAAAAAGAATATTTGATGTTACAAATTATCTAGCTTGCTAGTCTCATTTCCCTTTTAGTATGCAATTATTTGTTTAGCTTCCCTTAGCAAATAAAATTTCAAGGGCATTTCAAGGAATATAAATAATATAAAAAGGAAGTAGAGCCTCAAAGAATTTTTCTTCCCTATCTTAATTTTTTTTTTAATTCAGGAACAGCATTGAATCATGCATATGTATGAGTCAACAAAATCAGGTTAGCTAAGAAATTGGAACTTGCACTCTACTAGAACATTTGTCTTGCTCTAGAGATCTTTATTATGGATTTGAAGGACTAATAAAAAATCACCAGCATGACTGGAACAGATGTTTTTTATGGACTTGAGTTGTTAATAGTCTTTTTAGCTTCTCCTAAGGACTTAAGCAGATTCCTCACTTGTCCTCAATACCTGAAATTATGTTAACATCGTCCAAAATGTACACAAACAAGATATATTTAAAAAGCAATAAATTGGAATGGGGATATGGGAGATTTGGACAAAGCAGAATAAATTTTAAAAAGAGCAAAGAGAGATAGATGCTAACTAGATAAATAGATCGATGAATAAATAGAAGATATGGGGATGTAAATAAAGATAGATTTTAGACAGATCAATAGTAACATAAAATAGGCATAACAAAAAATAATTAGCTAATCATTTTCTTCTTAAGGCAAGAGGTAACTCCTTTCTCCAGCAGAAATTACCAGGATCACAAGAAGCACAGAATAGAAAATAAACTAAAAATGCTGCTTCTGTTTACCTTGATGGTGTGCCTGGAAGTGCTTTCCCTGAGAATTCATATGCAATGTTCTTTCTTTCTAAGCCCTTACAAGTCACTCCCAGTGGAGGCCAAAATTGATCAATTTTGCAGAGACCAAAATAGGTAAGAAACAGCAGCTAACAAGTTTCCTGGTGTCACGGGGATGGCTAGCTGTTGCCATCTTCTTATACTGCATGAGTAGGTGCAAATGGGGCACCTGCCCCCAGCCTTACCCTCTCTCTGCCCATCTCAGTTGGAGTAGACCCCTGCTGGGCATGCCCAGTTCAGCTTAAGGCCATCTTGCCATCTGCTTCTTCAATTCCTGATGTTGCCCACACTTTATTTTCCTCTCATTAATGAATGATGATACAGGATAAAAGGCAGACTCAAGCCTAGTAGTAGCACAGGACAATTTTGTGCACTTTCTCCTTCTCCATTAATCACACACACACACACACACACACACACACACACACACACACACACAGGTTTCAACATTGGTTTCAATGCCAGCTCCCAACTTGTAAGGTATATAAACTTGAGCAAGCTTATTGAGCTCTGGGCCTCAGTTTAACCCCTCCTTCAAGATTATTGTGAGGTAGAAATGAGTGATTCATATGAAAGTAACTAAAATAAAAGATAGAACATGCAAGTAGTCAATAATAACTATTACTACCATTTATTTATTCATTCATTAATTCCACAAATATATTTTGAGCTTTTCCCATGTATATGTTAAGTCATGTGAAGTTATGAAGATATAGAAAAATAAGACAAGAGGCTGACCTTTGAAAATGCTCCTATTCTAGTGAAGATAAATACCTGCTTTCCATAGTACATAATTAAATGTTTCAAGAAAAGTGTAGGTGTAATTAGAGTTTGAAAGTAAGAAAAGACAGAGAAAGGGCAGAAAAATTACTTTAAAAATGATGGCTACATTTTTTGCAAGTTTAATGAAAATCATCAACCCACAGATGTGAGAACTTCAACCAAACCTAAGCAAGAAAATACAAAGAAAACTATGCCAAAACTCATGCTAGTCAAATTGCCGGGGGGCGGGGAGGTGGAGATAAAAAGAAAATCTTAAAAAACATCCAAAAAAAAGAAAAGACACGTGACAAGGGAGCAAAAAGAACGTTTTCTGACTTCTAAACAGAAATAATCTAAGCCAGAAGACAATGAATTACATCATTAAATTGCTGAGAAAAAATAAAAACTTTCAACTAAGAATTCTACATCCAGTGAAAATATATTTTGAAACTGAAGGTGAAATAAAGACATAATCAGACAAACAAAAGTGAAGAAAATGTATAGGCCGCAGATCCGCACTACAAAAAATGGTAAAGAAAGTTCTTTAGGTTAAAGGGAAATAATACCAGATGGACAGAATGATCTACAGGAAGAAACAACAAACATAGAAAATGGTAAAATTGTGTGAAAATGTAATAGATTATTTTCTTTCTTTAATTTAATTAAAAGATAAAAATAATAAGATCGTGTGGGGTTAGTAACCTATTAATAATACATGTCGTATTTTAACAACAATCATACAAAGGGAGGGAGGGAGATAATGGACAGATACTGTTATAAGACTCTTACATTAAACATGAAGTGTACAATATCAATTTAAGATAGACTATGAGTGGTTAAGAACACATATTGTAATGCCTCAGAGTATCTACTAAAAATAAATGAATAAAGGAACATAGAATAGCTAAAAGTTAATAGGGGAGAAAATGAAATAATAAAAATATTGATTAGTCTAAAAGAAGCTAGAAACAAAGAACAAAGAACAGAGGGAACAAATAGAAAATAAATAGCAAAATGGTAGATTTTAACTCAGCATTATGAATAATTGCATTAAATGTAAATGATACACACAACAAATGAAAATCAGAGATTATCAAAGTGGATAAAAGGGAAAAAAGATACAACTTTAAGAGGTATAGTTGAAATATAAAGATAGAAATGGTTGAAGGTAAAAGGATACAAGAAGATAAACCATGGAAATGTAAACATGCAAAAGCTGATTCAGCTATGTTAGTATCAGACAAAATGAAATTCAAAATGAGAATATTACTGAAAATTTAAAAAAGATATTTTATAATGACAAATGCGTCAATTCATTAAAAGATATAAAAATATTTAATGACTATGTATCTAAAAACAGAGTTTCAAAATATATGGAGCAAAACCTGATTGAACTAAAATGAGAAATAGATAAACACATGATTATAGTTGGAGAAGTAGACAGAAAAGCAGTAAAGATATGGAAAACTCAAATAATGTTATCAATCAACTTGACCTATGTGGCATTGATAGAATGTCACCCAACCAAAGCAGAACACACATTCTTTTCAAGTATACAATGAATTTTTGTCAAAATGAACCATATGAAGCAAATCAATTCTTCACACTTGTATTTCAAAAAAATTATGTTTTTGTTTCATAGTGAAATGTAAAACAGAGAAACATCACCGCAATTTTTTTGAGAAGATTAATAAAACTGATAAGCTTCTAGAAAGACAAATTTTTTTTAAAAAAAGTGTTATTAAGCTACAAAAGGACATGGACAAACCTTAAATGTATGTCACTAAGTGAAAGAAGGCCATCTGATAAAGCTGCATGCTGAAGAACTCCAAATAGGTGACATTCTAGAAAAGGCAAAACTGTAGAGACAGTGAAAGGTCAGTGGTTGCCAGAGGTTTAGAGGAAGGGAGGAAGAGATGAATAGGTGGAGCACAGGGTTTTTTTAGGGCAGTGAAATTACCCTGTATGATATTCTAAGGATGGATACATGTCATTATACATTTGTTAAAACCCACAGAATGCACAATACATAGAGCGAACCCTAATGTGAATAATAATTATATTAATATCAGCTCATCATTGTAACAAACAAATGATACTAATGTGAGATGTTAATAATAGGTGGAAATTGGGGAAAGGTGTGTATGGAAACTGTACTAACCACTCAATTTCTTAATAAACATAAAACTTCTCAAAAATAAATTAAGTCTATTTTTTAAAGGCAAGATAAAACACAAATAAACAATATCATGAAAAAAGAAGAGATATGATTTCAGATTTTACAGACATTTAAAAGATAATAAGAGAATACTGTGAAAATTTTATGCCACTAAATTTAACAGCATACATAAAATAGACAAATTCCTTGAAAGATACAACTTACTGAAGCAGAAATGAAAAAATGAAAATATAAATATCCCTATATTAGTTAAGAACTGGGATCAATAATTTAAAACATTCCCAGGTGGCCTTACTTGCATATTCTATCAAATATTTTTAAAATAAAAACTACCAATATCGCAGAAAATCTTTCTGAAAGTAAAGAATAAAAGAACCCTCTCAGCTTTTCTTATAAAGTCAAAAACTCTGACATTATAAGCTGACAAAGACATTACGAGAAAAAATTACAAGCCAATAATTCTAATAAAATATTAGTAAATGAAATCCAGTAATATTTGAAAAGAGTAATACCATATAACCAAATGGAGTTTGTCCCAGAAATGTAAAGTTGGTTTAACATTCAAAAACAATCAATTCAGTTTATCACATTGAGAAAATAAAGTAGAAAAACCAAATGATCATCTCAGTAGACACAAAAAAATTAACGACATAATTCAACATCAGCAAACATAATTCAACTCAGTAAAGTAATAATAGAGATTCCTCAAGCTGATAGAGAGCATCTATAAAAAACACACAGTTATTTAATGGTGAAAACTAAATACTTCCCGCACTAAGATCAGCAATAAGACAAGAATGTCCGTTTTCATGACTTCTATTCCATTGTACAGAATGTCCTACCTAGTGAAGCCAGGCAAGAAGAAGAAATAAAAGCATACAGACTGTAAACAAAAGCATAAAGCAGTATTTATTCACAAACAATATGATTATATGTAGAAAATCCTAAGGGATCCACTTACCAAAAAAAGCAACAAGAAAAAGTGAGTTTAGCAAGTATCAGTTTACAGGATCAACATGCAAATATTTATTGAATTTCTATATATTAGCAGTTAGGAATTGAAAGTGAAAAAATGCTATTAATGGTCACACCCAAAACATTAAATGCAAATATTTACATATAAATTACCAAAATTTGTGTGACACCTTTACCTTGAAAGCTACAAAACACAGAGAAATTAAAGATAACCTAAATAAAAAATCAGAGGAGAAATAAAGTCTAAAAATACAATACAAAAGACCAATAAAACGAAAAGCTGGTTTTTTGAAAATAAACAAATTGATAAACCTTTAGCCAGATTCAGCAAGAAAAAATGAGAGAGGGCCCAAATAAAATCAGAAATGAAAGAGAAGTAACAACTTGACTCTACAGAAATACAAAGGAATATAAGAAAATACTATGAGCAACAAACTGGTGATTGCTAGATGGGAGGGGAGGTTGGAGGGCTGGGTGAAAAAGGTGAAGGGATTAAGAAGTATAAATTGGTAGTTACAAAATAGTCATGGGGATGTGAAGTACATCATAGGGAATATAGTCAATAATATTGTAAAAACCATAGGTAGTGCCAGATGGGTACTAGACTAATAAAGGGGATCACTTCATAAATTATATAAATGTCTAACCACTATGCTGTATGCCTGAAACTAATATAAAATAACATCAAATGTCAACTCTGAAAAATTTTTTAAAAGAATGATAAACAAAAACATTAAATAAAAAAGATAAATGGAAAGATATACTGTGTTTAAGGACTGAAAGTTTTAATGTTAAGATGTTATGTTCACATATTGAAGTCTTAACCCCCTATACCTGAAAATGTGACTATATTTGGAGATAAAGCATTTAAAGAGGTAATTAAAGTAAAATGAAGTTATACAGGTGGGCCATAATTTAATGTAACTGTTGTCCTTACAAGAAGAAATTAGGAAACAGACAACACGTCGCCTCAGAGGTGACCATGTGAGGACACAATGAGAATGTAGCTGTCTACAAGCCAAGGAGAGAGGCCTCAGGAAAAACAAATAAACAAACAAAAACCTTGCAGAAACCTTGACCTTGGAGTTCTAGTCTCCAGAACTGAGAAAATAAATTTCTGTTGTTTAAGTCACCCAGTCTGTGGTATTTTGTTATGGCAGCCCGAGCAAACTAATATAAGTTTCAGTTCTCTCCAAGTTGATCTATACATGCAATGCTATTGAAATCAAAATTCAAGTAGGCTTTTGTATAGAAATTGATAAGCTGACACTAAAATTTATATGAATAAGGAAAAAATAAGGAATAAGTAATTCATGTGAAACAGCAAAATGATCTTGAAAAAGAACACAGAATAATACTACTACCTGATTTGCGGACTTAAAATAAAGCCACCATAGTGTAAGCAATAAAGAATAGGGCAGACAAATAGATCAAATGAACAGACTAGAGAATACACAGAGACCCACATATATATTATCAATTGATGGTTTTCAAAGCCACCACGGAATTCAGAGGGGAAAGGAATCTTTTCAACAAATGACTTAGAGGAACAACTAGGTAACAATGTGAAAAAAAAAAAAAGAATTTCAACTCCTATCTCACACTATGCACAAAAATTAATTTGAGATATGTCATAGACTCAATCACAAAGGTAAAAACTACAACGCTTCTAAAAGAAAATGCAGAGAATATTTTCATGATCGTGGGTAGGTAAAAATTTCTTAAGCAAACTTAAAGAGCATTAACCAGAATATACTTAAAATAACAAAATGAACCTTACTAAATGACAAGCTCTATTTGTCAAAACAAAAAGAAAATGAATACGCAAAGCAAGTGTGGGGAAATTATTTATAATACTTACATCTAACACAGGACTTATAATCAGAATATACAAAGAACTCCCACTAATCAACAGAAGATGATTCAGTGAAAATATCAGGAAAGGATTTTAATGCATTCTTACAAAACAAGACGTTTGAATGGCCAATACACAAATGAAAAGATGCTCAACACTATTATTAATCAGGGAAATTAATTAAAATCATAATGGACATCTCAATATAGCCAATAAAATGGCAAAAATTAGAAAGAGAGATAAAACAATGTTGAAACTTTCATACATTGCTGGTTAGGATAAATATGAAAAACTACTTTATAAAACTCTGACAGTTTCTTATAAAGTTAAACATATATGTATTATATATGTTTAATTCTACTTCTATTTACTCAAGATAAATTCAAATACATGGCTACAAAAATACTGTAGAAAAAATTTCATAACATCTTTATTCATAGTAGCCCTAAACTGGAAGCAACCTAATTGTCCATCAAAAGATGAGTAGGTAAACACATTGTAGCACGTTTACAAAATTGATACTACTCTTCAGTAAAACAAACTCTTAATGTGCTTAAAATTTGTGCACTTAATTGCATATAAATTATACATTGATAAAATTAAAATATATATTACATCAGAAGTTGAGAATTATTAAGAAGAAAAGTAAATCAGAGAGGAAATGGGGAGTGCAGGAGATAGTGGGTTTCTATTTTACATAGGCTAATTGGGGATTTCCTCCTGCGGGTGGTATTTGAAGAAGAAACTTGAAGGAAGTGATTGAGGGGAATGTGTTCCAGGCAGAGGGATCAGAAAGCACAAACACTTTGAGGCAACAGCATGCTTGATTTTCTTCAAGCAGCAGCAAGCATGTCGATGTGGCTTGACTGACATATTCAAGAGAATATTTTGAGATGAGGTCCAAGAGGACAGGGGTTCAGATCACTTAGGTCTTGTAAGTCGTTGTAAAGAATCAGGGTTTAACTCTGAGCAAGACGAAAGCCATAGTAAGGTTTTGAGCAGAGGAGTGGCAAGATCCTTTACAACAGATGTATGATGAAAATAAACTCATGGCATAAAAGAAGCAAGGACAAAAGCAGAGAGATGGGTTAGCAGACTCTCAGTGAGTTGGACATTAGTAGTGAGTGGTAATGGCGAACGAAAGTGGTCACAGTCTGCATGTATTTTGAAAATAGAATCAACGGTATTTAATAGTGAGTTGAATGTGGGACATTAGAGAAAGAAGTCAATAAATCTGAGTTTTTAGCCTGGGTTTTGTTAAGATTTGGGCCCCAGGCAATGTTGCTCCAGAGCTAAACAGTACTTCCAGCTGTCTTCCTCCCCGGGAACCTCACTGATAGACACTGCTGACACCTGGTCCAATCCAGCTCCGAATACTGACAGGCCCTGCCCTTTCAGGAATCCAGGCCTACCTGCACCTTCCCTTCATAACTTGCCTTTCCCATTTTATTTCTCTGGTTAAACCCAGTTTCTGCCCTTCTGACCACTGACTTTGAATTTGGCATTCACTTGGATCCTCTGGCCCTCAGCTCCACCTTTGTCCACATACATTGTCTTTTTAGATTCCCCTCCACCCCCACCTTGCTCCATGTCCTGAAGTCTTAGGTAACTGCAGTTATCCCCAGGCCCGACAAAAGGCCTCTGATAGCTTATAGTGACCAAGAAAGAAGTTCAGTAAATTATAAGGTTTCAAGGTAGGACCTCTAGGTAAAACTATGCCCTGGCAAGGTACCCAGCCAAAGAGTCAAGTCGGGGCTCAATTCCAGCCCTTCCTCTGATCTCCATGACCTGAGCCCCAGTGCTAGGCTGCAGACTCGAAGAAGCAGTACCTCTTCACAATTCATCCACTCACAAGAGATGCTTTTTATGTAATGCACTTCTTCCTAATTTGCCCAAAGGCATTACATGTATAAAAGAAGTCTCTGTTTTATGGCCAGACAAGCATGATTCTAATTCACAAAGACTGGACATTTTTTTTCCCTAGAAACAACAGTGAGAACTTTAATAAAGCACCTTAAACTGCTGTCTCTGTTGCCTAGAAGTTTTGAAAATTTTCATTGATATCGGCGCATCAGAAGGTAGTTTTTATAGGTAGCATCACTTGTCTTGTCTCACATCTGCACATTGTTGTTTCTCCTCCACTCCAGAAGTACCAACAGCTTTTGCTTATTTCTACTGAACATGGTTCTTTTTTCTCTGATGTTGTCTGGATTGAGCCTGAGAAGCTGACATAATTGTGCAATTCGTATCTCGTGAAAGTTGAACTTTGAACAGTAACCGGAGATCTGAGCAGATAAAGGCATCTGACAAGAGTTTGTACTTGACAACACCAGCATCCCTTCTCTTCTGAATAATAATATAACCAATTCAATGCTCTCTATTTTCCTGCTTTTGCAATGTTGAATTCAAGAGTCACTATGACCTGACTGTTTATCATGTAAGAACTCAATTAATTTGTGTCCATACACATTAATTGTTCTTAATTCGCATTTGACCGTTTTATTTGGTCTCTGACCTCTGGTCCCACTTTTGCATGGAAATCTCTTTCTCTGTAGAAACGCATTATGTACTGGCATATAGCCACTCACTGCTGATTCTGACTAGAACTATTTCCTGTCACCACAGCTGCTGAATTTCTTTGAACATTTCTCAATGATAAGTTCAGAGAGGCTTCTTTTCCAAAAATAAATAAAAAAAAGTTATAAATCCTGATAAGCTTTTTCCATGTTGTTATAATTCATGAAGGATGGCTTGTAGTAATGTAAAGAGCACTGGATTGGATACAATGCACATACTAGGTACTTAGTAAATATTTGTTAAAAGAGATAGTAGTCCTAGCTCTCCCCAGAACTAGCTTGTGATCTGGGTCAGCTCACGCCATCTCATAAGACCTCAGTTTCCCAGTTTGTAACATCAAGAGTCTGGGAAAGATGGGTTATAAGAACCAAAATGGGGGCTTGTGAAACTCCTACCTCCCCCATATCAGTTTTCTAAAGCATTCCTTAGGCAAATTAAAGACAAAGGCTAAAGAACAAGCTCCTAGAACCCAAATGGCCCTTGGAAGTTTATTTTGAGTCTGTTCTCTTTATATGGACAACTTTGGAAACCAGTGATATGGACCTAGGAAATTTTCTCAAAAAGCTCAAGCAATGGAGATTTATTAAGTCCAGATAATAGTGTGCAAAACATCCCACCTCTACTTTTTTACTTTTTTCACTCAACGCTATATAATTTTTAAAAGAAAATATACCTTTAGGATCTGGTTTGTTTTTCAGGAACTCAGTTAATTTATCTCCCAGTACCTCACTGAGGTATTATAAAAGCACTACTTGGGGAAAATCTTTAGGCCGGTTAGTCTTTTTCTACCCTTTGAGTGAAATCACTGATCTTATCATGGCTAGAATACTGATACATTCAAAGACAAAAATATTGTCCAAGTAGACATGTTTAGAACAAAATCTTTGTAGATTCTACACTTAGCAAATATTCTCTCACTCAATCTTTTAAGTTTTAATCTCTTACATAGCCATTTTCATGGATAGTTTAGGTAATCGAAGTTTTTATAATCAAAGAGGTAACTCTAAAGATTAGTCATGGACATGTCTCTAACATGGGATTCACATGAACCGATCTCTACTTCAGCTGTAACTAATACTATTTAGCTATCAGACATTACTTAAAAGTATCATGGAATTTAAAATCTTGGAGGAAAAAGAGGTCAACCCTGCAATGAGGAGTTACTTTATAAGAAAGTCTCTCTTCTGTAGCCTATGTAATTACTACCTACAATTAAACAACAACAACAATGACAAAACCAAAAAAAAAAAAGGAAACCTGATTCCTGCTTATTTCTATTGTTAGAAAAGTATAGTAGAAAATCTAACTATCCTTTTATCCTTCGGTCTTAGATCTACTTTCTGAAGCAACAGAGAAAATTAGCAATAGTTTACATATTTTAAGCATTAACTGTTCATCTAATTACTTCATTTAATATATATGTTTACTTCACAATAGTCACTAGGTCTGACTAGAGACGCCTATATTAAACAATTAGAAAAATGAACAAAACCTATGAAAAAAAGGTTTTTTTTGGCATTGGAAAATAGGCAGTATAGATCTAAAGTCCTTGAGAAAAGGAAAACAAAGAAGGTAAGGCCTACAATTCTGCAGCTTACTACCTAGAGAAAGTTTCTAGACTACAATACAAGGAAGGTACCTAAACAAAGCCCAAAGGTCTCACTTAGGTGAAGAGACAGGTATGGAAGCTCAAGAAGGTAAAACAGCTATACCCTGTGGGATGGAAAATCAGGGAGGAAGGAGCTGCAGAATGGGGGACTCTATGGATATGCAGAGGGCTGAGGACCAATCTGCATTTACATGGGAGAAAAGCCCAGGAGAAACATTCTGGAAAGTAAGAGATCGAATAATTCCCGAAGCTCATTTCATGTTCCCACCAGACAGAGTGGACCAACCTCATAATACACAGGACACCAGGCAGAATCATCAGGGGGGTATAACCTTTGTAGTCTAATTAAACTATCCACAAAATGAAGGTTGCCCTACACCTGCCCTAACAAGCTTAAAGCAAGCCCCAAAAGGATCCAACTGATTTCAAGTAGCATGATTGCATACCAGAACAAATCCAATGCTATTTAAAGGAATACAACCAAAGTCAACACCCAACAACAAAAAGTTCACAATTGCTGGCACCTAATCAAAATTTATCAGATAAGCAAATAAGCAAGACATATTATACTCAATTAGAAGAAAAAGATCAGTTACTAGATTTAGACAGAGAAGTGTTAGAAATACAATTAGCAGATAGGGACATTAAAAGAAATATTAAAAATATGCTTTATAGGTTCAAGAATATGGAGGAAAACATGGGTATGATGAAGACACATATGGAAGGTATTTTTTAAAAGACTAAAAAGGAGCTTTTAGTAATAAAAACTAAAATTTCTCAACCAAAAATACATTGGATAAGATTAACAGCCCACAGATTGGACACTGTGAAAAAAAGTCAATGAATTTAAAAAAAATTGCACTAGAAATGATCTTGAGTAAAACACAGGCAGAAAAAAGACTTTAAAAATGAACAAATCATCATGCCTTGTAGAACAATCAAGTAGTCTAACAGATACGTCATTGGAATATCAGAAAGAGAGTGGGTCTAGAAAAAAAATATTTCGACATAAAATGGCCAAAACATTTCCAAATTTAATCTTAATTATAATCCCACAGATCCAAGGTCAACAAACTTCAAAATGAATAATCACAAAGAAAAGCACACCAACATACAACACAATCAGATTGCCTAAGACCAGTGATAAAGAGAAAATCTTACAAACATTCAGAAGAAAAACAGGTACATAACTAACATAAAAAGAAAGATAAGAATATTAGACTTTTTGTTGAAAACTATTTAAGACAGAAGACAATGGATTGATATCTTTAAAGTACTGAAAAAAAAAAAAACTGTTAACATAGAATTCTATACCCAGTGAGAAAACTTTTTGAAATGAAGGCAAAATAAAAACTTTTTCAGATAAACAAAATCTGAGAAAATTTATTGCCAGATGACCAGGACTATAAGACATATTAAAGTAAATTCTTCAGGCAGAAGATAAATGATACTAAGTGGAAATTTGGAACATACACGAAGGAAAGAAAGAAACTAGAAAGGGTAAATATATAGGCATCTCATTCGGTTTGGGCTGCTCTAACAAAATACCATAAACTAGGTATTATAAACTGGGTTTATAGACAATAAACATTTATTTATCACAGTTCTGGAGTTTGAGAAATTTAAGAACAAGGCACCAGCAGATTTGGCATCTGGCAAGAAGCTATTTCCTGGTTCATAGATGGTGCCTTTTAACTGGGTCCTCACATGGTAGAGGAGCTGAGGGCACTCACTAGGTCTCTTTTATAAGGCCATTAATCCTGTTTCTGATGGCTTTGCCCCCATGACCTAATCACATCCCAAAGGCCCTGCTTCCTAATACCATCATCTTAAGGGTTAAGTTTCAACATATGAATTTTGAAGAAACATAACCATTGAGATCATAGCAATAGATAAATATAAAAGACATTTTTCTCACTTTTACATCTTTAAAAGATAAATAACTGTTTAAAGCAAAAATAATGATATAGTATGTGGTTTATAATATATGAAAAATTAAAGTATATAACAACTGCACAAAAGATGAGGAAATAGAAATGGAACTAGACTGTCATAAGTGTTTTAGAGGTTTAAAATTATGTTGTAAATATCAGAACAATCACTACAAATAAATTAATAAAACAAAAATGTATAGTCACCAAGCCCATGATGGAAATAAAAAGAAATCATGCACCTTTTGATCCTATAACCAAAAGAAGGCAGGACAAGGGGGAAAATGGAACAAAGAATGGATAATTCAAATAGAAAACAAACAGATTTGGTAGGTTTAAATCTGGCAATATCGATAATTAAAAGTAAATAGTCTAATACTCCATTTAAAGGTAGAGATTGTCAGAGTGGGTTAAAAAGTGAGACTCAAATATATACTGTCAATAAGAAATCTTCTAACAATATAAAGACATAAATAAGTTAAAAATAGAAAGACAGAAAATGATATATCATGTAAACACACACACAAAACAAAGGTGGGGAAGAAGGAAAGAAGAAAGGAAGAAGCTGGAATAACTATATTAGTATCAGACATAGTAGACAAAGAAATAAAAATGGGCATTTCATTATAATAAAGGGGCCAGTTCCTCAAAAAGACAAAACAACACTAAATGTATAGGCAGTTAATAATAGAGCTTCAAAATACCTGAAGCAAAAGTAAGAACTGAGAGGATAAACAGACAAATCTGTAATTATAGTCGGAGAGCTCAACACAACTCTTTCAGTAACTGACTGAAGGAAGCAGAAAATCATTAAGGATATAGAATTATTTTAAAGTAAAACAAGAGGCAGTATTCACTCTTCTTATTATATTTTGACTGATACCTCCCATCATATGACATCACATTGACTTCTTTCCCGCCCAGTCATGATTCAGCATACAGTAAATTGTAGCTAAAGAGCATAGCCAACAAATACCATGATGCATTCAGAAGCTTGCAAATATGTGATAGAAACACAAAGACAGCCAGGTAGGTGAAGAGAGGGGGCTATTTTTCTGCTCACTAGATGAGAAACCCAGACCAAAAAAAAAAAAAAAAACGCCCCAACATGTTTGCCTCCCTTCTCCTTTATATATAGTGATTCACAGACTTTATTTTTGCTTTTTACAATATAAGTGTCCAAATGTATGTTGGTTTATCTAGCAACCCCCATGCAAGCATGTGTTTCCACACAATTATGTATGTATATAGGCTGAAGGTGTCAGACATTCTAAGTAGGCTCCTTTCTGTCTGAGAATCTGACTGAGACCCCACATTTCAGTATATACTCTTACCTTCTGGCTAAAACAGTCCAGATCATTTTCACACATTATGATGAATACACCAGCATCAAGTAGTAGTTTCTCCTCCATAGTAAGTTAATAAACACCATTCTCAGTGTAAATTAGTAAACTAACAAACTGATTCTCCAAAGAAAGAACAGCACCCTCTCTCTCTCTCTCTCATTCTTCCCATACTGTCAAATAAAATTCTAATCTTACTGAAGTGATTATCTTGCAACTTTGAATTGCTTTGCATAAAATATGTCTATTCATTAATCATTCAATAGTGAAACTATGAAGTTAAGACTGTCAGTGAATCTCCTGCCTGATGGACTTACTTTGATGGGCCACAGCTCAGGTGCTTGCTGGCAGCTGACTTGGGCAAATCTGTAAAGGTGTCTGGACAACGATCTCAGGCACTGCTCATCCTACAGTGAATGTATCCTTTTCCTTTCTAGGGTACCCAGAACCATTTCACATGGGTAGAAATTAAAGCAAGAGAAGGGAAGTGGAGGTGGATAATAGAAAATTTAAAGGTTTTGTATTTATTCAAGTCTCTGCTATTATGTAAGATCCTTTGCATACATTAAAATTGAGCATCAAGGCAAAGTTTCTTGAGAAAAAAAATTTTTGTTTCCAAAGAAACTTATACTCTCTCTGCCTTCCATATCTGTAAATGAAATATTCCTTTCTTATTTATCAGCTGGTCTCTAAATATTATATAGTATTCCCAATCCAAAATACATCTTCCTGGTAAAATAAGATACAAACAAATGTGTTTTGCTAACTACCAGGAAATTCCCCACTTATCACAGATTGTTCTACTGTCTTAATAGTAGTTCTTCATTATTACTAGTTTTATTAAGTAAATAATTTTTCCATTAGCTATCAAATTTTCCCAAGGCTATGAATTTCCTAAACTAAATCATATGTAAAACATAATTTTTAAAGACCTAAAGTTGGGCTCAAAAAGCTACAAAAATATTAAATAAAAAGCTATGATTTTCACAACAGTGAATCCAAGCAAAACAGTAAACTTGGATTTAATGAGGTGTTCAGACTCACACAGCTTTTGATCCTGTAACAACTAGGAAACTTAGTATGCTCTGAATAAAAAATCAGAGCCAGCCTTTACTAAAATAAAAAGCAGTAAGTTCTCTTTTCTTTCTGTTGTGTTCTAACTATTTCATGACAGTGATTATCCCTATTCCTTGACTATTTCATAATTTACCAAGTGTTTTCAAATACTTCATTTGAATCCATGACAAAGGTTTGAGCTTCTGCAATGTGTGGAACAGAAACCATTAGCAGAGTGAGAGAAGCTTGGGATATTTGAACTCCTGGAAATACAACCACAGTGAATTATCATAGAGCAGCAGAACTTATTCAGTACATGCTAGCCTTATAAACTCTGTGTCACATGTTCAGAAAGTATCAAGGATACTGGATTATAATTTGATAATGAGGATAAACCATATATTAATATCTATCGATTATATTATTATTTATTTATTATAGAATTATATTTAAATTAATTTATTATAGAATTGTATCATATGAATCATACTGTCAGGCAAAGCTAATGCACAGATTCAAATTGCACCAAAAATCCCTTTACTCTTGAAATTATAAGGTAAAAATCAATTTTGCCCAAGCAAAAAATTAAGGTGACAATTATTTTATAGGAAAATTTGATATATACATGTCTGCAGAATTAAAAGTCCATTCAGAGAATGGAGAAGTATACTGTTAGTGTGCCAGAGATAGCTATACCTTATGTCTGAGAATGAGAAATAATGGCTCTTAAATAATCATTTATTTTTACTTATCCACAATGACTTTTTCTTGTTCTTGAAACAGAATTCACATTTTCTGTATAATTGAGAGAAATAAGGAATGAGTTGAGGGAATACAGGTATGTGGAATTTGATGCCACTGAGGCTCTATCTGGACTGTTCTCTAGCTTTTTGTAAGCTGGTGTTATTGTCTTTCTGGAATGTGTCTTCTTAATAAAATAAGATGTCACAGAGAGGGGGCATTTTTACCTAAATGTAGGTTTTTATATTTATACCAGCATAGGTGTGAGTATAAATGAGTGAGAATGAGAGTAGGAATACTAATTGTTTTAGAGGCTAGGAAAGTATCCAAGAAAGAGTGGGTAAGGTAATGCAACAGAGAAGTAAGCAACTGTTGTAAAGGAAAAAACATGCATTTTATCATTAAAAGACCCAAGTTCAAGTTCTAGTTCTAATTCTTACTGACTGTAAGACCTTAGACAAGTAATTTACACTCTCCAAACTTTAGTTCGCTTATCTCCAAATTAAGTCAATCCCCCTTATTCACTATTTCACATTCGATGGTTTGAGTTAACTGCAGTCAACCACAGATTGAAAATATTAAATGAAAAGTTTTAGAAATAAACAATTCATAAGTTTTAAATTGTGGGCCAATCTGAGTACTGTGATAAAATCTTGCATGTTCTGCTCTGTCCCTCCCAGGAAGTGAATCATCCCTTTGTCCAATGTATCCACACTGTGTACACTCCCCATCCATCAGCCATCTGATTAGCAAATCAACTATCGAGGAATCACAGTGCTTGTGTTCAAGTAACCCAAATTTTATTTAATAGTGGCCCAAAGTGCAAGAGTAGTGATTCTGGCAGTTAGAGTATGCCAAAGAGAAGCCGTAAAGTGCTTCCTTTAAGTGAAAAGGTATTTATGAACTGTATAGAAAAAAAAAAAACAGCATATATAGGGTGCAGTTTCAGGCATCTACTGGTGGTCTTGGAACATACCTCCTGCGTATAAGCGGGGGCTACTGTAATAAGACTACTTGGAAGGTTCATTGCAACAGTTCCTGGCATCTAGGAAACGTGTTACATGGCAGCAATTAATGACTTCCAAACTCAAAATTGAGAACACCAAAGGCAAATCTAGAGAGTCTTCAAGCCTATTAAAAAAGATTTATTTTGTTCATTCATTTATTTATTCTATCACCCTCTCCCCCCAAAAAAGGATTTTACACTTTCTCTGAGCCAGGCACCCTACAGAGTTATACAGTCTCTCACTTCCACCAGTTCGGCATTATGGGTCAGAGAGAGAGATCTTAACAAAGAGAAGCCATGAAATGTTTTACAGGTGTTTTAAGGTAAGCTAATCTCTTATAGTCGCATCCTTTGCACACTTTTTTTTTAAATATAGACCACTAAAGTGTGAGAACTTGAAATCTAGCCTCCAAACACAGTTTCCTGAGCTCCAGTATCAGCTCTCTGTCATTGTGTGTGTAAGTAATTGCATGTGGCTTAGTCAGGCACCCTGGATTCTGGGAGTTGGGGATATTATGCATAGATCTGCCATTAACACTAATGGGGGGTTACACGCACAAATCCTCCGCACACCAAGAAGAGAATAGACTCTTCTCATTCATACATAATAGATCTGTAGAAAAATTAGCATGTATGCTTTTAGGAGCTGAACTCTGAAGATGTACCTTTTATGGGAAATATGTAAATAAGAAGAGAGGATACACTGAAGGACAAGTGCTGTAATGTGTGCTTTTTCTGATGCCTGAGCACCTTGTCAATTTTGCTGCTGCATAAAGTAAGACCAGGCTTGCCTCTGCGGAGATTCCCCAGCACATTCATCTTCCTGGTATGTTACCACCAAATTTCCCTGGGCAGAGCTTATTTTGCCAAATTTACCAGCTCCCCTAGGGAAGGAGAAGCAGGGCAGCACAATCGATCAGTCAGTAAGCAAGTACTAATACGAACATTTTCCATGGAAGTGTTTCTGTTTCCTTCGAAGCTATTATTAAATTGCCTTATAATTTAAGCTGTCTTTGAAATGAGGAAATATGGTATTCATTGCAGGAGTGCTGACCCTTCCAGGCAGCTGGAGTCACTTCTGAAGGCCATAGAAATCTGTCATGCTGGGTTTTATCTATGAAAGGGAGGGAACGCCTTCCCTACATCTTTCACTTTTCTGCCTCAGTGAAGAGAGAAAGGAAATTATCTTCCTCCAGCTTCTCTTTGTTCCTCCCTACCCGCATAGTTGCCAAACTGACATTTATTGGGGTACATGTCACTAATGCACAGGTCATGACAAAGAAAGGTGATGTACATCCATGTGGATGAGGGCATGCCCTTCCTACACCGGCATACTTCTCAGGCCAGCCCAAGGTCACTCTCTTTCCTCCACAGCAGAGTCCAGCACCCTCCCTGCATTCACACCCAATGGCCTATCCCTTGCTTTCTGTGCCCTTGGGTATTGCAACCAAGATGGGGCTGCTCTGCAGGCCCAGTCTTCCTCCTAGCTACCTGCTCTAGGTCCCTAACCAGCCAGTGATTGACTATGTGGACCTGGGTTTTGTTCTGCATGGGTGAGTAGAAGGGTGGAATATGAACCTTTATCCCACTTATCACAGAAGACCCTCACTTGGAAGGTGGTCATGAGAGTTGTATTAGTGTTTTCCTTGATTCCAATAAAAGCCACTAAACTTCCATACCCTCCTTACATAACTTTGCAAGTGTGCCTCAGAAGGAAAGAGTATTCAAGTACCAAATCCCACCCTGAATGCCTAACAGTTAAAAATGCTAATAATTATTACAATGCCTCATGCATTTAATCATTCATTCGTTCATTCATCAATTTTGACACATTTCTTAATTCCAGGCATAGCTAAGGCCAGAAATACTTCCAGGAAAATGAGCTGCATCTTCATTCTGGGGAGTGTACAATCTACCAGAGGAGAGTTAGACACAAAAGCAAATTCCCAGATAGTGTGAAAAATATGACAGAGGCAAGTACAGGATGACAGGAGGGCACAAAAATAGAGGCATTAACCAAGGCTTTGAAGCTGTGTGTAGCATCTTTCACTGAGCAAAGCTCTTGAGATATTCTGGAAAAGAAACAATAAAAACCAAAGGCAGCCATAAAGAAATAATTGTAGGTATATAACTTGCAAAGAGTTTCTAAATTGGGGGTGGTGTGGGGAAGTCAACTCCTAAAACTCATTCTAAAATTGAAAAGTTCTTTCGAGGAAGAGATGTTTTTACTTTAACATGTTACATCAAACTTTGGACAGACATTGTTCTCAGGTTTACATACTTCCTTCCTTTGTGAATGTCCTTAAGGCTTTTACTACTAACACAGGGTCCTCCAGGAAGTCCTAGCAATGGAAAAGATAAATCAAACACATTATGTCTAAAGGGTAGAGCATTCATTTTCACTTCAGAAGAATGCATCTGTCAAGCAGGGAACGACAAAAAGATTCCTAAGCAGGGGCCAAGTAGTCCCCTGAAACAGGTCTTGCAAAGAGGATCTTAGCAGAATTGTTTGAATGTAATACTTTATCTGATCCAGGACCATTGTAGCCTGACAGCAGATCCTATCCTGCAGATCCCCCAAAAGTTTGCTCTGTAGCAAGGATAGATCAAGAGGCATATAGGCAGACTTGGGAGGTGGGAGGAGGGGGAGGTAGCTCTTCCCCTGTTAAGTATGGGATTTATCACCACCAAGGCATTACCAGAATTCCCAGTCTCAACTCAAGCCTACAGACCCTGCCATGCTACCCCTACATTCTAAAAAGGGGGCAACAATCCCAAAATTCCACTGAAATGTCCATGATCTGAAAAGTGAAGTGACACCTACAGACACACCCTCTATTCATGGAGTCCAGGGACATAGCTTCTTGGTTCTAACGCTGCCCTGTGAAGTCACAGCCATGGAGCAACTTGGGCTACCAGCTTTGGGTTCACTGTTCTTTTAAAAATCTAAGAGCTCAAATCTTTTTCAGAATCATTATTTGCATTTTCCTGAAAATGGATGTGCAATTGGATAGAGAGGAGAAAAAGAGACAAAAGGCAAACCTCAGAGCAAATACTGCAATTACAATAAAACTAGAGATCTGATAACATGGAAAAACCCATCCCTCCATTAGTCAAAGAGAAAGGATTTAAGTGTCACTCTAATAAGTTTGCTCCTATCAGAAATACAGCATTGAAATTGACATTTTTATAAGGAAATCAAGTCAAAGCCTAGAATTATATCTTTTATGGAGCTTAAAATCTCAATTAGAATGTTTTTGCTGCTTTCAATTTTTATCCTGAATGACAGCATTTGGAAGGAGAGAGTTAAAGCAGTTAAAAAAAAAAAAAAAACTGAGAAGAATTGAACTGGCATTGCACATGCAAATGAATGCATTATGGTAGTGGGGTTTTTTTCCACTGAATAAATTTACATTTACATCAGTTAGATCTAATGTAATTCTGCAACCAATGAAACTTAAATATATACATATTTTGTCAAGAAGGGCCTCACAGCTATAACCTTTTGATTAAGATCTATTGTAAAACTAAGAATAAATTTCATTCAACCAACTTTAGATTTGACAACTTTTATTACTCATTTTACCCAGAAGTACACTTTAACTGGTATTTTACCAATACTAAACAGAAGAAGTCTCCTCTAGTTTTCCTGTTAATTCTCTAGATTTTGTAACAATTTCCATAAACTGAAGAAATTTTATAAACTCCCACCATAAAGAATGAATAATATAAGTTACCTACTCTTGGCCAAGGACATGCTTATATGTATGTGATACAGACTACTATTTATTTATGTTTTCCCACCAGACTGAAAATCAATCACAAAATTAAAGAGGTGGGGAAAATCGGTGAAGAAATAACTTTCTTTAGGTTACACAGTCACCTACTCTTCTGTGTGCTTGTTTGTGTTAGTCACTGAAAAACTACTAGACATGGTTCTAAGCATTTGACTTGGTCACCTAAGGAGGTGCTAAAGATTAGCATGCAAGTAAGACAGCATAGGAATAAGCCACAGCAGCAGTGCTAATGTTCTGAGTGATCTCTCAGCATAATTACAATTTGTTTCATCAGAGTCATTACACATGGCAAATTAGTGGAGCTGAGATCAGGAGGCTTTGCATGGCAGGACTATGACAAGATTATAAAAGAGTAACCTGCTACTAAGTTGTCAAATTTAGGGAAAAGATAATTTTAAAATTGAGTAATAATAATTTGTTGGGTGTTTATGTGCAACAACTGTCAGCTGAACTCTTAATTCTCCCAACAGCCTTATAAAATAAGATTTTCAGTTTCTATTTTACAGATGAGAAAACTAAGGGATAGAAAGCAAAATTTTGTGTTTAATTCCCATAGGTCGTAAGTCCCAGAGGTAGGTCATAAGCCCAGATTGGTTTGACCCTAAAGTCTGAGCTCTTCCCACAATGTAGGCCCACCCCAAGGAAATTAGAAAAGAAATGAATATTATCAGCAAAAATCACAAAATTACCTTTCACTAGCAATATGAGTCAGAAAGAATGATGACTATGATGGAAAGAATTTCCTAACAAGTCCATCGAAATCATCTTTTAAAATATCCAGGTTAGAACAGGTATATTACTATAGACTCAATGATATTTTGGTATTTATAAGGATCTTTTGCCTTAGCTAACACCTCATGATGCAATTATAAAATTATATAAAATAGTTAATGGTAGTTGTATCTAATATTTGTATTGCACTTTACCATCTGAAAAAATAATTCCTGACACATCATCTCATCTGATATACACACAGGGATGAGATCCAAATCATGACATGGAATCACACAGGACGTCCCCAAAAGAGAATTTACATCAATAGTTCTCAAATTCTAATAAATTTTAGAATCACCTTGTGTTCATTAAAATACAAATTCTGAGGTCCTGGCCCCGCAAAAATCTTAAGCTGTAGTGTTTGCGGTGAGTGAGCCTAGGAATCAGTATTTGTATAGGGCATCTGGTGGCATGGGGGCAGGGAGGGATCCCAGTATAGTATTTGAGAAACACTGGTGGGTATCAGAAGGTTAATAACGTAACTTGACCCTATAACCAGTACTCCATACTAAAGGAAGGTTGAGGATCTTTTCCTACCACCCAAAGAAGATGACAACTTTCCTTAGCACGAAGCTGTTTTCACAAGAGGTGACCTTAAAGAGTAAATAATTGGTGCATCCTTTCCTTAGTCCCCAGATTCCATATTCTATCTTTGATTCTTCAGGCTTTTATTCTCAATACCTATTCCATCCTTTTCCTTTCTTATTTTCCCAATCTTCTTTTTCATTCCTCAGGCCTTCTAAACCCTCAGTGGGACCCTACCCACTTAAAAAGGCCTTACCAAGAGTAAATATATTTTAAATACCCAGCACCATGTTGGAACCCATCCCCAGTGCTCCGAGCACATACCCAACACAACAGTTCGGCCAGTGTCTTAAAAGCCGCAGTAGAATGGACTTATGAAATTTTGCATCTCTGTGTACCAGTGTCACATTAAAAATTCATCACAGACCCAACATACATAAATCTATTTTCTGATTCAGGATCCAAGAAGGAAATTTTTAACCACAGAATCTTATATACTCAGCTCCAAGCTCCACCAGCCAGAAGGGAGACTCCTCACAACAGCAGATCTCGAGAATCACTCTCAGCAAACTGGTTTCTGTTTTCTCTTCCTTCATGTCTGGCTGCCCCCATAAATTTAGAATACTCTCAGGGTCTAGCCCAGTGATGGGCACATCATAGATGTGCAATAAATGTTATTAAGTAAAAGCCACATCAAGGAAATTAATCAAACAGCAAGTTGGAGAGAAGGAGAGGAGAGGCAACCCATCACTGCAGCCAGTCTTTGAGTTCATACTTGTCTTTCCCCTTTTTTATACAACAGGAGCAAGATAGATATTTTCTCCTAGATGCACTTATTATAATGAAATGCACAGACTGGACAAGAAGCATCCTTGAATTTTAGTTAGGCTTTTTACACGTTAAATAAAAATTATTCTTCTGTGTGTCGCTGTTTTAGAAGGAAAGATTATCCTTCCCTGTCTGTGGAAAGGTTTCACCCAGACACACTAGAAAGAAGGGCTGAAGGAACATGAATTCCTTACTGTATGTGTGATGGGTGTGGTTTATTGTGCCTTCCTTTAACACATGCAAGCCAGTGCAGGGGGCCACCACAGTGGCACAATGTAGAGTCATTATCGCACTCTTGGGCAGCACTTGTTTGTTTTCTGGGTGCTCTATAATCAGTACTTACCATCCCTAATCATCTCCAAGAAGGAAGGTCAGCATTATCATCCTGGCTTAGCAGGAGAGGGATTTCAAACCCAGATGTGTAAGAGATAGGCCATGCTGAGTCAATACTGAACTATCACCTCCATTCAGGATTGCAGAATCCATTGCTTCCAAAACCTCCGCAGACATATGGGTGGGGAAAGGCCAAGAACAAACTGCAAAAAAGCCAATTTTATCTGGTGATTTCAAGAGAAAAAAATTAATGGAAACTGAACCTTGAAAGGTACACTTGAGGGATCCACGAACTCTCCAGTCGTGAGAAACTAAAAGCAATGGTTAAGCCACACCCAGGAGTCATTCACAAAGCATATCTATCTACAAGGTTAATTACCAATGTCCATACTGCTTTGTTAGTGGCAGTGCAGGTAGGAGAGCAGAGCTGCAGTTCCTACAGGAGTCCTACCAGTTCTTAGCTGGCCTGCTTTGCACTCTGCAAAGTTAATGGATGGGATATGAGGTGCATTGGAGCTGTAACTTGGAATACAAACCAATGAATTCTACTTCACTTCTCCCTCCACCTCCCAACACCCACAAAGACAAAAGCAATGCACAATTTTAACCTGCTGGATTCATTAAAGAACCACCAGGACGAGGCTTGGATTTGCAAACTCAAAGAACTAGGCAGAGATGTCTCCCCGTCTGCTGCAAGAAAGATAGAATGGAGGTGGAGAGATGAAAGTAAGAGAAAGCCTCATAACTAGTGCTTTATAGTGTGGGTCTGGCAATAATTGCAATGATGGTCCCAGACCCAGCAGCATCAGCATCACCAGGAATCTTGTTAGAAATGCTGAACACTGGCTCCCAGCAGGACATACTGATAGTCAGAATAACTGAGGGTGGAGTCTGGCAATGTGTTTAACAAGTGCTTCAGGTGATTCTTACACGTGTAAAGACAAAAGCACTGGCTCCTTGGCTGAGACAGCCTGGGCTCAATCACTATTTTGCTAATGACCTTAGACAAATTATGTAACTTCTCCAGGTCTCCATCCCTTCCTTTGTAAACTAGGTGTAACGTGCATTTCATGGGACTTTTGAGTGGCGAGGATTACATAATAGATGTAAAGCATTTTAAACAGGATCTGACACACAATGAGTTCTCATTAAAGTATGCAGAAGAAATACAGACTATCTCTTCTAACACCCTTAAAAACAGTTTCCACCCAGAACTCATGTTCCTAACTATCTTCCAAGGTTAACTGTTGGTCCACAGTCAGCTCTAACTTACAAGAAACTCTTGGATCCCACCTAAGCCATTCATGACCCATTCATTCATGAATCATAGACAGTCCACAGGCATTATTCTTTAGTCTCTCGCTAAAACCTTGCACCTAAAGATGCTCTGGAATCAGTTGTGGATTCTGTCAGTCTTAGCTTGAGATGGGAGCAGGCTCTAAATATATATTCTCAGGAAGACAGAGACTTCCAGAGAATCGCTCATGAAGTCTAGAGGTACTTGTGGAAATAGTGGGCTTGAATTCACTTCTCATCTTAAATTTGCTATTAAATAAATAACTGTTGAGTAAATAAATGAATATCACTCAATTTGAACTATGCAGTCACAGGTTACGGTGGCTGTAGACTAGACTCATTTCTTCTCTCAGCTTATTGCAGAGATTTTTTTTTATGATTCATTGATCCATTTAGAGGTGCCAAGGCAAGTTGGTTTATTGTGGCATTCTGCCAGTTTTACATACCTCTCTAACAAGCTCCTTTCCAGATAAAAACCATCAGAATTTTTAATACAATTAAAAAAAAATACTTCGATTCATTCCTAAAAAATGCATTACAGATAAACAAAGAAAGGTTAATATAGTAGCCATGGATTCATTAAGACTAATGATAAGCTCAGTGATCATGAATGTTGTGTGTGTGTGTGTGTGTGTGTGTGTGTAAACAAAGGCAGGCAGCAGGAGGAGGAAATACAGATTCTAATAGTATAAGGGGAAAAAATACATACATACACACACACATTTAGTGATATGCAAAAAGAAAAAATATCTGAGACTTTTTTTCCTTTCTTCCTTTCCAATCCTGCCAAGACCAAGGAGTACTCTACACTAGTGCTGCTCAAATTGTCTGTGGTAGAAGATGAGTTCTAATTTTTGGTCTTTGCTTTTGCATTTCCTATCTGTCATGGACCAATACTATAAATGCTATAAAATAAATCATTTTAAACATAATAAAATAAAAGTACATGAATAACATGACATTCTCCTTGCAGAAAAATCTCCTAAGCTTGCACCAAGGGAAGGAACTAGACAGCAAACCATGTAAGAAGCACTTCTAAAATGCCAAGGCTATCAAGTGAGCAAAGGCTATGACACCGTTGCCCAAAGTCATGAGTGACAGTGGTAGCAGAAGGAGAAAGCCCTCCAGCCCTTAGCCCCTGCCGGGCCACCCGAGGTTCTGGGAATAACCTGCTGCTTTCACTAAGGGAGGTGTATGCCAAGAGCCCACAGCAGCTCAGCAGAGGCCTACCTTGGTCAGGGACTACAAGCAAACCTCCTACTTCCTCTCACTGCCCCTTTTTTTCTGGTCAAGCCTGTGGAGCCTGTTGTAAAGAGTCACATAGGCCCAGTGGGGATGCAGATTGGGCAAGGATGATTATGAATATTAGTTATTTATTTTCTCTTTTAATTATACCTATTTCTCTAATCTTATGCAAATAGTGCTACAAGAAGTGAGGACTAACAGAACTGAGATTTTTATAAAATGTGAATTCTTAAGGTGGCAAGGACTATCAGAGGAGAAGAGCAATGCCTGGCCCCTCCTGATGGCAATATTAACAGAAGAAGGACTTTAAAACCATTTTCGCTCCACAATTATTGACATTACTTAATCACTGATACGGATCTGGGGGAAAGAAAACTAACCTAATACACATAATGCCAGAGAAATTTTTTCTCCCCCTCAATGCCCTGATATTACTTCTTCCTGCCATTTGTGCTACTGCTCATTTGCTTCTACCTTTTCAACAGCATCATTTTATTCTTCAGATGGAGACTAAGAACAGACTCTGCCCACCATGTTCCAGTTCGGCCATTCCTTTGTGGGCTTATTGCCTGGGTTTATGTCCTGGGGCTTTTTGTCTGCAGGTTTCTTCTCCCAAATATGTTTATTAAAAAGTACAACATGTGACTAGGAAATAAATACACATGGTCATAGTGACAGTAATGTGACATCTTTGAGAAGTCTCCTTTGTTCAAGGAGGTACATCAGACTTCACAGAACAATAATGCCCCATGCAGAGCCCACAGAGGTATGAATGTATTTTACAAAACTGTCCTCACTTGCTCTAAAGCATAAGCTTTATTAATTAGCTTAGTTCTAGTTGGACTTAACAATCTCGGCTGATCCCTTCACCTTGCACACAATTCACTCTCTCTGAGCTTCAATCTTGAAGTGCTTTCTGATTGGGTTGTTAAGACTGCCACTTGGCTCTCAGTGTACACACAAGGCCCTCAGCAGCATCTTCTCTACTTACAAGCTCAGACAGGCAAGTCAGGCAGAACTAGCTTCAAGACCTGGGTTCACCACTCAGCAGCTGTGTGACCTTGGGCAGTTTACTCAGAGCCACAAAGCCTAGTTTACTCATCTATAAAATGGAAATAATGTTAGCACCTATCCCACAGGGTTTTTATGAGGATTAAATGAGAGAGTGTATATAAAGCAGTTAGTGCAGCACCTGGGACATAAATAAAAGTTAGCTATTATTGTCACAGGGGTCCTGGTACCCGTCCTTGGCCTGTTAGGAACCAGGCCACACAGCGGGAGGTGAGCTGTGGATGAGCAAGTGAAGCTTCATCTGTATTTCCAGCCGCTCCACAGAGCTAGCATCACCACCTCAACTCCACCTCAGATCATCAGGCATTAGATTCTCATAAGAGAACCAGTCCCTAGTGCCAAAAAGGTTGGGGACCACTGCTTTAATGGGTAACAAACAACATTTGAAAAAATTGAGCTTAAGAATTAAGTATAAATGTATATTATAGTTGGTTCCTATACACCTGCTCACTCATCCAGCACATGTTTATCCAAGGCCTACTTAGTGCTGGTTACTGTGTTAGATTAGTAAGCAGAATCCTCTAATAAGGAGATGACAACATATTGAAAGAAGCAGGCCCATAAAAACAAAATAACGATTCTTGTATCTTTTTTTCTAAACAAAGATCTGAGGATATTTACTGATGTTGTGTACCATCTTTGGGAGACCTGATTACTTGTAAAAACCCTACCTGAAGGGATGGCCCCTGAGTCCTGGCTGATATTTGAGGCAGCTTTGAAGACAAGTACCAGAAGGGTGAGGGGTCAGGACGTGTCTTCCCTGGGGCCTGGACTAAAAAGGTACTCCCAAACCCAAAAGATCCAAGGCCAGGGGATGTTTGTCTGTAATAGTTGCTATAGCAGAGCCACCATCGTATCCAGGAAGGCAACCAACAAGACACAGGCAGATCCCCCCCTTTAAATTAACTTCTCATCGAATTTTTCTGCAGGGCGAGCACGGCCACGGCAGCGGCCCCAGGCCAGTGATTTCCTTTCCACGGTTGTTTATAAAATTGAAGAGGGACAAAGCAGAGCTGGTCTCAGATTAATCTTCTCTTCAGCCCAAAGGGCTGGATCCTCGGTCCAGCCTCTCCAACTAAAACGTTCTGCATGTTCTCTTAAACAAAGAGCTTCTGTGACTGGCCGACTGACATGTCACCGGTACAGGATAAGAGAGACTGTGTCACGTCCACAGCAAGAGCTGTTTTCTTCTTTTTTTTCTTCTCCCTCTCTCTCTTTTTTTTAATGCCTTTTTAAAAGGCTCTCCTTTAGAGAACATTTCCTGGTTCGAGGGAGGGTTAAATAAACAAATGATAACAACACCAATCAGCCCTCTTTGCTTACAGCCTGCAGAGTCAATCTGCCTCCTGGCTGTGGAGCTACCAACCAGCAAAGGCAAACTAATTAGACACAGACAAACACTTAGGCAATCACACCTTGTGAATGTAAGCGTCTTCCTGTCATTTGGCAAGTCTCTCAGCTGCCTCTGAGCGTGAGACAACAAATCCCCTGCAAACAAGTTCCTCGCTCTCCCGTTAGTGAGACCTAACGGATCACAATGGCTGGAGGTGAAAGGTGGCAGTCTCGTCAGGTAATGACATCTCTCCAACAGCCCATGTTAAAACAGCCGCACTTGTTTAGACTAGCCTATTTGCACCTACCTACAGAGGGCCTTTTTAATGTAATTATTAGCCTCTGCTGCCCTGCTTAGGATTTGAAAATATCGTTCATTTTCATCTTGCTGCAGCTACCGCTGCTATCTCCTATTCAGCCTCAGTCACCTCATCTTCCCACAACTAAGTGCAGAAACAGGCATGAGCTAGAAGAGCTGAATTAACAAGAACAAGTTGGCAGGTGAGCTATGTGACAAAGAAAAAAAAAAACCTAAGAGATTTGACAATATATTCTAATCACTACCTGTCTGTGGAAATCTTGAAAAATTTTAAAAGGCTTTTCTTAGAGAGACAAAAAAGCCATTGCAATAATTGACCAAACCTAGAGACGTAAAAGCAAAGAGGTTGGGGTGTAATAATAGTGTGCAGCCAGTAAACAACTGTATGTTGCTTTAAAAAAAAAAAAAAAACAGTGGCTGGAGTGTATTGACAGGCTGGCTCAGGAGTTCTGATAACTGTTCATCATAGTGCAGAATTTGGCCTTTGACATTTTAAGTAGCTGGAAGGGATGGTCCCACCTGACCTCACTCTGTATTATACAAACAAATGAATCACCATGTAAAAGTCTGCCCAATACATTACAGACCTGTAGGTCAAAGACCAGAATTTACAAGTCCCCCAAATGACTTATATCTCTGCCGATAAGTATCCAGGTCATATTTGGGCAGAACAGTGAAGTGTTTCATCAACCCACTATTAATTGTTAAATATCCAGCATTGCTTAGAGCTGTGCTCCCTTAAAAATGATGCAGTTGACTTTCTGTCGAGATAGTTTTCAGTATTGCTCCTCAAACCTTATTGATGATCTAGTTCCACTGCAGGTTATGGCGATCGTTTATTACTGGTTATAAACAAGGATGGTTTTTTAAAAGACACCAGCTTAGACTGTTATTAGGGAGAGACTTTTGTACAGAGGAAAGCACATCTTCCTATATTCTTCCAATAGTTTTCCCTTTAGTCTCTCTCTTCACCTTTACCTTCTTCTCTCACTGTCCCCCAATGGAAGAAGCGGGTTTTCTAGAAGTCAGTTTTCAAGAGAGTAATCAAGGCCACAGCAACTCCAGAAAAATGGAATAATCTGGGATAAGTCTCCAGGAGAGAGAGGGAGAGGGAGAGGGAGAGGGAGAGAAAAGGGGGGGGGGGTTGGCAAAGATAGTGGCTGGAAAGAAGCATTTATTCCACATTTGTTGACTTACCACTTTGTGCTAAGAACTGTGTGAGTAATTGGGGTAAAATGGGAAATGGTCCCTGATTCAACTTACTGAAGTAAAGAGAATTTACAGCAATTAATTAACTAATTAATTAATTAGTCCTCTTAATTAACTTAGGGGATTCCATCCTTAACCTTCTGGTTCCAAATCAGACGCCTAGCAGTGCATTGATCACATCGTCTGCATGGGATTCAGAATTACCAGCAAGAGATGACTGCTCAAAACTGAAAATGAGGACAAAAATCCAAATTCAAAACAGCAGATGACAGGAGGTTATCAGGAAATGGCATTGTTTTTTTCTAGTAAAAGACTCAATTTAAACAAAAGTCCTTAGAAAATAAAAGAAATAAATTCAAACTATTGCTCCGCTCTCTCTGGCTCTCTTTTCAAAGCAGGGGACAGAGGACTTCTGTACCAAGATTGTGGCACAAAGGAGCACCTGCAGTGCCCGCCCACCTTTCAACTTCTGAAAAAAATTATCACGGAAATTCACCAAAGGACAAACATTGGTAACAGCCCTGGAAGCTAAACAAAACAGGTAATCATATGTCACAGTCAAGGGGAAGGTTGCACTAACTGCAAATATAAATGGGAATAGGCCGAAAAACACATTTTCAGAATACACATGCATCTTCTGAACGCAAACAATAGGCAGGACCATAAAAATGACAGAAAAAGGCTTTGATCCCAGGTTTGGCTTGGCTCGCCTCACCAGGATGCAAGATGCACTAACCAAGAAAGCAGGAGGCCCCCTCTCAGCTGCTCTGGAACTGTCTTCTGAGCTGCCCCAGCAGCTCCAGCCTTTGCACAACCATTCGAAAGGTACCAAGTTGAGGGTTTTGGGGGTAAGTGGCAGTGCCTTGCATCTTTAGATATAGAGTCTCCTGCAGAATATGCATTAGAAGCAAGGGAGGATTCAGAAAGAGTTGTGAACCAGGCATCACCTCCTCCTCACCCTCCAGTACAAAGACTCTGGGTGTGTGTATACACACAATTTTAATTCCTTAAATTAAAATACTTTTTCTCTCTTTGTGTGTGTATACACATACACACAACATGAGGACTGAGCACTCACACTGACAAAATGTGCCCAAGTCACTTGAACCACTTACTGGAAAGTTCCATCATAGGAGTCAGAGACCACAAATCACTAGTACTTCAAATTTCAGGAAAATAAAGATTGGAGGAAGAGATATTCATTTGATGAAACTCTGCCTAGTATTGTCCTCTGTGTCCATCAGGAGGAAATTCCTCGAAATTCTTGGAATGAGCCAAGGCCAGGGACATGGGAACAACACTGGCGGCAGGTTATTGTATAGACTGAGAAAGCTTCAGCCTTGATTCACTCATTAATTAGTCTGAGGAAGCTGCCTCCGTACCCTACCCAGAGGTTCAGTCTCTTGCCCTAGCTTCACCTGACCTTTGCAAGCATCAGACAACCGGCCAAAGGGCAATCTGGCCTCAGAGACCCTTCAGAGAAAGTTCTAAAGCTTGCTTGGGTCAGTCCTGGTCAGCACTTTGTCCACACCAGTTCTGAATTTATAGCTATGACTAAGAGACACAGCTAGAGCATATGATGAGGACAGAAAAGAAAATTATGTACATTACATATTGCTTCAGAAATCAAGAAAGTGAAATATTTTCACCAAAATGGCACTTAAAAGTGCCAGGGCCCAAATTGGGTCTACAAACTCAAATGCCTTTGGGGCCCAGGCACAGGACATAGCTGTTTGCATCAGCAGAGAGAACAGCCATAGGGAAAAGTCTCCAGGTGTACCTCGACTCTCTCTAAAACACAGGTATTTGAAATGACACATTCCCTGATGCTAAAGTGTGGCCAGATTCTAACTATAAAAGATGTACTAGGATCAGATGCCAGGGTACGCCTTGTATTTTTAACTTTCTGCTTCTGCACGAGATCAGTAGAAAATACCAGTGGCAACTGCTTGACCCATTGACGTTATGATTTCGGCAGGAAAAGGTGGTCTCAACTGAAGAGTAAGATGGAATTATGTGGTATCCAGGGCTCCATATGGCCCCTCAGTCAGGGGTACCATTAGAGTACATCAAATGCATTACCTTCTCGCAAAGAGCTGGCTGGGGGCCTTCTCATTCCATCTGACCACCTGTCCTCCTTTCCTTCTCTGTCACAAAGCCTCCTTCCTCTCTTCAAATTGCACCAGTATCGGCAAGCTTGGCTCTTGCCAGTCACAGCAGAGGTGGGGGAAGTGTTGAGATATCAGGGGACTGCCAGCTTGACCAAGGCCTGTCACCTCTCAGTTCTCTCTAAGACTGTCAGCTGTCCCTCTGGGAGAGGTTCTGAGAGGGTCGCTGGTTGAGAATCCAAAGCTCAGCAAGGAGTGTTCATTCTTTAAAGAGGCATGAGGCCGTACAGAGATGGGAGAAGCCAAGCCCATAAATGTGTGGGCTGGGTTTCTGGATTCCCCAGGCTCACTGGAACCTTTTGCAGTGCAAGGCAGGGTGCCCTGCACTTGGCTCATGTCCAGGTGGAAATATTTTGCATCTGCTTGTGAACTTGCATTTGGAGGACAGATAAATCCTTTTGTTAAAACAGAGTAACTCAAGAATGAGAAACTGAGTGTGGACAGAAAAGACAAAAAGCCCACCCTCCTAGCTCTGCCTAGAATCAGTGATGGCTTTCAGAATAGCTTTTTGTCGCACTATCTCGAATGTCCAAACTAAAGACAGTCATGTTCTGTTTTTATATCATGACCCCTCCCTCATTTCCATTCATTATTTCTTCCCAGTGGAGCTCTCTGAATAAACCTGTCACTCCTCAAGCCAGCCTTTTCCCCAGCAGCACGGTGCGATGTCAGCCTCTATGCTTGCAGAGAGACAAGGCACCGCACTTTGCGGCATATAGTACTCAGGATTGTCGGTTCCTGGTTGGAAATGAAGAATGAAACTGCCTTTGTCTCTGAGATAGCTCGGTATAGGAAGAAGAAAATTCTAACTACAATGCCTTTATGCTTTTAAAAAGTCTAGCTCCTATTAAACATGCTTAGCACAGTTCGAGACCTACAGAGTAAGTGCTCAACAAATATTGTTGATTGATTAGTTGATCAAGAATCTTCTCTTAGCCTATGTCCAGAAGGTTCTCCTTAAAGGCTTTGTTTCTGTCTGCTTTAGAAACTCATGCTTTAAGGTAAAATCACACCAAGAAGAAGAAACAGCTGCACAGCAAGAAGCCAACAAAAGGCATGACTTGAAAATGGCCCAAGGTGCTTGAAAACCCAATTTCACTTTTATTCACTAACTTCACTTTTTTAAAGATGAAAAGAGAACTTCAACTTATTCTGAATTCACCTATAGCCCCCTCATGGCTTGGGGAAATGAGAGACTACCTTAAACACATAGGAATCTGAGTTTCACATTCCATGGTTTTCAACTTCCATTGCCAGCTCTTTACTGTCACTAAGTAAGGGTTCTGTTCAATGATACTATTAGTACACCCTTTTCCAGACTCTTATGGTCACATGAATTTGAGGTATCTGCCTTTATTAAGTGGTGGCAATGGGGACAATGGAAAACTAACTACTAACAAGATGTGGTTAGGGCTGAAAACTTTGACTTTACATTTTCTTTTCGACTGGAATGCCTTCTCTTGCCTCTCTGCTCTATATACCATCTCAAATTATTGACATCTTAAATGTCTTCCCAGATCTTTCTCTAATGCATTCTCCTCCACAGTCTTGATTCTCTCCACCAGATGTGATTTCTTTCTCCAACTGTGGTGTTAGGCTGCCTAGGACCTAATCCTGGTTCTGCATGTTCTTGGCTGTTGAACCCCAGGAAAGTAATTTGATCTCTGGGTGCTCAATTTCCTAATCTGTAAAATAAAGAGTATAAGACAGCTCACCTCAAAGGGCTGTAAGAATCAAATAATCTAATTCATGGAAAATGCTTATAACAGTATCTGGCCTGTGTAAACACTTACGAAGCTAAGAGCTGTTGTTACCTTGGCTATTGGCAATGAACTCTAATAGAATTTTTATTTCCCTAAAAGATCTTGCCTTACTTCTTTATGTGTATGTAACTTGTCCGTCTGCCTCTTCTTACTTATTTACATATTTAGAGAGGGCTCTCATCTCCCCCAGCCAGGAAGGTTTTTAGATGAGTTCAGGGTAAGTTGAAGTCTCACCTTGGAGTAAGGAGAAGGAACACTGTCTCTGACCCCATGGGATGGTGTGTGTGTGTGTGTGTGTGTGTGTGTGTATATGTATATATATGTATTCAATATATATATTAAATACATATTAAAATTAAGCACATGAGGTTTACACAGTGCCTAGCACATGCTAAGCTATGAGAAGAGAATATACTTTTTGACTTTTTGTTGATATAATCTTATACCAAAAGAAAGAATTCAACTGTCTCTATATCGGTATAGAAAGTACATACCTTTGAAAGTATCCACATATAACTGTTCTAGAAACAAGAGATAACACAAAGTCAAATTTTGCCTCTCAGTAACCTGACAAGACTCAAAAAGTCTGACAGCACACAAAAACTTTTCCCAACATACAGAGCTGTCATCAGTACTTTCCCACCTTCCCAGTGACACACAAATGCTGCAGCGGATGCCAGAAACATCGGTGACCAGAGCAAGGACAGTGCCCTGCCTGTAGTTAGTAGTTACTATATTTATTCTCACTTTGATCTGCTGTCAGCTCATTCCTTTCAGATCCATGGCTATATTGGGAGATACAATTGAGAGTCTTCATCATTTGGCTTGCAATATCTGTTTTCAAAATGTTCTCTTGTGAATGCAAGGTAAATATAATCGTTTTATTTCTTTAATGTTCCTAGCCACTCTCTGCAGTGAGCATAAACCTTTCCCACATCCTTTTGTACTTTATTAGAATTCCCCACCCCGACTCCTGCCAAGAAAAACTCCTTTTACAGTCTCTCCCTCCTGATGCTCCCACTCCAGTACTTGGTCATTTTAAGCTGCTCTGGTTGGTCTCTAAAAAGATAAATCTGGGCTCCTCTGTCTGAACATCCAGGGAGCTCTTTGGTACGTGATTAATGTATTAGTCAGGTCCTGGTTGGATGCAGAAGATCCACTCAGATGGGATCCTCAAGAAATGTAAGAAAGAACTATTCACGAAGCAGGGTCAGGAGATCTGATGAGGAGTATTGAGATGCCCAGGACCAAAAACATTGGGAAGCCATTGTCACACAGGCCAGAAGGAGGAAGGGGAGAAAATAGTGTTACTGGAGCTTGGCGAGAGCTCAAGTCATAAATGAGGAGCCAGCCCACAGGAGCTATAGTCTTGAAGGAGGGAGCTTTACCAGGCAGGGAGGGGCTGAGTGTCATAGCCAAGGGGGCAGCTGCCTGGAGCCCACTGCAGCAAAGAAAAGGACAGAGAATGAATCTCACAGATGAGGTGGGGAAAGACAAGCAGGAATAACCAGCACAATCTATGTGAAAGTGCATGTTATCCAAACCTGTAAATGAAATTGCACCGTCACCCTGCACACCACAGTAAAACTCCATCCATGCAACACACCTTCCAAGGAAGTCTAAAGAGCTTCCTACTTGTTTGACTCTAACTGGTCTTTATTGGTGTTACTGGAAAAGAAAGGCCTCTTTTAATTTCTAAAGAAAGAAAGTGGTGTAACTTTACCTGTGATTGTCATTCTCTCAGAGGCTCCCAAGATTTACATAGCATCACTCTCTTTTGGTTGCAAATATATTATGAAAGAAAAGCTTCTCTTTTCCAGTTAAGAATACCTGAAGTAAAAACAGCAATTTATGAGGTATCCACAGATTGTTCTTTTTTAAAAAAATAAAGTGGGCAATTTTACGTGTTCCAGTTCTACAGGTAATTCGGTGGTCTCGACTCTGAATGCTCATCAGTATCACCTTAAGAACTTGTATTGAGTACAGAATCTTGCAACCTGCCCCAGAGATTCTCAGTTGAGAATCATTAATTTAAAATGTGGAGGTATGATTAGGATGCCCTACATAGAGATTCTTACTTGGACCTCTTTGATCTATTAATGTAGTTTAATATCATTCTGTTTTGTTTTTTAAAGATCACTCATGTTGGTCCCAAATAATTTATTATTTGGAAATATATATTCAAGGGACATAGAAATTAACTTTCACATAATTTCATGCTCTTAAAAAGAAATAAATTTAATTCAAATTGAGGTGTTGAATTAAATTACAAAGACAAAACTAGTGTGTGGTTTAAAGTTGAGGTTAACTAAAATGAAAAAACTAAAACTTGCCTATATAAATTTCTCAGCCCAGCTCAAATCTCTTCAGAGAATAACCAGCACAATTTGTGTGAAAAGGCACAAAGCCTTTATTCCTTGATATCTTGGATAGGCAATCTTACCATTTACCAAGTTACTAAAGTATTCTGCTCAGACCTCCTGTTTTGTTTTTGTTCGCTTATTTGTTTGCTTGTTTACTTTAGCACATTTTATCTCCTGGATTTTTAAAAACACTTATTTCTTGTTATATGTGAATATAACATGAACACTTACTTCATGTTATTTGTGAACATTTCGAGGTCAGAGATTGTGTCTTGTTCATTTTTACACCATCACCCACAGTGCTAGTTCATGGTAGGTGTTCACTGTATGTCTGTTGAATTAACATTTAGCTTAAAAACAAATGTATTTCTTTGTGAAAAATGCAACTGGTTCTAATGATGTTTTTCATTGACATATATACCTTACCCCATCATACCACCTTATGGTGCTATTCTAAACTCTTGTACTTCAGGGCCAGACAAAGAAGAAATTCTAGATCTCAGTCCAAAGATATAATGTTCAATTGAAACACTGAAGGCATCTACTGAATTTCACATCTAAAACTCCAAACAACACTCTTTTTCAGATAAATGTTTATATCTCTTCAGTTTACATCTATTCTTGAATTTAGTATGATCTCTTGATTTTCTATTATTAGTGAACCTCTCTACAAGTCTCTCCTGATGAATAATAGGTATTCCTCATTTACTTTTCCTGTAAGCCATTTTTAATAAATATTTAAAGCCGCCTTTAAAATGGGAATATCAACTAAAAAACAAGAGAGAGAAAGAACTGCTGATAATATTTGATAGCCAGGAACTTCCATAAAAGGTGTACCTGAAAATACCACCCTTGAAATCATGAACATGATGAAAAAGGACCGGAACTGATGAATTTTAATTCAACTAGGCAAAAACCCAAGGCCTGTCACACCAGCTGGTCATTCTTGCTTTAGCCATTAAAAGTGGCCCTTTTTGTGGCTAACAACAGAAATGTCGGTCAATCAGGCACAGCTGTAGGTCTGGGCTTGGAGCCCACTCTCAACCTTGTCCCCTCCCTTTCTTTCCCCCAGGCTAGGATGGAATAAAAGGGGTGGGATTGGCAGTAAGCACAGAGAAAGAGAAAACCAAGATGTTTAAATCCAGATGAAAGATTGATTGCTTCAGCATCTCAGGCCTTAGCCTATTAGGTAAAGTTTAACCCCTGCAAAGCAGGTCACTTGGCAAAAATGGATGGAAAATACAACCTTCAGGTTGAAAGACAGGGAGGAGGCAAGGGGAGCTGCTCTGCTGCATATGGTGTTCCATTAATAGGTATCACACTCCATAATGGGAACATTTTTATACAAATGTGTTCTTTGGAATCCAGCCAAGAGCAGGGCACCCTAGTGAAATCACAATGCACAGCTAATGAGCTATTTTTGGTGAATTTGGCACTAGAGACTAATAGAACCAATTTGTCCCCAAAATGTTAAATCATTTAGCGCTTCTTTGGAGGTGCTAAGTGCATCTAGAACTTTTGGGGGCTGTCAATAAAAATTAGACGCTACTCAAAAGCCTTCAGTCTTGGCTTGCAATCCTTTATCCTCAGATGAGAGGGCTGCTGGGCACTTGAGGAGGCTCCGAGCAAAGCCTGCTAGCTGCGGGAATCTATGGGAAGAAAGTGGTTGGACTGAGCAGCAAATGTGCTCCCCCGACTAATGAGACACTAAAGAGATAGTGAGCATTCTTTCCCAGCCACGCTGTCAACCCAGATCTCCCCAGTAGTCACTCTGATCATGTTCTCGCTCCTCCCCACGCTCTGCCATACACTATTTTCCTTCTGTAGAACTGCTCTTCACCCAGGACCATAATCTTAGGACTCTGTCTCCTCCCTCACATTTCCCATTTTCCCTTGTACTTCTTCATTTCCTCTATACCAGCCCTCAGCCCCACCCCTGGATTTCAAAAATTGTCTGCCAGAACTCCCTTCCACCAACCTCCCTCACCTCCAGCCATCCCGCAAGTTGATGGAAGGTGAATCTTCACTAACACTCTCAAAAAGTTACTCGCCTCTTCAGACACTTTCAATGTCTCCCCAGTACCTACCACATCAAGCCTGAATTCGGCAGTCTGACTGTCAAAACCCTTTATAAGATGACCCCATTCAACCAAGATAGCCTTATTTTCCACAGCTGTCCTAAGCTGCTTGGCTCAGGAGAATCATAAACCATCCTTGAATAAATAAATCCCAGCTACTGCTCACCCTGGAGCCCACTACAAAGAATGGGCAAGTTACACAGAGCTGCTGATGTGAGAAACAGCAAAAGCCAAAAGAAAAACCTGGAATTTAAAACATATGCCCTTTTGAATTACATTTTACAAGTTAAAAAACATTATTCATTTTCTTGATCTATGACTCACTCACCCTATTCCCACAAAAAGCCCCTCTCCTCTTGAAGCCAAATTTGATGAAATCTATGAAACTATTTTTTTTATGCTGCTAAACAAATAAAAGCAATTTTATTGAGATGACTGATTGCTCAACCTGTCCTCCACTTTTGTCACACCGGCTTCGTTGTTTCTTAAATACCTGCATTCATGTTGCCCCTGTGCCTTGACATCTGCTTTTCTCTTCTTCTTGCCATGCTCCCTCCTCTCTACTACATCTATCTTAATTCCACTCTGTAAAGCTCAGTCGTAGCTCCACCTTCTCAAAAGTGCCTGCCCTGAATAGCCCCTTTCTCCAGGATTTTATTCTTGAAAATAGTACGTACAATATTAGTTACTATTAAAGGTGAATATTTTCTCTAGTGCTATTGCTGATCACTTTATGGAAGTCATTCTTACTTCTTCAAGTAGAAGAGTCATAATTTAAACTTAAGTTTTCACAATGCTATGGTTTATAGTAGGCACCAAATAAATACCTTTTAATTGGTCAATACATTTACGCTTTAATTCTTCCTGTATAGTACCCAAAATAGTGCTGTGCACATAACAGGGGCTCAAAAATTTTAGTTAATCAATAATTAGACACTTTCACGGAGCATTTTTTAGTCTACTCCAGATATCAGGTTGGAGCTCTCTAATCTAATGGTAGGGCTACTATGCTAGAGAAGACAAACCAGCCTCCAAAAATTTCTGTGCCTCTCTCCATTATAAAGAGTTGTCACTGAGAAGCAGTTGCCCAGTCAGGCATGATATTTGTCAGCCTCCTTGCATCTAAGTGGAGCCATATAACTCGTGTTCACCAATTTGGAATGTGATCCAAGGTCATTTCTGGGCCAAGGTGGCTAAGAAGCAGATGTAACTTCTCCACTCTCTGTCCTCCCAGCTGCCACTTGGATGCAGATCTCTTGAGTCTTTAGAAGATGGTAGAGTCAGACATTGGAAAGACTGGGTTCCTGAATCACCACATGGAGGAAACTTTCCATCAATTGTATCAGACTATTATTTACAGAGGAAATAGACTTTTATTATGTTTAGCTTCTGAAAATATGGGGTTTGTTACAGCTAACTAATCCACTTACCTACCTCTGAATGAATAAAATTGCCACTGAGGGGAAGAGCAGTTCAAGCTGAGAAGCAATTAAACTCTCGTGAATTAATACATGATGAATTATCAAACTGAAGACTAATTGGCTTCCAGGGTGTGCCTCTGTACATTTAATGAGGAATTCAGGCGTGTTTCACCAGTCCTAACAGAATGATTTTATTGTATGTTCTAGTATGCCCAAACCCATGGTTACAAGTATTCTCTGAAGTTGTCTTAATCTCCTATCTCTAACTCAAATCACTTTCCCGACCTGAACTAAAGAACTGTATATATAATTGTTGCCAGATACCTCCATATAGGTGTTCCACAGGTACCTCAAATTCACGATTTCTAATACTGATCTAATCTCCCTCTCCCATTCACCTCCACCATGTTATTCCTCCAGCTGAATTTGTTATTTAAATTAGGGGCACCACCACCTATCCAAATCCTACCTATTCTTCTCAACAGCTATTATATCCTTCTCTTACTCTTTTCTCTCATGGCCACAGCTGGGCTAAGACTCTAATCATCTCTTACCCGAACTATAACCATAGCCTCCTAACTGCTCTATTCTCGAATTCAGTGGTCCCTATCTTTTGCAGGGCATATTAATCACCTGGGGATCCTATAAAAAATGTAACTTCATGAGATTCAGCCCCCAGTTTCTGATTAGTGGGTCTAGGTTGAGCTTGGCAAAGTGATTCTGAAATGGGTAGTTCCTAGAATATATTATTTCCCCTTTAACAATGCAGTATATACACTGCCACCAAAGTTATTTTTTCCATCATACAAATCTGATTTTGCTCACCTACGCAAATTCTTCAAAGGCTCTATGATAAAATAAACTTTTTTGCATGAGCTGTGTGAGTTGGCTTTTTTCCTACCCACTAACTTCATTACCCTTCGTTCTCCACCTGAACTTTGAGTTTCTAGTAATTGTGTTCATCTGCCTCCATATACCTTTACAGGTGCTCTTACCTCTGCCTGATAGCCCTTCCCGAACGTGCTACTTGGACAACTTGTACTCCTCCTTCAAGTCTCAGCTATAACAGTAACTTCTCCAGACAATGGATCTCGGCTCCCACTAACAAACTTGGATCTTTCTGCTCCTTCTACAGAGTTTACCTACCCCTGCCATGTCAATAATATGCGAGATCATTTGTATGGGCAAATATCATCCCAATAGACTATCAACTTCTTCAGGAAATGGGTCAAATCTTTTTATCTGTGTATTCTTGACACTCAAGTAAATTTTCATAGATCTAACTATAAGAGATAAACTATACTACGAAACTTTTAGAAGAACACATAAGAGAAAATCCTCATTACCTTGAGTTAAACAAAAAGTTCTCAGATGTGACAATAAAACATGATCTAAAAAAAAGGAGACATTGGTAAGTTGGTCTTTGTCAAAATTAAAAACCTTTGGGGTTCAAAACACATGATAAAAGTAAATGAAAAGGCAAGCCATAGACAAGAAGAAAATATTTGCAAATTATATTTTTGATAGACCTTGTATCCAGAATATACAAAGTTCTCTTACAACAATAATAAAAAGACAAAGCATACAACTTAAAAATGGGCAAGAGATTTGAATAGATATTTTACCAAAGAAGATATATGAATGAGCAATAAGCACATGAAGAGATGTTCAACATCATTAGTCACTACGGAAATGAAAATTAAAACTTCAACAAAATATCCCATGATTCTGCCTAGAAAAACTACAATAAAAATAGAGGCTATCAAAAGTGTTGGCATGGACATGGAGAAACTAAAATCCCCAAAACATTGCTGGTGGGGATATAAAATGATGCAACTACAATGGAAAACAGTTCGGTTGTTTCATAAACGTTAAAAATAAATTTACCATATGACCCAGAAATTTTACTACTAAATGTCTACCTGAAGGAAAAAAATGTTATCCATACAAGCGAAATCAAAATGTATGTCCACACAAAGACTTATTTGTAAAAGTCTATAGCAACATTATTCGAAGTAGCTAAAAAGTGGAAACAATCCAAGTGTCCATCAACTGTCAAGTAGATAAACAGAATTAGATTGTGGTAATGATTGCACAAGTTTACAAACTTACAAAACATCATTGAATCGTATACCTAAAACAGGTGAATTTTTTGATATGCAAATTATATATCAATAAAGCTATTTTTAAACTAAGAATAAGTGATAGTTTTATGTTTGTATAGATGTGACTAATACTACCACAATAATGACATACATTTATATACCTGCAATGGGCCAGGCAGTGATCTGAGCACTTCGTACATATTAAGTATGTATACATTCAATTCTTACAACACTATTGGTAGGTGCTTTTATTATTCCTATGTTATAGAGGAGAAAACTGAGGCACAGAGAAGTTAAATAATTTGTCCGGTGTTACATACCTAAGAAATGGTAGATCTGCAAATATTGCGGGGGGGTGAAATTGTCAAATCACTGCAATTGTTATATCAAAAAGATGTTCCACTTTATTCAAATAATTATTAAACATGAACAAATTTGGATTGTTTTTCTTTTTCCCTTAGTAACAAATTAAGAATAAAAAGTTTAGTCTAAAATTATAAAAAAAAAAAAACCTGTAGGCATCATCCAATTACCCTTCCCAGTCATTTTCACTAGATAAAAATGACAGCTCAGTTAAAACATTGCAATGGAAGGCAGGATTTTACATCATCACCATTACCTGCTATCAAAAGCAAGCTTCTTCATCTTTATTCTATTCCAGTTTTTATATCCACGTAAACATAGAGGGAAGTAAAAGGCACCAAAGCCTCAAAATCAGCCAAAGAAAGCTTCCACTCCCCTTTCACAAAGACCAGCTGCACACACCTGGAGCTAGATCTGACTGTCGCTCCAGAGAGTCCTCTACATCGATCATCCTCTTGTTTTCAAACTTGTCACTTGCCAGTGCCTTACCAGGGCTGTGTGTGTGAAGGTATAGAAAATGTCCATGAAGTCCAAATTTATGCTCCTTATGAGTAATAAAAATTACATTTAAGTAAAGAAATCTATTGATGACATCTAGACCCAAATGCACTATAAATAACACTCTGAAAATGAACAAGAAAAATATTAAAGCCATAGAAAATGACATGATTTTACTTGGATAGTGATAAACTCAGGCTTGTGCTATCCCATATTATTACACATTATCAAATTACTGCATAATCAACCCAACTTAAGTTATGTGAGTGACACAAATGTGAGTGGAAAAACAAGACCCTTCCTTTAAAAAATGATATAGACTTTTAATTCTGCTAAGGGCCACCTAACTCAAATCTACAGTCGATTGAAATGTTTAAATTATGACATTACTAAAGATAACTTACACATGTCAAAAATTAGATTTCTTCCCCTCCTCCACCCTCTTTTTTTCTCATCCTACCCTCCAGATTATAAATATTAGTTATTTTTAGCTGAGGTTGAATTGATCATTTCATTTCATTACAAATCTTAAGACTATCGCAGCAAAAAAAAATGAAATTTGACTTCCTGATGTTTAACTATTGATGCAGTCTTTTAAAAACATATTTGGTTCTCTGAAATAGTTTCTCAGAACTGTACTTCATTTTTCATTGGTTCCTATTCTGTTTGTTCTTGGCCTCTGCGTTCCTTTTCGATTTTCTGCAGGTTAGCAAGTACTGTATGGTCTGCTTTTGAAATGTGTCTTTAGGCAGGCTTTTGTTTGACAAGGAATGCCAAGGCTGAGCTGACAAAGTCTGTTTGAAAGTTTTTTTCCAGGTATACAAGATCAGTTAGCCTGTTCAATGGATACTGTGATTAAAATTTTTCTTCAGATATTTATATCAACATTTCAGTTTTAAGGAGAGATGTTTTCTGAGCCTACCTGTCAGAGAGAAACATAAAAGGTAAGGAATTCTATCATTTATGTATTCAAATGCGGAAATATGTTGTGATAGAGTTGACATTCCACCCATCCCACCCCACCTGCCCTCACCCCCACCCCCGCCCCTCACTACTAACAAGAAAGAAGGCAGACTGTAAGCAAGCAGTCACCACTCCTCCCACCACAGGCTGGAACAAACATCTTAGGAGTTCTGACTGGAAGCTACAGGGATTTCAGGATTTAACTTGAAAACACTTAGGAGGTTTTCATCCTAAGAGTTCATTTCCTGCACACCTTTTTTAAGGTCGGAGAAATGGAGGCAATAGTGTGAGAAAATACAGCTAGTAAAAGAAAGTAGGCCTCTATAAACATACATATTAAGAAGGCAACCTGCCAAAAGAAATTTAAATATCTGGTTTTTTTTCACTGAAGAGCTTCAGTATTCAATTCAGTTCAGCAAATATTTATTTTATCCTCAGACATATTTAAAAGTGTACTACATTTTACCCAAGACTTTACAGAGTTAGAATATATTATTTCAAGATAACCAATTTTAAAAAGCTACTTTTTGTTGGAAAATAAAGCTCAGCATGTTACAAGGAACGAGTGTCACTTTGGCCACCGGTTAGTTATCTAGACCTCACTCACCTGTCAGGCTTATGCTAATTTACTATAAGAAGAGACCACAAAAGACAGTAAAAGAAAAAATGAGAGTGAAGGGACATATCAGCTGGAGAGGAAATAATTCTTAGGTATTTTTGGTAGACACGTACAAAAAAATTAATTTCAAGTTTGATTTATTGAGTGATTACATCTGCTGATTAAAGCAGGCCTCGCACATTGCCCATCTGAAAAGATCTCCTTATCCTTCCTAGTTGGCTAGGGAATGTTAACAGAACACTCCGCAGTTTCTTACATTATGTTCCACAGTTCTGACTGTTCACTGATTCTGATTGACCTTCTCCCTAGTTATAAAATGGGGCTACATCTGTCTCTGTTAGATTATATTTTGTTAGATAACCACTTCATTAACAAATATTCATTGATCACTTAATATGCACTAAGCATATTAAGTCCCAGGTACTGGGGCTATAACTCAAACAACAAAATCCCTAAACTCAAAAAGTTACAGTCTATGAAGGCAGAAAAAAAAATCAGATTTTCTTTCCATAAGGTCAAAAACAATAAAAGAACTGGAAAATTCCAAGATGTAAATAATAATAATATCGGCCATTTTAAGTTCACTGCTGAATAAGATGGGATGAAAAAACATGGTTAAATAAAGTTTGAGATGGTATATAGCTTTTTTAAAAAAACTGCATCTTAGACAATAATATTTTTTATGTTGTATAATGTATCATTTTTCTCAGAGCCCATTGACATAACTATGTTCCCTTCTCCAATCTTCTATCAAGAAGAACAAGTTCATACACTGCCTGATTTATGAATTTATGAATGCAAAATGTTCTTTCATTAAATAATACTGAGGACTGGTAAATCTTTTTTTTTCTTGTTGTTTTCAAGTGCTAACCTATGATGGTAATATACACCAGTCCTAATTTCTAAATCCAACAGAGGAGGGTAAGAGGACAGATGCTGAAGGAGCACTTATTATAGAGACAGTTTACTGAGGTCTGAGCACCAGAGCCTCATGTTCATGCCCATCCCAGAAGTACGGGCTCTGTGTACTGAGCTTATAACCCAAGATGCTTTCTGCACAGCTAAAAGAGAAAGTGAGAGAAAAGATGTGCCTATTATGTGGTGAAATGGCTCATTTTGACACCACACCAGATAAGTGATGAGTATCAACTGCCTCAGATGGATAGCTGATCCTTATGGTCCCTTCCAGCCACTGAAGACCAATGACAATAAAGAGGGTGTTTTTCTTTGTGCCTATTTATGATAGTTTGTCCATCTTGGTACAGTTGTTTCCAAGTCTTTCATGCAAAGAAAAGCTAAACCCATGCCAGATACTTGGAGTGTTGCTTTAAGAAATGCTGCAGATCATCCCTGTGATGTGGCCAGAGAAAGTGTCAGGATCTATACTAGTGAGGTGAGACAGGAAAAAAATAATAAGACATGCCATTTTAAGATGGAGAAGTATATACAATCCATCCATTTCATTTTGTGTTTCTGCTAGCTTTAACTGGACACATTATACAGAATCTCTTGTTTTTCTGCAGAAATTCCAGAGTTATCCATGAATTCCCAAGATGAGAATACCTAATATACTGTGGGAGGTGTTACTACGCTCACAAATTCAAATGATGAAAACAAATAAGGCTTTGCAAAACATGTACAAAACCAGCATACATGTTAATGCCTGTGTTCTACCAGCTTCAAGATAGACAGCAGCAGGGAGAAACACTTCAGAATTCCATAACCACACCTATGTCGGGGGGCGTTTCAGGATCGAGCAGTGGATAATCATTTGTTTTGGATGCACAGGAGGTGAGCAGGGAATTTGAAAGGTGAGGGAGGGAATATTCTTATTGGGAATAAAATAGAAATAATTTGCTCTAGCAGCCCTCGTTATCCTGCTGATTTCCATCCTGCTGACACTAAGAGGTCCTCTTATTTCTCACCTACCCCTCCCCTCTGCTTTTACAATTCTCTATTCCCTTTGATTTCATGACAAAAATTTGCAAGTCTGAAACTTATATTTCACCTGAATTTTTAATATTCAGGCTCCAGGTATTAAAAGGAGGAATAGGGAAGGTCCCCACTTTCAACTCCACAGTCAGGCCCTTTAGTACTACTAGAGGTTTGTCCAGGAATTGCATGCATGTCCGATTATCCATGCATTATCAGCATTTACCAATGTTGCTTTCATTGGCTTTTTTCTAGGGTAGTCATTTTGTACAAAATTCTAAATTTATGTTAAGATAGAATTACGAACTACAGTTTTTAAAAGTGTGCCTGATATGCAGAAAAAAATAATAAAGCCAGATTAATTTTCCTGTTTGTTTCTTTTTTCATGAAACTAGAAATACATTTTTGCTTGTGGTCTATTGTGTGGAAGAGATCTTCCTGAAAGAGAAGATATCTCTTAGACCAGAAATATTCTCAGGGCATGGGGAGGAAAATCCATTAAAGAGTTTAATTCTGCTAAAATAAGATCCCTTGCTGCCTTGTGCCTGAGGCAACTTATGCAAAGGGCTCTATTTGAAAACTTGATTAAGTAGGCTCTGCTATTCCTCAGGACAGTACCTTGGCCAGTGGCTTACAACTTCCTAAAACTCTGCCTCAAATTCAACTTCCACTTCATCAATACTACACTGCATAGTAAACTTGAGTCAGACTGGTCAGAATCCAAGCCCAACAAATGTATAGCTTTGGTTTCTTAATAGATAAAATGAGTAAAAACCTGATTTAAAATTTTACCTCATGAGGTTGTTCTAAAGCATAATTTATACAAAGCACCTAACACAATACCCAATATACTCAATCAATGTTTCTTTCTCCCCAGAACATATCCCTACCCAGGACTTATTCTCCCCTAAACATCTGGGGATGGGGGAACGCTAAGTAAGGAACAATCTTACAAATAGGAAACTTATTATGAGCCTATAACCACTCAACCAAAACAGAATACAAACACTATTTTTTTAATGTGTATGCTATACTAATTATATCCAAAGAACCTGTCTTCACTAATTTATCCCAGAGGGAGATTATGCTTGTCAATGCAGGCCCTGGGTCTAAATCAACAAGCCAACACTACTTGGATTGGTTTTCAATTTGTGTAGTTTGGGAAGGAAATGAAAGAAGTTACCAAAACCTTTTCTTTCTATAAATCCTTGAAGGAGATTACAGATAGTTTTTACCCTAGGGGACCATAACAAAAGAGGCTATTGTAAGTGTTGTTCCTTTATTTAGATAATCATGACAAACAAGGCATCTGTCACTATGGAGTTGACTCCTTGGAAAATAGAGCTTCATCCCTCAGTCCCAGAAGCTGGTTACATTCTTTCCCTAGCCTGAAGGTGAAGTGAAAACCATATTGTTTAGGGTGTTAATAAGACTCCAAAAAGCCTCAACAGCCAGTTATAATTCTACTAGCCGTCCAGAACGCAGTTCTTTCTCCAGAGTCAGGCTACAGACATCTCAAAATAAACCACATCATAAGACCTCCCTCCCCAGAGAGGGTAAATTTACTCCTCTGTATAAAAGAAAAAGACTCAGAATCCAGCTGAAAGCAAACCCCCATCACCCAACCCAACTGGTACCTGTGGGAACACCAACGAACGATGGTTTATGATGAAGCCTTATGATTTATTTTGAAGCTCATCACTGACCAAAAGACAATATAAAAGAAAAAAGGAATAAAACCACCTGTCACATACATATAAATTGAATTGTTCTATTAAAATGGAATGCCACAATGCTTTGAATATGTCACTTTCTAGTAACAGACAAGAAAAAAATAGCATTTTAGGTAGTTCTCATTCTCCTAGCAAAACAGAATAAAATCCTTCGTGTGATTCCAACTACATTATTAAAGGACCATTCACCTAATGTACAAAAGCAGCTCTTCATCAATTTATCATTAACAAGAGCATTACTACCTAATGTAAGGGAACGACTCGTCCCCCGGGTGTTCTGTTAATGGGAAGCAGGAGCCAGACAACGAGCATGGAAGCAGGCCTGCCGCAGGAGGGAATGCAACATACATGCGCTGCATTCCCAGCAAAGGATATTGCACAATGGCCTTCCATAAATGATGAGTTCCTGGCATGCTCAAAAAGGAAGGAGGGGGCTGAAGTGAGGAAAGTTTAAACTTTCATATGGGCACCTCCCCAAATTGGCATTTTGTTTTGTTTTAGTAATCCATGTTTGTTTTCAATATACATTCCCCAGTGGCCCTTGGTTCCTGCCTGGCTTTCTCGCTCTATCTTTGTGAGAATGCAGACTTAGTTTGGGAGTAAAACTGCCTGGAATATTAAGACAATATAAATGAACCCATTTTTCAAAGGCTAAGATGCTGCTTTGAGTTCCTTCTTAGGTCCTCCAGCAATAAAACCAAACACTAGGCGCTGTTTAAATCCTCTATTGGTACTAACCAATTTAATTTCTCCTCAAGAAATATAAGAAGTGAGTGCTATTATTTTCCCATTTTACAGGTGAGAAATATGAGGCATAGAGAAGTCTGATAACTTGCTCTTGGTCACAAAGTTAATACCTAGTGGCACTAGGATTTGAACCTAAGAATTCTGGCTTCAGAGTTCATTATTTTAAACAGTATTCTATAATGTTTGTCAAGTCCACAAATAAAAAAATAAGAGCAGATAAATTAATACATGACTTGGAACTCAGAGATAACCGATTCATAATCAAGCATGCACACTGATAATGCTGGGTTTTTCAATAACTATGACATTGGAGTCAGACAGACTCAAGTTCAAATCCTAAGCAGGCCCTATTGCATAACAGTCAGTTAAACTTGAATAAGTTACTTGACTATCCCAAGCCTCACTTTTTCCATCTTTAAAATGGAGATAATAATACTTACCTCACAGAGTTGTGAGAATTAAATCACATATTGCCTATATAATATATCGCTTGCATGATTCTAGCAACATATCTAGTATTCCATAAACACTGCTATAATTATCATAAGCATCATCTTTACTTATTATGTGTCTAGCTTTCCATTGTAAGTGAGCATTTAGAAGAAGGAATGATCCTTCTTCACTCTATCCAGGCACCCTACTGATTTCAAAAGTCCACACATGTGAGATGCCTCGTGGGGATTAGGGGTACTGGACACAACTGAGGATCACAGCAAAGCTAAGGTACTCACGCGAACCAAACCCCTCAACCTTGGTTTCATTAGCAAATTTCTCGAGCTGAGTTAACCCAGCCCAGCCAAACATTTCCCTGCAAATATAAATCATTACCCAATAAACCACAGACATACAAGACTGTCCGCAGCAGTAAAGCCGTGGGTCAGAGCAGATAATCCCTGAGGCTTTGTGGAAAGGGAGAAAAAGCAATAGCATTAATTACATAAACAGTTACTTGGAAAATGCTTTAAGCAAGTGTTTTAGATTCTCCTTTAATTAGGATAAATAATTACTGCACTCTCATCTTTCATTGAGCTACCAAACTCTCCCATGCCCCATCTTCAGATACCAACTAGAAACACGCAAAGAATGGGAGAATAAACTGTGTACATTTTTAAAGCCACTTTATCTGTCTGGATCTCCACTTCACCATCTGTACGATGAGGAGATTGGACAAGGTAAGCCTCCAAGGCCCCTTCCAATAGATTTTCCACAACTCTGTGCTGTGCTGTGGGGCTAACGCAATGGCTACTCCACTTTACTCATCTCATGTTCTTTTCTAGGGAATGGCATAACATTCGAAGATGTTAACTGCATTTGTTTATTGAGCTTCAAAAACTTACAAATGCAAACACCAGGACATCCAGCAATTCCTTAAGTGTGCCATGAAATAGGGAAACGAAATAACAGGTCTAAAAGATATCTGGAGACTAGCTCAAACGAGGAATGGTTAAATGAACTGAAGAACTTCTTGGGAAGAGACCTGTTCTTGGGAAATGGCGAAAATTATCTTTGTTAGACTAATTTTGTATAGTTCCAGAACTGGAACCAATGCATTAACATTGCAGGGAAAGCTCACAGCTTTCTCTCCAAGATAATGGTTCAAAACGGGGAAAAGAATTTTTTTTTGTTGTTCAGCTATGAGTATCATTAAAAGAAAGATGCTCAGAGGAAATTCCTCAACTGGGACAATAAACGGAGGGCTGTATGCTGAGCTCATATTACCTCTGAGAACCTGTCTTGATTCCCTGCGGATAGTTAATAACTTCATCTATGTTCCCTAAACACTACTTAAATAACTCTAGAAGAGCACTTACATGTGATGTTATAATATTTGTTTATTGGTGTCACCCTTTCAAACTAAGAGTGTCCCATTATCTTTTGTATATATCTGTCACAGCTCCAAATACATAGTAGATTCTCAATAAATATTGTTGAATAATTTTTTAAAATAATTATGACCAACGAGTTTTAAAAGATTGCCCTTTGTCCCCAGAGAGGCTTGCATTCTAGCTGAAGAGTCAAAATTAACATAGCTGAAACACACATTGAATATAGTTATATTTAATACCTTGCACACAGTTGGGACTTAGTAAACAAGTTCATTGGACAGCAATTAAGCATTAAGGGGTGGCAGGAATTTATCATTCAATGACAAGAAGCTGCTGACCTGGCACATCCTTCAAAATCTGGCCTCCATCTACCTGATTGCACTTTCCTCCAAATCACCACAGTCTTCCAAACTCACTCACATTCTCACTCCCGCACTTTGGCTCAAGATCTTTCTATCACATGGACCACTGACCCGTCTCTTCTCTGGAGCATCAAGATCCTTCTCTCACCAGAGTTCTCTGTCATTTGCTTACCACCTAATAGTATGCCTGTGATCTGTTCATTAAGCAAACAATCACTGACTCTTCAGTATGTGCGGGCTGAGCTTAACTCAGAAAATACAAATGGAGAAGACATATTTCCTGCCCTAAGAGGTTTAAAGTTCACTGGAAGCCAAACATTGTCTATTAAAATGAACAATTTTAATGCATAATGTCATGAAGATAACTCTGAGGATGGCACCGAACACAAACTGCAGGGATGACGAGTGATGGTGAAGAACATCAGGCAGGTGAAGCTTCCTGGAGGAGGTGTTACCAGAGCAGAGTCATGAAGAAATGTTAGAAGTGAGCCAGGTGAAGAGAGGAACGATCTTTTCAGGTAGAGTAGCATGCACAAAGGCTGCAGGAAGAGAAAGCACAGCCAATTGAGTATGGCCGATGTGTAGGGAAGAGGTCAGAGGTGGATGTGGAGAGATAGCATGACCTGAATAAGGAAGAATACTCTATGTTGAAAAGCCCTTTTTTTATTCTCAAGCTAATGAGAATAACTTTTGAAGATTTTTAAACAAGAAAATCACCTGATCATATTTGCCTGTTATAATGTTGTTAATTGAGACAAGAGTAGATTGAAAGGAAGATACAACTCTCTGATAAAAGGCAGGTCAAGAAGCAATTCTAGTGAACCATGTATGAAATGAACAAAGACCATCTCAGTGGAGAAGAGAGGAAGGGACAGACAATTCTGAGGAGTTTGGATCCACAGGATTGGGTAAGTTATATTGGAAGCCAGAATGATCAGAAAGTCAAAGGTACCCCCAGGATTCTGACTGAAACAGCTATATGGACAGTGACAGCATTTACTGAGATAGAAACACAGTACGAGGAGCAGATTTGGTGAGGAAAATGGTGAATTTCGTTTTAGACCTGATGAGTTTGAGGTGCCTGTGAAATAGCCAGCTAGGAGGCAGTTAAATACACAAGTCAAAAACTCAGGAGTAGGAACCGAGATGGAGCTGCGAATTTGAGAGTCAGGAAAGTACAAAGGGTAGAAACCAGTGAGATCTTGTGGGGATTGCGAGTCTGGAGGAACGAAGTCTTTGCCTCCCACTCCAACCTGGTTCCAAAAAGCAGAAGAAACCGAAAGAGAGCTGGGACCATCTGCTTGTCCCAAATCATCACTTTCCTTAAGAACAAGAATAAAGATTTTTATGAGTGCCACTGGGTCAGTAGTTTGTCTGCTTGTGATTATTTCTCAATTTAAATGCTATCTTTTTCTCCCCCTATAATTGTAGGAACTTTGAAAGTTGACTTTTGCTGTAAATCTGCTGACTGCGCCTTTGCCCTTGTAATCTGTCCTTTATTTTGTTTGAGGGAGGTGGAGTGGCTGGCTTAAAGTTTCAGAGTTTGTTTTTTAACTGATAAAGACTACACTTTTCTTTATCCTGAACATGGTTTCAGCCAAACCACTTTATTTTGCTGCTTCAATTTCAAAATAAAAAGAAAGGTAAACTAGAAAAAAAGAAAGAAGAGAAATGCTCTCTAGACTTAAAATTGCTTGAAGCCTGGAAAAGTGCTGCAAGGGTTATTCACTTTTCATTATTTCTCTCTATCTAGTCACCCTAAAACAACTGTAAACTCCCTGAAAACAGAGTCAGCTTTTATTCTTGTGGTTCTCAATTAGCAACTAACAGGATGTACTACATATAGAAACTGTCCACTGATTATTGGTGGAATCAATAGTTGTTTATACAACTAGATTCATTCATATGCACACTTCTGTAGCTCTTGGAGTCTTCCGTACTATTGAATACAATTGACTGCTGTGTACTCTTCTTTGGTTATTGCGTGGGTATCATCCTTGGAATTACAATTCAATAGTAAACTTCTTGAAGACAGGCTTATACTTTATCTTGTATTTCATACTGGCCAAAATTGGTGTTCAATAAAGGCATATTGATGCACATGTACTGTTTTATCTAGAATGTGTTTTTCCTGCCATGTTACACTGTCTGAAAGACAAAAATGAATGTCTATCTCAGATTAGCAGGAATAATACATGTTCCTGTATGTTGCCTAATTTAATAATTCATTCAAGAGAGTTTCTACTGAATTAGGCTTCAGCAGGCTGCATGTGAATTGCACCATGACCTTCAATTGGTGATGCACATTTCATACACAGATTTACAAGGAGCATCAGTAATGTGATATATTCCTTGTGAATTAAATCATCAATGGCTTCCAGTGCAATGCAGGAAATTGCACTCACTGCACAGAACTTAATGGAAAGAGAAGATGAGAAAGGAGAGAAAAAGACCAACAGAAGAGAATGGAAATGTATTCCAGGAGGTAAAGGAACCAAAACAAACAAACAAACAAACAAATAAATAAAAAGTTTGCTCATCACAAGAGATCAATAGACTAAAGCTCAGACAACAAGAAGGGCACTGAATGACTTCCACAGGGCTTCTCAAAAATCCTCTCCATTCATAAACAATTACAGCTAACCTTCCTAGAAAGTATTACAACAGAATAATTAGGTTTCTTTAAATAGTCCCACCTTGACTCCAGGCTCTAGAATAATGCCATAATCTCTTCAATTATATCTTGATAACTGTTAAGAGTAACAATGGCTGGCTTGTTACATTGTCAAATGCACGTGGCTATAAATTTCCCTTTTCTAAAAGTTCTCAGACACCCACCCACCCACCCACCCCTGAAACAGGGTATCGACCAAAAGATCATAGACCAGAGAGGTGAACGAGCAGGTAGGTATTCTGGAAACAAGAGTCAAACGTCTAGGAAGACTGGAGAGGAATTATGCTGCTGTGAGCCCACATGTGCAGAAACACTCAGCTCAATCATGCCCTGGGCAATGGAAAACCACAAGTATGTGCATATGGATGAGACAAAAGAAAATATTTTCTAATTCCTTTCTCTCTTTAATGTTTAGAGATGCAGGCTTCTGACAAATTATAGTCACCATGCTAGTGCAGAACTACAGGTCCTATATCTGAACATTTGAAAATCTGACTTAGCAAGATAGTGTAGAGTAAGCTTATTTTTCATGTGTGTGCACCAGTTTGAGCAGTCCTTAAAATACTGAACTAATTCTGCATGAGTTAGTAATTAGTTGCTGCCCCAAGCCTCTGGGTACTCCTGGTCTTCCCAGCTTTTCTTTCCAGGACATGCTAGATCTCACCACTAAAGAATTAATGCCTGGCACAGCAGCTGGCCTCGGGTCCCTACTCCAGGTTGTCAAGACAATCTGGTTTTCATATCAGCCTGAAGAGCACCATGTTTCTAGAGGTACAAGAAGCCCTAGCATCAGAAGGTTGGTAGGTGAGCATGGAAATGGTTCAAGATGGCCATATCTATGGAGACACAAACTGTGTTGTGGTTGCTGTCCATGGGGTTGCCTGGTTTCCACTCAATTTTCATATCTTTTGCTAATTATATGATAACTTATAATGCACATGAATGTGGTCGTTTCCCACAACCTGAAAATTCCAAAAAAATCTACCAGTCTTCAGACAGCGGGAGCCCACCAAGTCCTAAGCCAGATAAATTAAATCCTCACCTAGATACTATAACAGTTTAGCTGTTGACCATGAAGGATAAGGAGAAAACCCTAAAAGATATTTAATAGGGAAAGGTGGAACACATACCAGAGAATTATAGCTCCTCAGAAGGCTTGAGAAATAGTAGACACCAGAAGCCATAAATAATAACCTCAAAAAGCTTAAGGAAAATTATTCCTAACAAGACATTCTTTATCTAGCAAAACTAGTCTTTAAGAGTGTAAGCAGACAAGCAGAGGTATATAGTTGACTAGTCCTCTTTCTGAGATATAAATCACCAAATATAAGAAAGAGCATTAAATAAAGTAATTGATACCCTTTTGGTAAATTTGAATAAGAATTGAGAATAATGATGCCTAAGATTTGGAGGATTAATAATATTCAAGTTGAACTTAAAATTGTAAAGAAAAATAATATAAAAATATGAAGGGAAAGTTCATATTATAAGCATCTTAAAATTTATATATTGTTCAGAAAAATGATAGTGTTTTAGACATTACACATTTTTTAAATAGCCGATAAAAAACAGAAATGGGATGAATAACTTCAAACCATAGAAAGGAAAAGATGGGGCAAGTAAAGGTAATATTTTCAATGAAAAAGAAGGTAGGAAAGAAATAGAAAAGAAGCGTAACAACTTTTTTAAACCAGGATAGTAGAAACAACTCTAAATATGTCAGCAATCACAAAGTAAATGGATTAAACTTATTACCATCTATAAAAAATTGAAAATTTTCAGATGTTTGAAATATTGAAAAAAGTTCCAGTTATTATATAGTATTTACAAAAGGCACATGTGAAACATAATGACATTTTTTTTAAGTTGGAAATTAAAGGAATGGCAAAATTATACTGAACAAATATTAGCTGAAATAAACCTGTTGTGACAATATTAATGACACAAAATAGAATTCAAGGTGAACTGTAATAATAGAAAAACCTTACAAAGGGCCTCAGAGGTGAAAGGAAGACAGTTCTTCTGAAGCAGAGAGCATGGGTCTTAGTTGTGAGGGTTTGGGGCAAGTCCAGGGTAAGGATCAGGTGGTGACAAGTCAGGACCAGTCAGTTAGGACTGATAATGACAGACAAGTTTCCACAGCAGAACTTATGTCCAGGGCTGAGCCTGCTTGGGGAATGTGTGGGTCCAGGTGCTTCGGTCAGCAAACTTACAGCCATTTGATGGTCAAAGGACATGGTGTCCCCAAGTAGCGGTCTGCAAAGGTCTACTAAGATAGTTCTTATTTAATGATACAAAAGAAAACTCTGCTAGGAACATATTATAATAGGGAACTTGCATGTACTTAAAACATAAAGCAAATTTTCTCTTATCACAAAGGGATATTTACAAATCCATAATTATATTGGAGACCTTAATATGCCTCACCCCTCCCAAAAATGCATCAAGCAAAAAGGAAAAAGAAAATTTACAGAAAAAAAATGAACAATTTATAAGTTTGTTTCAATAGACTAAGGGAATCTCATAATCAACATAAGAGAGGCTATGAGTTTTTCAAGCACACATGGAAGAGTTATGAAAACCGAACTAATCTTCACAAACAACCTGTGCGTTACTATTATATTCTCATTTTACATATGGAAAACCTGAAACACAGAAGTTAAGCAACTTGCCCATGATAACACAGTGAGATATAAGCAGATCTGGAATATGAATTCAGGCATTCTGATTCCACGGTCCAACTTTTAGCCATAATGTAGAGTAACAGAGGCAAGAGCAAAGAATTAATAAAATAGAAAATTGTTCAACAAATCAAAAGCTAATTCTCTGAAAAGACAAAATTACAAATTGCTTATAAGATTAATAAAATTTAAAAATGAAAAGAATCATGATATATGATTCGTGATATGAATCATGATAGAAATAAATAAGAAGACAACTATAGATATAGTAATTCTAAAATATATAAGACAATACTATCACCAACTTTATGCCAATAAATTTTTAAATGTGGAGGAAATGTACAATTTTTTGAAAAGATTAAAATTCCTAAAATTAATTCAAAAAGTTAAAAACTAATAAATCATTGAAGTTAAGGAGATTGACTCAGTAACCAAATTCTACTACTGCTCCCCCAATAAGACATCAGGCCCACTGGTTTTTCAGTTAATAGTCCCTAAACCCTTAAGAAACTATTGTTCATATCTTATACAATTGTTTCATAGAATAGAAAAAGAAGATGAGCTTTATTAAAAAGACCCCAAATGACCATAAATACAGATGATGGGATGGGTGCTATATTACTCGTTATACTTTTTGGTACTGTTCAAATATTTCATATTGAAAAGAGGATGTAAGAAACATATGCAGCTAGCTCATCAAACAGGTATAAGTAATATCTTTGATTTAAATTTCATATTCTTTGATACAAAATTTAATCTATCATCCCTGAATCAATAACTTCTAAGTACTTTTTTTTTTTTAATTTACATTTTCTGTTTTCTAGGAGATGGCTCCAATACATCAGACCTACATCTCAACAACTTTGTCAGCTTGGAGATAACTTTCTCCAGCAGATACAATTTCTTTCAGAAAGCAGAATAATTGTTCTCTTGTAGACAGTTCCTTAATCTGTGACCATTTAAACATGCCTCCACTTGTGTTTCCAACAGAAATTTATGAAATTTTTACCTTAAGAACTTTTACAAGAGCTCTAACATTCTTCAGACATTGCTCCTGCTTCTTTGGGGAATTATATTTAGAAATAACGCACCTTAATTCTTCCCTTATGGGTACATTCGTGTTAAATTTCTTGACTTAGGGAACTATCTTGGGGAAGACTTAACCCATGTAATGCTCTGTTCAAAGGCATGGCCTTGGAAAGAACCAAAAAGCAAGGGCCCGGAAAGTACATGATTAAACTGAGTAATTTAGCACAAGTTATTAGGAAGATCACCTTCTTGGAGTGAAAGCTTTGCAGCACTCTCTTCCATGAGGCTACTAGAGAAATCTGGAAAGGTCACAATACAAGTTTCCAATTTCTTCATTGATCCAGGGAGAAAAATTGTATTCCAAAAAATACATCAGAAAGTTAACAAAAGTAAAGTTTAGATGTGGTACTATTAGAAAGACGTTTTTAGAGTCTGGTGATATGGAGAGTTCAACATTGAAGTTTAGCATAAAAATATCTTAATTTGTGAATGATAACATAATGGTTTATATAGTATCTATGATCAGCTGAGGCCATTCTAAGGGCTGGAAACTCTCTTAGACTTTATGAATTTGGAAATGAGTTCTTTTAACTATTATTCAGACTCTCACTCCTAATCTTGATAATAAATCATTACCTATTATTCTTCAGCAAGATTGCCCAGCCCAAATGATATCAAAGAATAATAATGATCAGTTTTCTCTAAGAACCCATAAAGGGCAAGGAGGATCATATTTAAAATTTATCAGATTTTTATTTAAAATTAACTATTTACAGGAAATATAATGTGAATAATTTTTGGAAGTATGGGACATCTTTTGCTTAGTAAAGTGACTTTTTAATTTACTTATTTTTTTCTTTTTTATATAGAAGGACATTATTGCTCCAGGGGCAATTTAATTACCCTTTTCTATTCAAATCAGTATTATAAGTGATGCTAGCTATATTGATTTTGTGCACATGTTAAGGTAACACTGATCTGTCTATGTCATATATTATAAAATAAGTTACACTGTTATGTTACTATTGATCCCCTAGGATGGGCAGAGATGTATATTTTTTATGTTCATTTGTATTAACTTTTTTACTGTACTTTCAGCAAAATAAATTGCCTTTGTGACAATTCATCCTTTTCCTCAGCCTAAGCATATCTCAAATTGTCTGCATCTTTCTTTATTGTATGCCACTTTGTTTTCTTCTCTACTGATAGTTAACATTATCCCAGAATTTCCTTGGAATTTGTACACCGACTTTTTGTTATTTTGCTACAGTGTATTGTTATTGCTTCTTCCATTGTTTACATGTAAGATATGCTTATTCAACATCAAAACACTGGAGATTTTTTGTTTGTTTACCCTTCAACAAATATTCGTTTGTGTCTGTCTACTGTGAAATAGATTCTGGAAATGCAAAACCTAAATAAGGTACTTGAGGCACTCCATCTCTAGCTCAGCCCTCCCCCTCTTCACCTGGCTAATTCTCACCCATCCTTCAAGTTAAATGCTGCAGAGGAGTAGCAGGATGATGATTGAAAACAGAAAATTGGATCTGGCATCAAGGAGGTCACCAGGGACTTTCACAAGAGCATTTCCAATGGGGTGAAGGGAGGAGAGGGGGCCAGAATCCAGACTGCAGGTGACAGAAGTGAGGAATTAGAACCAGTGCAGACAGACTTTGTTCAGAAGACAAGTAACAAGTAAAAGGAAGAAGCAGATATGGCAGCAACATGAGGGGACGGGATTATTAAATTTAAAGAGTTGGTTTGGGTTTGGGAGAAATTTGAATATGTTTATAAACATGAAAGCAAAGAACCACACAGTTGGAAAAAATTGAAGCTACAGGAAAGAATAAAGATAATTTATGTAGTGAGCTCCAAAGTCGTGTGCGGTGTTTTATGGGCACAGGTTTTTGTCTTGGAAAGGAGGAGTATCTCTTTGCTTGGAATATTAGGGAAAGAAGTAATATGACAACAATTAGAGACCGGGAAAAAAGAATAAGAGAAATGCCTCTTATTTCCATTGAGAAAAATAGAATACGATCACATTTTAAAAGGGAAAATAGATAAGGAAGAGGCAAACGGTTTGAGAAAAATAGTGCCTGTTTGTAACAGTTTGCATAAGAAATGTGCACTGCATGTCTCCTTCTGCCACCTTGGTCCATTCTCCACTCTGCTCTGTGCCCTGAGATGCTGAGTCAGTTTTCTAGCTCTCTGGCTTTTGGTTAGTTTCAAGCAATGGGAGGAAAGTTTGGGATATTTATTCCCCAGGTCCTTTTTGGTCCTGACCTGCCAGTGGGGCACAAGCTCCAATTGGGAGGCCTTTCCTTACAGCTGCACCTCTTACTGGATTCCCCTTCCCATTCAGGTTTAGGAGCTTCCCTCTGTTGCTGGCCCCAGGGCACTTGACTGTGCTTTGTTGTTTTCCCATAACCCTGGGCAAACAGTCTTCTCTTTAAACACTCCTCACATTGGATTGTGCCATTTGTTTTCTGTCTGGGATCCTAACTGATGCAGATGCTACAGGAAGTCGAGTGGTACAAATAAAAGGATTGTTTTAGGCATAGGTGAAGTTAGGAGTTATAAGTCTATCATTCTTATTTTGTCTAGTTGATCTTGCTTCCCAGGAGAAGAAGTAAATGAAAGGGATGACGGGACTAACTGAAGCTTGTGGATGAAAGAGTACAGGAGCAAAAGAAAAGGGAAAGGAATTCAAGGTACTGGTGAATGGGTCATTGAAATGATTACAGGTTTCTCAAGTCTCTGTAGCTGAATTATGTTCTCCCATGAATTTACCTGTACTTTCAGTGATACTGCAGAAAATAGGAACACACATCTACATGTGCGCTTGCACACACTTTAGCTCACTCCAGATGTGAAAATGTTATCAAACTTTTACAGACTGAATTGTGTCCCCCAAAATTCATCTGCCGAAGCCTTAGCCTCCAATATGACGGTATTTGGAGATAGGACATTTAAGGAGGTAACTAAGGTTAAATGACACCATAAAAGTGAGACCGATCCAATAAGACTGGTGTTTTTATAAAAAGAAGAGACCAAAACAAGTACATTCCCAGAGAAAGGCCGTGAAAACGCATTGATCTGCAAGCCAAGGAGAGAGGCCTTGCCGGAAAGCAATCTTGCTGACACCTTAATTTTGTACTTCTAGTCTCCAGAACTGTGAGAAAATAAATTTCAATTGTTTATGTCCCCCAGTCTATGGTATTCTACTATGGCAGCCCAAGCTGATTAATGCATGGACCTCCTAAACCTTCTAATATGGAAGGGGAACCACATTCTTGGCTGTGGCACCTAGTCATACAAAATATTCTATTCTGCCCAATTGTACAGGCCTCTCTCTTCCTTCTTACTGAATATGATTTACTCTCCAAGTTCTAATTTCACCTCCTCTGGTCAATCACCCCTGACTAGTGAAGAATTATCCTTCCTGATGGAACCTACTCCCTAAGGATATAGCCTACCTGGTCTTAGACTATTACTTGTCTTTATTTTTCTCTCCTGGGTCCATAGTCTTATAATTTCCGAACTCACCCCAGCTTTTAGCAATGCTGTGCACATAGCAGGTGCTCAATAAATGTTTGTTGATTGACTGATTACTTTTCCTCAATAATTAGAGAAACATTATTTAGACTTATTGGTTCCCACACTTAAAACACATCCTGAGAACAGATGAGAATGCAGAGCAGAAAAGACCACGTGGTAGCATAATGTGACTTCTGAACCATCACTATATCCTCCTACAAAGTTCCATCAAGCCCACCCATCCCTGGGATTGCCACAAAGCAGATGTGATGAGGTTGTTTCCTTTTATCACACCTTATCTTACTTAGACTGCCTAAGGATGATCACCAGTTTATTCGCATTGCCAAGGCAGAGGGGCCTTGGAATAACTTTGGCAAATCAGATCGACCAATCCTTAAGTCCCTTGCAGTGTGGTCATTTTTAGACATTGTCAAAGACAATGGGACCCCAGCAAAGTATGCCTTAGTCTGAAAATATGCCTGAATAGTAGCTTTTCCACCTTGAATGCAACAGCTGCTTCTCTACAGTGAACTTAGGTTGTTTAACAGGCTTTACATGGCAAACGCTATTAAAACAATTCCCTTTGAACCTTGCATTTTCACTTTTAAAACCACTGGTAACGTTAACTCTCCCTTTCTCTCGAAGACTGTATCACCTTTAAAACAAGCTCATCATACACTAATCCATTTCCAAACCCACTTCGGGAATCTGGGTTAAGCACAGTGTAACAGAGTGAAACTGTGGCCAGATGAAGTGAGAGTCCCTTCTTTATCCTAATTGGCAGAGTCCTCACCAGGGAAGACAGAGCACCTGGTTCTAACTCTAATTTGTCTTCCTCGAATGAATAATTCACGCTGCCTCTGCATGACCAGCCGCTGCAACAGTAGGGGATGGCCTGTGTGTGCAGATCGCTGGCTGAGTCTGGTCTGAACAAACTGTCCCTTCCCACCCAATAGAAAGCTTTGGCTTCTGTGTATTGAGAGCTCTTATTCAAGGTCAGGTTGATGGACACTGAATGTTAAATTAGGGTACTGTTGATTTGGAATTAGTAATTCCCAATGTTTTTTATTTAACTCAGGCTGACCTGCCTCAATATTGAACCTTTAAAGGAATGCAGGCTGCTTCTTGGTAGTAGAAGAATATGTCAGGTGAACACTTTGAGAGTATGTATATTTGAAAGTTTTAAAGGTCTACATATGTCTGAAAGTGAAACAGAAACTCAGGGTGATTTTGTGAGGAAAGGAAGGAAGGAGAGAAGAAAAGAAAGAAAGAGAGAGAGAGAGGAAGGAAAGAAGGAAGGAATGAGGAAGGAAGGAAGGAAGGAAGGAAGGAAGGAAGGAAGGAAGGAAGGAAGGAAGGAAGGAAGGAAGGAAAGAAATCTGATCATGTCACTCTTCTGCTTGAAATCTTCCATGGCTCTCACATCTCTTAGGACCAAGTCCAAAGTCTTCCATATTGCCTAAGAGGCCCTGAAGAATCTGGCTTCTGCCTATTCCTCCAGCCTCATTCTACCGCCTTATCCCTTTTTTGCTGTACTCCAACCACACAGGCAGTTTGTGTCCTTAAACTTGCTCAGGGGTTCCCCACAGACTCTTCCCTCTGTCTCTCGGCCTCCCCTATCCCATCCCCAAGACTCAACCTGGCTCACATGTGCTCATCCCTCAGGTCTCAGCCAGAAGACTGCTTTCACAGGTAGAACTGACTTCAGACTGAATTAAGTTCATAGACGCCCCCCCACCTCACCCCCACTACATTCCCTGTCTGTCATCATACAATCTGCTTTGTGTTTGTGTAACTTACCTCACTTGTGACTAAATAATTCTAGCCTTCTAGCTCCAAAAGTACAGGGACCTTCTCTATTCACTCTGTATCCGCAGCACTTAGCATAGTACCTGATACCATGGTAGAGGTCGGTATGAATGAATGAATAAATGAGCAAGTGAATAGACTAATGAATGGGGCTCTGCATAGACATAGCAACACCAAAGCCTAACTGGTAAGTTCTCAGTCAGTTGGCTTGTTTGTTTAGTGAGATTCTTGCTAAAGTAGAGGGAGTGACAGTCTTGCCCTAAGGAAAAAACAGATGAGAGGATGTGGGCGTCTCCACAAACCTCCTCCTTCTAGGTTTTAAAGTCTGAAGAGCAGCTCATTTAGTTTTAGCATCTGGACCATATGTTTTCTAACAGTAGATCTACTACACACCTGAGTTTTTCTGTCTTCTCCTTGGATAAGGGCTAGCACCCTAAAGGCTATATCTACCATTAGATGAAAAACAGGAATGGAGAAAGCAAAGAATCCAATGCGACTGAGACAGTTAAGTCAGAAGATATGGGAAGTGGGTACCCCTACAGCAGGACAGAGATGTGGAGTCTCCTGCAACCGGGCATGATCCAGGCCATGGTGCATTGCTGGAGAATGCAGGGAGGTTACATAAGGTTGGCTAAGGTAAAATATGAATAATAGGAGTGGGAGGTGATGCTATAGAAGTTACTTAACCTCCCTGTGACTCAATTTCCTCTATCATAAAAAGGACATGTTGTGAGAATTAAATGAAGTAATTGATTAAAAGTGATTAGAAAAATTTTTTAAAAAGTGATTAAAATACAGAATAGAATAGAAAGTCAAAAAAAGGACCCATAAATATACAGTCAATTGATTCTGACAATGGTGCAAAAGCAATTCAATGAAGAAAAGATGGTCTTTATGACAAATGGTACTGCAATGATTGGAAATCCATTTCAAAAAAAGTTGACCCTCAATCAATACTTTGCAATACAAAGATTAACTCAAAATGGATTCTAAACCTAAATGTAAACCCAAAAATATAAAACTTGTAGAAGAAAAAAGTGACTTTGGGTGAGGCAAAGATTTCCTAGATACGACATAAAAACCACAATCCATAAAAAATGATTAATTGGACTTCATCAAAATTTAAAACTTCTGGTTTTTGAAAGACACTGTTGAGAAATAAAAAAGCAAGCCACAGATGGATAGAAAATATTTGTAAAACATGTATCTAATAAAAGACTTAGAATATATAAAAAACTTTCAAACTCAATAATAGCAACCCAATTAAAAAAAAAATGGGCAAAAATGTGAAAGAAAATATCATCAAAAGAAGAATTATCAACAACTGAAAGCAGCAGAGATGTCTATCAACTATGAATGGATAAACCAACTATGATATATTCATATAATGGAATATTACTCAGCTATAAAAAGAAATGAACTACCGATGTACATATAGATGTAAATGAATCTGAGTAAAAAAAAAAGAAAGGCCAAATTTAAAAGGCTATATAACATAGGAACCATTAATACGACATTTTGGAAAAGGCAAAATTATAGATCAGTAATTGCCGATGGCCGGGGGTGGGGAGAGAGTTGGCTACAGTGGGGCATGAGGGAACTTTTCACAGTGACAGAAATGTTTTATATCTTCATTGTGGTGGGGGTTACATGATTGCATGAGTTTTTCAAAACACAGACTTATACACTACAGCGAATGTTAATCTATGCGTATCTCAATAAACCTGATTTTTAAATTTTTAGGAAAAAAAGTAACTTCATTTACTTAACCTAGTCCCAATGGTTTCTGTTACTTTCAATCAAGAGACCGAAATGATACAAATATCCAGCTCATAGTGATGTGAGAATTAAATGGCACAGTGCACTTTCATCTAAAAGAGGGGTTAAATTCTAATATTAATTCAGAAATAATTCAGAAAAAAAAATCCCGGAATGGTTGGCTTCCTAATTTGCAAAAAGTATCACATGGCTCAGGGGTGGCCCTGATTTCAACAGGCTGAGTGGCCCCAAGAAACCAAAGTTGATCCAGAGTTGAGATGAGAGGAATGGGGCCACCATTGTTGGGCTTTAAAAAGTGTAATTGTAGTCACATGGGCAGCAGCATCACTATATGACCTGTTGCCTCAGATTGCCCAGAGAGAAAACTGATGCTCTCTGTTTGTCATGTGAATTGAGTGTGATCTAGATTCATTTTGAGAAGGCTAGGCATTCAGGAGCTAAAGCTGGCCACTCACAAGTGACATCAATTCTTTTAAGATAATGCCTAAAATTCAAACAAAACAATTCCTTTGCCTCAGCCAGAACTATATTAAGGCCTGCATGTTTCAACCAGTTTAGAGTGTAATCTGGAAATCAGAAAAAAAAAAAAAAGTCTATAACAAAGCAGCACTTATTTGGGGAGTCCAGACCTCAAAAGGAATTGCTCTATGCACTCCACTACTACACCTCCTTCTCTTCACCTCTCTAAGCAGCTTTAAGTTCCTGTTCTCCTCCTGCTGGCCCTTCAATGTGGGTTCTTTAAACTCAGCTCTTTGCTCTTCCCTCACTCCCATTCAGAAATCATCACATTTTATTCGAGTATCCACTCTAAGAAGGCATCCTGCTTGTTAAGATAGCTTGAACCTTTTATTTTGTTACCTTGTGCCTCAGCTCTCTCTGACATTGTGAATCAAGCCCAGATTTAAAAGTTCTGGGAGGGGTTCACAACTTAAGGAAATCTCCTGGTAGGGAATTTTGTCAGATAAGGTCAAATCTACCAAATAGTCACCCCCAATTTTTCTGAGCTTCACATTGGAATAACTTAGATGATGACAACCATGATGATGACAGCCGTCACGAAAGCAGTCATAATTCATTCAATAGTTTATGAGTTTTCAAGCTACTTTCATGCACCTCTCATCTGATACTTGGAAGCACCCCCAGGAAACAGTGATCAGGTGTTATTATACCCAATTGCCAGATGACAAAGCTGAGGTGCAGTGAAGTTAATGATTTGTCCAAGGTTATGCAGCTAATGAAGTAGTCCTCAACTTTTTGGTACAGGGACTGGTGTTCCTATGAGAATCTAAGGCCTGATGATGACCTGAGGTGGAACTGAGGCAGTGATGCTAGCACTAGGGAGCAGCAGCATAAGATGAAACTTCCTCACTAGCCCACCGCTTACCTCCTGCTGTGCTGCCCAGTTCTTAACAGCCCACGGACCAGTACCAGTCCATAGCCCAGGGCTTGGGGACTCCTGAGCTAATGGACCTGTGCCGAAGGCTCAGACAGTCTCAAAGCTCTTACCATTAACCTGTACAAAATAGCTCAAGGACCACTAAAATACCAACAACAACAACAAAAAAAAAACAAACAAACAAACAAAAAAAAAAACACGTAAACTGGGAAACATTTGTGGTCTGAAGAAATGCAAATAATTTTCTCTAAGCTCTCATGGCCTCGAAATCTTAAAATTCTAAAGCGGAGCTTTCAAAACATAAAATTCTAAATGAATAAAGAAGACTGCTGGTATCTTCAAAGCAGAAAGATAGTAAATGCAGTATAACCAGGATAAAAAATGATTAAATGTTAATCATACCAGCTAAGATATCATCATCGAACTTTGCATTAACAGCTACTATTAAATAGTAACTTTATTAGCTACATTATGTTTAAGTGCATCCTGCCAGAATCTTTATGTTTTTCCACCGAACATAAAGAAGACCTTAAATCAACTTTAAGGGGACGGAAATAAAAAAATAAAATTACGTCACCTGTATACATAGTGTGGGAAGGGGCCTTATTAATCCTGGAGGAAACAGCCAAAATCTTAATTTGGAAAATATTTTAGGCAGAGATAGCGTTCCTGTTAATGAAATTCTAGATAAAGCTCCTGTATAAACTTAATCTTATCTCCCCACTGTCAATTACCCCTGAAATATCAAGGAGGTCATGTAGTACAGGATTAGTCCACTGCCAGGAAGAAAACATCCTACTAAGAGCTGATCCTGATACTCCCCTGAAATCTGAGACAAAAGATGCCCAGAACATTTCTACTAATCAGATGAAGCCACCATTTATTTCCTACAGAGTCAGCCTTGGATGGATGCCCACAAGTCGTGGGTGAATACCCAAGAATCCCTCTGTCCTCTGTTTCCCTCATCTCCTCTTTTCTGATCTTCCACCTTCCCCTGGTGCTGTGCAGGTTTTGCACCTCTTGGTCTGGACCACAGATATCATGATCCCTGTCTCCATTCTGGGGAGAAAGAAGTTATAGGGGATCTTTCAGTCAAAAACTCCTTAAAGTTCTCTGTAGGCATTACTGTGATCTTTCAGCTTCTTTGATATTAAGCCACTACAAGACAGACAAGGGTTCCTCCTGGCACTATAAATGGTTTCTTATAGCCATCTAAGCTGGCTTACAGAAAGTCATGCATTATTAAGCTAAAAGTTTTCTTTCTTACATGGTATAAAGAAAAGGGATAGAATAAAGGATGTGAGGAAAACAAGAAAAACCCATCTTTCCAAATATAACTAAAGACAAATGTACTGTTTCGAAGCCACCTTTAAAAAATTTGCATAATCTAGTTGAAATTTTCTACTCTCATGCTTCTTTCTCCAAAAGGCTCTCTCAATGGAAGAGATATTTGAAATAGGTTTACCTTATTGTTTTCTTAGGTATAAGCCACAGGCAGGCAATTTTTTAAATCAATCAGTGTTCCTCATGAAGTCCTCATTAACACCCATCCTATATTTATTTGCCAAATTCCAATAGCCAATATAAATAAGTATGTAGCCGGAAGTGATCAGGGCCTTGTGGCAGTCTATGGTTGAACTGCTTTGTGGTTGATCTGTTCTGAACTTCCATCAGCAATGCAAACTCACGAAGAGATGGCTCACCTTCCAGATATACATCTGCAGAGTTATGGCGCACATGACAGACTTCAGCTTTGGGAAACTTGTTGACAGTTATTTGAGAAATTCCAGTTCAAAGGATTCTGAAAATGAAATGTTCCCAAATATAATACCTTGTTTAAAAACTCTGAAATGAAAAGGGAACATTGCATGTGCATATGTAACAGTCAAGGGGTTCTGCATTCATATATGGCCTGTGAGAGTGGATTCATTTTTTTCATTCATTCATTCAAACAAATATTTGTTGCCTGACCATTATTTATTAGTCAGGGTGCAAAGTACTGGGAATACATCAGTTAACAGAACAAGACAGACTGGGTACTTGCTCTTAAGGTGCTACTGCTCTAGTGGAGAGAGAGAAAAAAAGTAAATAAGCAAACTAAAATAATAATGTTGTTAAGATGTAAGAATAAAAGAAACAGGAGTCTGAGGTGGAGAATAGAAGGGGAGGCATGCAACTACTGTAGGCAGGATGAGGAGGGAAAGCTGTTCTGAACAAGTTATATTTAAGTTGAACCCTGAAAAATGAGAGGATATTATCTATGCAGAATTGGGGAAAGAACATTTTCAGGACAGGGAAACAGCTCATACAGAGTCCCTGAGGAGTGAAAGGGCTGGGTGTGTTCACGGCATTGAGAGGAAGCCACTGTGGCTGGTATATATATATGCTAAGGGAGAGGCAGGTAGAGGCTTGATTATACAGGACATTGAAGACCATAAGGAATTCTTATTTTATTCTATGGCAAATTGGAAGATACTGGAGATTTAAATAGGAGAGTGACCTGACCTAATTTTGTTTCATATCGCATTGGCTACTGGGCAGAGAATGGACTGACGGAGAAAATGAGTGGGTTTGGGGAGAAAAGAAAAGTAATCAGAGCTAATGAGAGAATGCCACAGGAGTGCTGAAGTGAGATGGTGAGCAGAAGACTTAACATATATATTTTTTGAGGTGAAATCAAAAGGACTTGCTCACAGTTAGATGTGGAGGATGAGGACAAGAGAGGAATCTAGGATAACTCCAAATTTCTGGCTGGGCAGGTGGTAGTGCCACTCATTAAAACGATGAAAATTGCCCCCCATTTCTTTTCTTTTAGCATAAGCCCTACAGTACAATGAGGTCCTTACATATATGATCCCCATTTTCTTTCTAGTGTAACTTCCTGTAGAGAGGGCTTTTGTATTGTTAGAGAGCTTTAAAAAATTAATGACATGAGTTAGCCATCACGGTCCACAGGAAGACTGAGACATGTCTCAGCCTCTAATGCTAGATGTCCCAGCCCCAGGTAACACATAAAGTGCAAGCAGGCAAGACCACCTGTAGCTTAGTGATGCTCAAGAGAATAAATTTTAAAAAATAACCACATGATAATAGAAAAAGAATCACATTTTCCTGGGGCTAGAACCTTGGGTAGATTGAGCTGAATTCACACACACATACACTGTCCACTGGTATCAGGATCTTTAAAGAAAATCCAAATCAGGGGAAAAAATGGCGTAAATGACAGAGGCTCTGTTCATCCTTCTGGTGACCAAATCAAAGTTGTGACAGAAACAAAGAGCAGCAGCAAGGAAAAATCACCTGGGTTCTAGATGAACAAGCCATACAACTACGGAGAAATCTAAGAAAGCACCTTGCAATGGCAGAAGGTAGGCCAGGGCAAGGACACGGGGCTGCCTGGTCCCAAGCAGCTGAGTGAGATGGAAGCTGCAGCAGCGGCAGACGCCTCTTAAAGGGGTCGAGTCTGCAAGCAGATTTTCCCGGTGACAACCTACTCACTCTGAGCCAATTTCACTACGTGTAGGGGTCACCAGGGACTTAGAGGGAGACATTGTTGGAGTGAGGGCCAAGTTGAGACTCGCTCAGTACAGAGGAGCCGGTGGTATCCACTGTTCCCTGTGGAGACCTCCCCCCACCAGTGCTCCGGACACAGAGCACCCATAGCTGTGATATCATCAAACTGAGTAACAAAGGTTGCTCTCTGAAACCCCACCTACCCCAACTTGAGCCCCACCCAAGCCACATCCAGGTGTGTCCTCAGCGAGTCAGGTGCTCCTTGCTGAGACTCACACTGGTGAAGGCAGCTGGCCTCAGTTTCTGGGGTGGCCTTTTGAGGCAACTATAAGCATAACCTCTGTGGATTGCTTGTTGACTCTTAACAGGTGGCCCTGGATGGGTAGAGGCTTGGGCTAAATTTGGCCTGTAGCTGAACCCCTCACAGGACTGTGCCACTGGACACCTACTTCACAAATCCATACTAATGAGACTGGGAGACTTAGGAGCTTTGCTTGGTCCATAGAAACAGACACGGAAGGCAGCCAAAATGGGAAGACAAAGAAGCAAAAACCATATGAGAGAACAGAACAGAGATCCAGATATAATGGAGTCAAGTAATCTAACAGATGCAGAGTTCAAAACACTGGTTATAAAGTTGCTCAATGATCTTTTGGGACATGTAGAGAACTTCAACAAAGAAATAAAAAACATAAAAATGGAAATGGAAATTTTCAAAGCAAATCAGTCTGAAATGGAGAACACATGATCTGAGATGAGAAGTATAGTAAATGAAATAAACAAAGGAATAAACAAAGTGAATAAAGAAGAGGATCATATGCCCTATCTAGAGGACAGGAAAGCCAATCAGGACACTCAATCAGAGTGGCAAGAAAAAAGATGCCAAGACTATAAAAATAATATAAGGAGGATGTGGAACACTATTAAGGCTCCAAATATTCATCTGATGAGTGTAAGTGAAGAAAATCAAGATGTCAAACAGCTATTTGAAGAAATAATGATGGAAAACTTCCCTAACCCGGTGAAGGAAATGAACATAAAACCCCAGGAAGCTCAGAGAATTTCAAATATCAGGGATCCAAAGAGGCCTACACCAAGACACATCATAATTAAAATGCCAAAGTTTAAATACAAAGAAAGAATATTAAAAGCAGCAAGAGAAAAACAAATAATTATATATAAGAGAACACCCCTATGACTGGCAGCTGATTTCTCAAAAGAAACTATGCAGGACAGAAGGGCTTGGCAAAAAATATTCGACAGGATGAAGACCCAGGATCTACAATTAAGGATACTTTATCCAGCAATGATAATTTACCTATCATTTTGAGTTGAAGGACAAATAAAGAGCTTCCCAGACAAAAATAAACTAAAGGAATTTATCACCACCAAGCTAGAATTACAAGAAATGTTGGAGGGACTTCTTTAAGAAGAAAAAATATATCAAAAACAAGAATAAAGAATGGTAACAACTACATTCTTATCAACAAATACCTTAAATGGAAAATAATTAAGTGCTCCAACCAAAAGATAGAGTGACTGAAAGCATTAAAAAAAAAACAAGACCCCTACATATTAAAAGGAAGGGAATGGAAAAACATATTGTTTAGATGAACCTAGAAGGTATTTAAGTCAGACAGAGAAAGATAAACACTATGTGATTTCACTTATAGGTGGAATTTAAGAAATAAAAAGAACAAACTAATCAAAAACAGACTCACAAATATAGTGGACAATTTGGTAACAGACAGAGGGGAGGGATTTTGGGGGCAGGGAGAATGGGGTGAAGAGTTAAAGAAGTACAAATTAGTAGCTGATGGATGGTCACGGGGATAGGGAGCACGGCATGGGGAATGCAATTAGCATTAATACATTGTTAGATGGAGGATCGGGGGAGGGAGGGAGCAATTGGGGGGTCATTTTACAAACTATAGAGATGTCTAACCAATGTACTGTATACTTGAAATTAATTAAAATTTTTAAAAAATTTTTAAATAAAAAAAAAAAGAAAACCCAAATCAAAGACAAGCTTCTCCATTGAAATATGTTGTCAAAAACTCTTTTAGTTTAAAGAAAACAGTTCATAGACAGTCTCACCTCTCTGAAGCATAAGCATCATTTGAAGGCCATCACCTTAAGGAGAATTAAGAAGCTGAGGTCTAATCAATTAAAGTAGCTTTGGGGGTAGCTACCACTTATGTTTTATTCTACAGGATTTCAGACATTTCTTGTATTGTCCTTGTGGCTCTTAATGGGAACACAACTGGCATGGAATCACTGGCTATATGTTCTTCTTTCACCAACTTACACCATCAATATTTTCATGCCATGAAAAATTTGTTTATGAGAACTGTTAAGGAAGATCTTAAAAAGATAAAGACATTTGACATTGCAAAAGAATAACTCAGTACCTAAAGGAGGAATGAAAGGGATGACAAAATTCATTCCATTGTTCTGGATACCAATCCTAGCTCCCATCTTACTAATTAACAGACTGTACTATCAAGACAAGACTTTCTAGGAGAAATGGGAAGCACTTCAGTAAGAGATACCTAAGAGGGCCCCAGGCTTTGCATCCCTCTATGGAAAAAAAAACATAATAAGTGTAAGACAATTCTACAAGGTATTTAAATCAATCAGAGTAAAAAAGCAGAAATCTAAAAGTTAAAAGCTAGAATTCAGAGACTTAGGAGGATAAATTTGTTTCCTTATTAAACCTATGATCCCTAAAATAAATCAGCTATTTCCTAAAGATTAACAGAATCAACTTCAATCATCACCAAAATATTGATTCTGAATACATTTAATGTAATTAATGTTTATTAGAAACTGAAAAAAAAAACATTATTCTATTTATGGATTGCTATCTTCCCAGCTCTATAAATATTTGTATCCATGAAGATATCAAGAAGTAATGCCAAGCAGTTCACTAATAATTTTTCAATGTCCTGGAAAAGTATCGTTTTTAATTAAACTCCCAGAAGGGGAAAATATAACAATAGTATCAAAATCTACAACCAGTTCTTTCCCCTAAAGAAATCCTTTTGTTAAAAGAATAGTAGTTTTTCTAAATTCTTTTTTTTCAAGCTAGAGATAAAAGCAGTTCCTTCTCCTTTCTAGGCATTTGGTTCCTTTCATATTTTACTGGCCATGATGGAGTTATGAAAATCTAGGCTCTAGCAACAAGGCACTTCAATTAACAGAGACTCGCTAATTAGGTCAGTTGATCTTGTCTTCAATCTTCACCTAAGGCTTGTAGGTAGGAATTTCCCCTTCCTGCCCTGCTTTTTCTGCCTAGATGCACACAAGATCCTATCTTCACTAGACTGCGTAATAATGTGGCTCGATCATCACAAACTCATCCTGGGACACAGTGTACTCTCGCTATCTGTAGAGTCACATCTTTATTTTAGGGAATTTTCCACCACTCTATCTGTAAATGTTTTACAGCTTCATTCTTTTCTTTATAAACATCAGTTACATATATGCTAGATGTTTCTGTCTTCCTTATCCATCACTTTTTCTTTAATCATTTCTGTCACTTCATTCTTTTTCATTTTACTTTGAGTAACTTCTTAACCATTGTATCCCTGACTACATTTTCAATTATGTTTATTCTGCCATTTTTTTGGGGGGGAGAGTTAATAAGACTTTTATCTCTGCATTGATTTATGTTCCCCCACCATTTCTTTCATTTTTTACTGAGCTCTACCAATTTATTTTTCATTTTCTCCTATTGTCTTATTGTCTCCTTTTTTTATCTTTTAATCTTTTTTTTTTTTTGGGTGCTTCCCCCTGCCCCACGACTCCAGAGAGATCATATAAGACTCTGTCAAATTCTTAAAATAATTACTCTTCTGATTTATGCGTGTTATCTAACCTTTGCTTACCCTTTCCTCTTTTATTCTCATGTATATGGCCTCAGTTTTTCTTCCAGTGGTTATTCACATTTCTTGGGGCAACTCTATCTGAGGCCACCATTCACTTGAAGATTCCTGAGAGAAAGGGTATCCTAGACCTTCAAAGGGAGTGTATCATCTCAGAAATCTTCTTACCGAAGTTTCCCTCAGCCCTGCATGCACATTTCTCTTAGTTCCTCTTCAGTTACGATGAAGTTTGCGTTCTGATCTGGTGAACATGTCTTCCTCTCTCCTCCAGCTTCCCTGCTGTAGACTCCCTTGGTGGGCATACAGCAGACAATAAAGTTGGAGCCTACACACGGTTCGCTTTCAGCTCCACCCCATCCATTGTTCTGGGTTGACAAATGAGTATGTATAGGGATATGTCACTTCTTCTCTGGCCACCTCCTTTCAGATCCCACAAATCTGAATAAAGGATCCTTTGGACTTGAAGAAACATAACATGTACTTTCAGAAAAATCTGATTCTACTAAAATCTGAGAAGAGTTCTCAGTGTCCAACTTTAGTTTTGTCTCAATTTCTCAGAACTGGCCAGATATCTTTCATAGTAAAATTTTGTATTTCATTAAAGATGAAGTTTTCTTCTTTATTTTTCTTTTATTTTCATTTTTTCAAGTAAGTTTCAAGGAAGATTTGTGACTGAAAATGCTTTTACCTTGACTTCTTTAACTGAAGGCCCTCTTATTCACTCTTCTTGCTTGTACTCCATCATCAAGTTACTCAAACGGCTTTCGCAAAAATTACTATGGCTTCTAATTGCTAAATTAAGTTTTTTTCCTATTTTGCCTCTCTCTTATGTCTCATTTTCTTGTTCTCTTTCATTTCTCTCTCAAGTATAGATATTCCCTGGAGATTTTTCTTTAAATTCTATCCCTGGTCAACTCCATTTATTCTCCAGGCTTAACCTACCCACTGTCTGCTTTACTCTCAAATGTTTCTCATCAATCCTGATCCTCTCTCTTGAAATTTACACCCAATTTCCAAAGCCAGTTTGACACCTCCACCTACAGATATCACTGGCATCTAACTCCATGTGTGTTCTAAAGTACTATTTTTCAAATCTAGTGATTCTCAGTATGTTAATTGGTATTGTTTTTTTGTTTGTTGTTTTAAAAAATCCCATGTATATTAGTTTTCTAGGGTTGCAATAACTAATTGCCATAAACTGCGTGCCTTAGAACAACAGAAATTCATTCTTTCACAGTTCTGGAAGATAGAAGTCTAAAATCAAGGTTCTAGAAAGACCATGCTCCCTTTGAAGGCATAGGGGAAAATCTTCCTTGACTCTTTCTAGTTTCTAGTGGTTGCTAGCAATCCTTAGTGTTTCTGAGCTTATAGCTGTTATCACTCCAATCTCTGCCTCTGTCATTACATGGCCTTCTCCTGTGTGTGTCTTAAATTCCCACTCTACTTTCTCTTATAAAGACACCATTCATTGGATTTGGTGCCCATCCTAATGCAGCATGACCTCATCTTAACTTGATTACATCTGCAAAACCCTATTTTCAAATAAGGTCACATTATCATATACTAGCAGTTAGAAAAAACACCTTTTGGGGAACACGATTAATAAAATACATTTTGGAAATGTTGGTTTAAGCAAACTCAGACAGATTTTATCACTACAGACCTTCTCAGAGCCTTTAATAAACTAATGTGAATTGTAGTTTTGAATCTTCAAGAAGAATTATATGGAGTTTTCCCAAACTTATATAATCACAAAATACTGTTTGGCATGGAGTCTTTCGCAATCTAGTGTTCCAACAACAGAACTTGTGTGTTCTCTTACCAGTGTTTCTCAGATTTTCATGTGAATATGGATGGCCTGGAGTTGCTATAAAAGTTCAGATTCTGATTCAGTAGGTCAGGGATGAAGGTCTGAGATTCTTCCTTTCTTACAAGCTTCCCAAAGCTGACAGTGCTACTGGTCCAAAAACACACTTTGAATAGCAAGTTTCTAAGCCAAAATCTTTATTTCTACTTATCATGTTTCTCTTCCTATATTTTCTATCTTGGTTAATGGCATCACTTTCTACACAATTACTCATCTGAGACTTGGACATCAAATTCCCTTTCCGTCACTCCTCTATCTAACCCTACCTCCAATCCAACTTATTTGTTGTATTTGTGTCTTGAATCCAACCCAATATCTCCATTCCTATTATCTTGGTTCAGGATTTTAGTATATTTCTGTGAACTATGAGTGGCCCCTTAACACATCTTTCTGCTTTTAATCTATTTTGTCCAAACTGTTACCAGACACAGACTCAATCATGTGAGTTCCTCACTTAAAAACTTATCTGGGTGTCCCACTGCCCACCAAATAAAACGCCAAAGGCTCAGAATTGAGACGTTCCAGGTCCTACAACATCTGACCTTGGGACATTTTGAAGCCTTATTCCCACCACCAATCTATGACACAACTAAGCTGTGGTCACATTAGTCTGCTCACTCTCTCTTGAACACACCACATGTGTTCCCATCTCTGAACCTTTGTTTAAGCTCTTCCGTGGCCAACAATATATTTCTCCTACCTTCTCTGCCTGGAAAAAAAACTCTCATTCTACCAAATCTCATCTAAATATGATTTTCCTTTACTAAATATTCCCCAATTATAATTATTTTTTATTTCTTTTATGTTCTCAAAGAATTTTTATTATAACTTTGCATACGGTGCCTTTAATGTTGTCATATAACTATTTATACATGTGTTTTTCTAGCTAGCTCCTTAAGGGCAGTGGTCATACATGTCACATAATAGACGTTTATTCCTTTATTCCTATATGTGATGAATGAGTAACTAAGCAAATGAGGTATTGGATGGAGGAGAGTCAGATGACTATGGATTTCTTTCAAAGTATACAGAATAGACCACCTGAATAAAATGCAGATTACTAGAAGCCAATCCCAGACCTACTGAATCAGAATTTTTTGGAAGAACCCTAAGATCTAATTTTTAAGAAGCAGTCCAGGTGATTCTTATGCAGGCTAATGTGTAAGAATCACTGCCTAAAATTTAGAAGTAATAGTTCATTAGTACCAACTTATGCTACCAATGATTTAAAAATATTTGAGGTGGAAATTCCCCTGGTCATTGTTGAAAACTCTGTAAGGGAATGAGAAGTTAAGAGAGCATATTTATCATCAATAAAGAACAAAAATAAGATAAAGATCTGGCAACCTTTTAAGTTCTTTTTTCTGTGCAGTATTTAACACCAACTGATTCCTAAATCATAGTTGAAATCACCTTCATTACTGGGATCCACACAAAACTGAAGGCCATCTTGATGAATATGAGAGCTAAATGAAAGTTTAATTTGTCACATTCTTTACCATGCTGCACACTTTCAGAGTTTCATTAAAATTAAAAAAAAAAAAAATTTAAAAATCAACATAATTAGTTTAGCTTTACCAGAAAAAAAAATTGAGTGACAAGGTCAGGCTCCTGACCTTTCAGTAAATTAGAGAAGATTGTCATAAATTGCACAATATAATGAAACACCAATTTGCATATTTGCTGCTATATTAAAAGGGATCAGTTTTAGCTCACAAAGCAGAACAAACAAAAACATGCATTTTAATAACTCAAATTACTCCCAGGAAGTGACCCTCAGCAGAAAGCCTGATTATCACTACTTAATTAGAAGCCTTGGAAATCTAAATCCTCCTTTAAATCCTATTCTGGGTACAGTGAAAGATGAAGCCATGAGTTTTGTCTAAGATTCAATATTTACTCTTTACTAATATGTTTGCTGGAGAGACTTCCCAAGCATTATAAAGACATACGAGAAAAAATTTAATATTCAAAGAAAGAGTGCACAAAACCTGTGTTGGCTTGCAGGTGCAAAGCAATTAACAAGCTGGCATTTACAGTACTTTTAATTAATTAATTAAAAATGCAAAGCTGACTTTCATTTTTTTAAATGTTTGAACATTTTATCCATCAATAATAAAGCACTACATGCTGCTGGGCGACAACATCTGGTAAATGAAAAAAAGTTAGTCCAGTGTTGAAGCAAGTAAAGAGGGGTTTGGAATTTTCTAGTGCGTTCTCATCTCTTCCTCCCCACCCTGCCCCACCCCCACTAAGAATGTTACTAAACTTAGTGTCGAATGAGAGGGGAAATGGCCCGTTGCCTACTCTGCCTCAAAAACTGAAAGTGACAATATTTGATGTGACATGGTAACCTTGAATGAGAATGAAAACAACATGGCTTATTACAATTATACTCACCATTGAGGACTTGCCATTCTCTTTTCTTAGGAGAGCAGAGTTGTTTGGAATTGAGGCTACATACCTCCATCTTATTTATAAAGGTTAAAAACATAATTAGCAGAGGGAATTTCAATAATCTGCAGAAGAGGTGGGTAATAGCTTCTAACGTAATGCTTCTGTGACTAATTTTACAGCTGGACGCTGTTCGAACAACGACTTTACTATTCCCCATGAACACATTTTTGGTCAGTACATATTTAAAAACAACACCATTAATGTAGTTTAATTAAAACATAAATACGACAGTGCTACCTCGGTAGGCATTCACTCAGCTGGAACTAACTGTATTTGCTTAATCTACAATTTTAGATGTATTAGCAAAAATAAATGTTGGTGAATGTAAGAGCCTGATTACATATCTTGGGTAAATTGGTGATAATGAGTCAAGAGACTTTGTGTTCATTCACATATATTAGAATAAGAATCATTATGAAATTAAAGCTAAGATTAATCCTGCTAATGACACCACAGAGCATCTGGGAATAAGATAACCCAGATGTCAGATTCACTGTGCTACTGTGCTGCTATTTGATAGAGTAACCCTTGAAGTGTTCTTCTAAGGCAGATAGCTGCTACCCCCCCAGTCCCAGTACTTGAAATGCAAATGAATGACAAGATAGTCTAATAATGAGAGCAGATTCTAGCAGTAAAGAAAATGAATAAATTAAAAAGAAAAAAAAAACCGCTGCACCACCGATAAGAACAAGCAGCAGGCACCCTGATGTCCTCAATTAGGGTGGATGACATCTGCTGAGCATTTCTCTCTAATAAAGCCCTCACTCGGTATTCCAAAGCACACGATTCTAACACTGTTAACATTTTAATGTCCTGGGCGTGCGTGGTAACATTAATTACAAGATGATTTGGATGACTTCTGAATCTCTTTTATGTCTTGCACAGAAGAGAACACAGCGTTGCAGCTTTGATATCATAAATAAAATGGGGATGCCTGCCAAGCATGAAAGGTATCCTGAAGTCACTCACGTCTGCTGTGTTGTCCTGAACCTCTGTAGCCAGGCAAAGAGAATCCTCTGGGCATTTACAGAGGGTCAGCAGCTCTGTGTTTTAGGAGGAGGCTATGTGGCTCCCAAGGATTTTTTTTCCCCTTATGCTAAAGGTGAACATTTTTGTTGCTGTTTTTAATTCCTAATGAGCTTAAAGTCCAATTAATATTTTTCTAAGCACAGTTTGTCTTCCTAATAGCTATTTTCATGAGCTTTAGCAAATGTCAGCCGCACTTTCTTCTTTGCTGGCTGAGAGATGGGGACTTATTCTACCTTTTTCAACAGACCAAGGCAAAAGTACAGACATTATAGGGGACCCCAGGTGGGGAGTGAGGTGGTAGGGAACACAAAAGAGATTTGTTGGGTGTCCTACTACATAACTGACACTGTATCACCATTGCTCTCAGGTAATAATAAAAAATTATTGTTATCTCTATTATATGGAGAAGAAACTGGACGTGGAGAGATGATTTAATTGCTTTGCAAGTTTTTAAACATCTAATAAGAAGCAGAACTAGGATACAGACCCTGTGTCTTACTGAGCTCAAAGTCCATGATACCATTATCCTCTTTACTACCCCTGTGGCTGTCACTAGGCTTGTTTCCAGATGTTCTAGGGTCTCATCCCTTGGGGCACATGATAAGATTATGGTTTTTTGTCCTTGTTTCAAGTTAGCATAGCCATGTAAACTTCTTTGACCAGTGAAATGTAAGTGCAAGCTTTAAAAGTCACAGTTTCACCCTGTCCCTTTCCCTCTGCGGCATAATGGATGTCTCTGTCAGCGTGGATCTGAGGATGACTTGGAGCAGAGCCCACAGCCAACCTATAAGGGACATGAAGAGTGAACAAGGGATATACCTTTGCTACTTAAGCCTCTTAGATCCTGAAACTGTTGGTTACTGCATCAGAACCGGAGCCCAGCCTGAGGAATACGATACTATACAACAAGGACAGCCAAGTTCAAGTCTACAAAACCCCCAACTGACCTCGGGAATGAATGAAGAAAGATGGGAAAAAATAAAAGTGAGAGAGAGATGTGACTTAGAACGTGGCCCAAGAACTAGAAGACTCAGGAGAAAAAGATTGCAATTTAATTAATCCTGGTGGGCGCCATTTACATCATATGTACTAATGGCGCCCCCTAGAGTTTTGTAGTGCCCAACCTGCAAAATGATAATCTGAGAACATGGTTTCCCAATCTTTTTACAAATTAAGCCAGATTTGAAGAATATACTAGTTATAATAGAACTCATAGTTCAACCAATGAACACATGCGCAACCCAACAAGAAGCTTGCTCACTCAAAACATCAGGAATAATTCATCAGCAAATGTAGTAGGGTGCTTTCCTCGGCTAAGAATCAAAATAATCTCAGATGACAGATTACTGTCACAGCTTCATAAAATAAAATGAAATAGTGTGTTACAGTCATAGACAAAGTTGTTTTATCCAAGCGCTAAATGAAGAAGAAAAAAGACTCTTTCGGCTTTTCATAATTGACTCACTGTGGTAATGATTCGCTGCCACAAGGAAAGAGATGTTGGGGAGAAAAGAGAAAATGAGACACAGCAATGGGGCAATACACTAATCTGTAGAGTACAAACCCCCTCTCTTAATGGTACTTTTTTCCTAGCTCTGTTTGGATTAGTCCAATGAGAAATCCTAATTCTCTATGCCAACTCACTATCCAAAGGGCCTGCAATTTGCCAAAACAACAAATGAACAGTAGGTTCAAATTTCCAGCCACCAATCGAACCTTAAGATATCCCCTAAGGTTCCAGAGTTAGTGAACTAGATAGAGCACCTACAGAACTAAAGCAACTAATACAACTTCCTGGAACAGATCCAGATTGGATCTCAAGCAGGCAAACCACATTCAGCTGCTACCCCATAGCACTGTCCAATGGCTGCATTTGCTCAGGGACCTTTAGAGAGGATTCTTAGAGAGCAAACCAGCCCCTCTATTCAGCAGCTCCAAGTTCTATCTGCCACTTCCAGTTAAAAGAATGCTGGTTAGTAAGAGTGAGAATGTCTGAGGAAGTTCTAACCTTGATTAGATGGGAAGTCCCTGTAAAAGGAGGTATGCCAAGCAGCTCAGCTATTTTTAAAGACATAGAATTAAGGTACACTTGATCCACATTTATAGTCCAACCCAGCAACTCCTCAATTCAATCGCAAAGTTTGTGCTCTGGCAAATGAAGTAACCTGATACAAACACTCATGAAGCCTACTCTTTATCACCATGAGGTTTCATTCTATTATGCCTCTGCATGGGCCATTTCTTTCACCAAGAATGCCTTCTACAGGGACTTGATGAACACCTACTTGTCCTTGAAGACACAACTCAAGCATGCTTATGAAGCCTCCTCAGACCCACTCAACCAGAGGTGCACACACCCTCCTTGGTTCTCTACCTCTCTATGTCACTGAACTCACTCTATTATAGTAGTAGCCTCACCTGTCTGCTTCTTCTACTAGAATGCAAGGGCCCTGGGGATTCTTGCAGGATGCCTGCATATAGGAGCATTCAATACTTATTGCGTTACCTGAATATTGATAGCAGGAGGCAGATTTAAGATGCTGTGCCATCTTGGAAGATAAATAATGCCCTATATTTTTTTTTAGCAGATGCTTAAGTCCTGGCTTAACTATTTCTTCTGATGACAATATAATACCTTTTATTTCCCATTCCTAAGGCTCCTGCATTGCCTTTATACCTTCCAGATAATTTTTTAGTTTCTTAATAAGGTGCCCTTAGATAAGCCTCATCCAATTAGCATTATTTTGTGCCCGGCTGTGACAAGATAACTGAAAAAATCAATGAAAACAGGCTGAATGGCCTGAGTTCTTATGACTGAGTGGGCTCCTAGGTGTCTTTTACAAAGAATAATTTATGGAAACATCCTTTAAATACAGACATTTCCATCTGTTTCACTTCACTCTTGAGGGGAAGTGGGAAGATATTCAGTCTCTTTTCAACCTAATATTTTTAACCTCTTCTTCTCAGTATTTGGAACTCAGTCCCACATCTGAACAATATCTCAGAGGCAGAAGATGAAAAACAACAATCGATGTATTGTATGTCAACTTGGTGCCAGGCACTGTGCTAGGGATTTCAAAAACTCGACGAACTTAGTCTGGTGGTAAAGAAGAGATAAAAGACATTTAAAAAGTAAATATTAAATAGAGATGCAATCACTACTGAATGGAAGGATATGGGGGACAGATGAGGTGACATTTACATTCAGTTACAAGAGAAAGTGGGGAAAGAAAGACTAGGCAGATGGTCAAGGAAAAAGAAAGGCACACGAGATAAAAGAGACTCTAGTGACATGTCACACCTGGAACAGTGACACCAGAGGATGTGGTAGCAGATGGGGTGGGAAAGGCAAGTGAGAGCCATGATGGAGGGGTCTTGAGTGTCATGCTGAAAAGTTTGACTTAACGGATAATGGGGATAATCTAAAGTTTGAAAGAAAGGCGTGACATAACCTGCATTTTGAAAGGATATTTTTAAAGGATATTGGAGAGAGGGGGACAATTTGAGGGATCATTAAGAATCTTTTGCAGAATTTCTAAATAAATAAGTTATTAGGGTTTTATTATTTTCTAATCAGAATAACGGCCAATTGATTGTCTAGGTAATAGTTTTATTCAACAGAAAAGACAAGTACTAAATTGGATCCAAAATGGCTATCAAAATTGAATCTTAAAAGGAAATTTTAGCTCTTTAGCTTTAAAAAGGTATAAACACTAAGCTCAATGCCGAAGGCAGATGAGGTCCCCCAGTAAAGCGAGGGTAGAGAAGAGTAAACAATCAGAGTGCAGTAGGCATGCCCTAATAGAGGTTTTGCACGTGAGAAGACAGTTGAGAAAAGGAAGGGACTAAAGAAATAGGGAGAGTCAGATGGTTTCACAAAGGCGAACTGAGATGGGTTGTAAAGTGTGACTAGGTGTTCCTCAGCTGAATAAAGTGAGAAGAAAATCATTCCTGACTGAAAGGAGAAAAAGGCCACAACTGTAGCAACAAAAGTCTAAATCAGAGAGGAGACGGCTAACCTCCCTGATGTCAATCCTGAGGTTTATGAATAATCTCCACAAAAATCTGTCTTTCCTGTAATGAGCTTTCATGAATCTGCCATCCATGACTTTATCTTTATCCCTTTAAAAAGTCATTTCTATTTTCACTGTTGGGGATTATGAACTCAGTGCTTATTATTAACTGCTTCTCATTCAACTGAAATTCACTTTATTTCAGTTTTAAGAAATGTGTCTACTAGTCCTTTCCGAGATTCATCAATGAGTTCATGTCACTTCTATTGATATTCCTCATCCTTCAATATTAGAGAATCTTGACCGGTTTTTTGTCTGGCTTCGTATTTATTTTCTCATCCCAGCTCCAGGATCATTTGGGCCAAAGATTTTTACTCCGTCCACTCTAATCATCTGGAAACTTACTTTAATGAAATATGAACATCTCTCCACCCATCACCCCCAACACCTCCGCCACTTCACCCCAGTCACTGGCTATTGTTCCTTGTTACAATGCCTGTTGGTGTATCAGGACATTTTAATCTGTACGTTAGCTTTTCTATATATCGTGTACAGAATTCAATCTGAGAGTTCTAGAGAAAAAGGACCCCAAAGACCATATTAAATGTGGCATCATAAACCTGAACTTTTAATTATTTGACCTGCTCCCTTGTGCTCAGAATTATTTCCCAATATTTCTGTAACTACTCTCGGCAAGCCAGTTGCACAGTAACTCTTGTTTAACCACGGTTGGTTCTTTACTGCCTCTCCTCTTTCTTTCCTTGGGTCAGAGAGCTCCTTCAATAAAAGTGATTGTCTCAGAGGAAACTTAAACCCCACCGCCTCCCTCCAGCGCTGCACTTAGTGCTGTGTGTTTAACGACACCTCGGGGATTGAACTTAAATCCTGGGAAATCTTTAAGCAACAACACACTGGCAACAGGAAACTCTCCATCCCCTGAGATCTCAGAAACAGGACGAGCTGGAGCAGTGGTTTGTCTGAGAGTGAGTAGACGTCCAGAGAATGAGAACCTACTCACAAAGAGAAGCAGAGCAGAGATGACCTGTAGACTCTCGCTCCACACCCGACGGCTGGACCAGGCACAAGGGTCACCCAAAGGTCTGGGATTTCCAGAATGAAACGAAAAGACATAGTCTTAGGAAGATACAAATGGTCTGCAAATCCATCTATTTTCATCCCTGCCCACAATCAAGACCGAATTTATAACCCCTCAAAGAAGAAATTTCAGCAATTTTTAAAGATCTTTTCTCTAAAGGAGATTTGTCAGCACACACAAGCATGCACAAACACACAGACACACACATAGACACACTCACCATCTCTCAGTCTAAGATTTAATAAACTTCACTGGGGGCTTCTTGGTTGCCTCTACCCAATTTATTTTTTTCTGGCCAAAGCTAAAACCCACTATAGTTTTGCTCTCCCCTCATTGTAGAAGAAAAGAGTTGGTCATTCTTCATGAAAAAATTTTGCACACACTATTTCTGTAAATATGTATAAATTTTTAAAACAAAGCCCAGAAGCAACCCCAGAAAACATTATTATAATCACTTCTTAGATTGAACTTCATGAAATCAAGGTGCTTTCTTCACCCTGCGAACATTTGCTGCATTGGCTCTGCTCGAAACGGTGATGGATATGGCATTACTATCATTGCATGTTAAATAACCAGGTTCTTAATGAGGCTTTTAAAAACTCTATTATTAAGTCCTCTTACAAATGGGTCATTGACTATTGGCAACAATTCTTTGGTCTGCAAAGCAAATATTAAAGAAGAAATTAAAAGAAAAGTCTTCTTTTAGAGATTACACTTAATAATATGCTAGAAGGCACTGGCTGCAGTGATCTATCATGACAAAAGGGAGAACTTTTGTGATGCGAAGAAATAAAAGGTTCATTTTCTACACCCTTTCAAGCTAGAAAACCACTGGATTTGTATCTAGACTCTGTTCTGATAAGAAAGTTCAAGGACATAAACAAGTGATAAACCAAATAAACATTTTGTCTTCCAAACTCCATTTCACATTTACCACCTGAAATACTAAGGCTTAACAAAAGGCAGTTTTGATCTGAAAGAATAAAAAGAAAGATGGACTGGAATGTGTAAGATGGATCCAGTCTGCTTAACTGTGGTAGGGCTGGCAAAATGCACTGTTCTACTGCGAAGTCACTTTATTGCCCCATGTGCAAAAAGAAAGTAATATCTCACATCTCTGTTACTTTGGGATGTTTTAGAATTTTTCCAGTTTTCCACTCCATGTCAGAGTGTAAGGTTTCCTTCAAACTTCTCTTTTAAAGTTCAGTCTAGTTAGGTCTCTGACTTCTCAGTCAAATGCATGAAGAAAGCCTTTGTGTGCTGATACTTAGCTTACTTAGGAATTTAATAAATAAGAAAAGATGTCCAGCTGAAAAAAATCACTGAAAACTATATTTCTACATTAAAGAAACTGATATAACAAGATTCAGCAATGCAAAATGTTTGCTTTGATTTGGGGCAGTTGTAGTCTTTCCCCCACTCTCTTTAATGTCATGAGCATGGAAATATAGGCCAGCCTCACTTCCTTAAGGAACTCTGACTAATCCTGTTTGATCTCACAATGGAATGCTGGTAGAATTTGGCTATAGTGCCAACCTAAAGTAAATTAATTATCGCTCTGTTAGCTTTTTAATTTTAAATGAGAAGTCAGTTTTCAGTCAATATTGCATCTTTCTCATCACAGAGGTGGTAGAGTCCACCTGTTCATCCCTGATTTCACACTTGTGCTGATTGCAAAGCTGTTTCACTGTTTCACCTCCCAACAACATGCTTTGATTTCCACCATCCATTCTCCAAAAGTTTATAGAGCATCAACTCTATGTCTAGTTGATAAGGAACACAAAGATAGAAAGTTAAATATCTGTCCTCAGACTAGTCACAGTTTAACACCAAATACCAAAGAGACTGGATGCCTTCCTAATTTATAACTATATAGCAATGACTTGGATGTTGAACACTGACTCAGTTTCCTCAAAAGGAACATCATCTTTCCATCTTTTTGATCCCAGAGTTTCAGATGTAGGCCTGTCACTTAACCTCACAAAGCTATTGCTAAATACTAGGAATCCATAGACTATAAAAAGACATGAAAAGGAAGCTCAGAAATTCTCTGCCTGACTTCAGAACTTTCACCTCACGATGGCTCAAACACAGTAGGTTTTACTTTCCTCGTTCCTGCCCCATCCCATCCCAAGATTACCATTCCAGGTCATGTAATTTTTAAAGCCAAACACTACTCAGAACCAAATGTAAAACTTTCTGGAGAATAATGAGAACTAGATGACTCATATTCTTGACTTCCTTCAACAATTTGTTTTCATAACGTACTATCGGCACACTTTCCATTTCTTTGATAACCATTAAAATACCAGTGTTCTTTCTTAATACTTGTTTTTCAGAAGGGCAAAACAAAACACAGGGCACTTAAATGAAATAAATGAAAAAAATGCCACCACTACTGTTACTGCCTACTGCTATTTGGAGAAGCAAGACAAACAATTTTTTATACTTAGATATCTCTTTAGAAGATAGTATTGGTTGTTAATTATTGCCAGAACAGTTTGCTACAATGTATCCATTCCAACCATATAGTTATTATATTTAGCAGCACTGGCCCAGTTCTGATTCATAAATATTAACTTCCAGCAACAGGTAGCATTATTCGCTTACGTCGGTGTACATTATGCCGTAGTTTATCTTGGGGGCTATGAAGTACTGGGACACAGGAATGCTAAGGCTGAGCATGCTACCACTGCTTCATGTGTTTTCTTAAAGGTAAAGTCAGGCATCTACTTAAATCTATTTCAACATGTTCCCAGACTAGCCTTACTCAATGGAGTAAAACTCAGGGTCCTTGATCATACCTTTGTTTTGACATTAGAACAGATTTGAAACTATTTTCTGAGTTGAAATCTGGACCTCTCTGTAGATCCAGATTCCAGAACTCTCTTGGTTCATCTTAAAGCAGAGACAGAGCCTTTCTCTCCAGGCAGCCGCCCTTACTCAACTTCCACAAATTACCCCTTTTTTAATTGTTGGGATAGACGTAACTATTTATGTGACACCACATACCAGCTGTGCATTCTTGACAGTACATCCTGTCAAAAATGTCAACTGAAAGGAAATGATATTTGGAAAAAGTTCCTGGAGGAGAGAGTCAATACGTTCCTCTAGGATCTCAAAGTTCTATTTCTGCGTGAAGCCAGGTCACAGAGAATTAGGTACTTGGACAGCACTGTTTCAGCTGGCTGTGGCAAAATGTTTTTACTGAAACTGCAATTTGGCAAGATGCAACTGGCCTATTTTCAGGGATTAAATTTAGGTAGTATGGATGTCTTTGAAAAAAATATTTGAGAAATGGTTAGATAATAAAAATCTCTTGGACTTGGTAACTGACTGGATATGGCCAATGAAGAGGAAAAGAGTAAGGGAAATCTTATTTCTGACATGAATTATCTGATGGATGATGGTACATTCAACATTAATGGTTGAAGGCTCAGATGAGACAATTCAGTCTGAAGTGCAGTGAGACATCCGAGTACTTCTGTTTAGCATACATTTGAATAAATAAGTCAGAGGTCAAAAAGCCAGTTAGTATTAGAGCAATAGGCCAGCATGAAAAAATCTGGGCAACGTCAATGGTTAAGACACAAGCATAGGAAGAAGAACCAAGGAGGCTATTTAAAAAAGAAAACTTAATGATACATAAACTACAATATCAATATTCCTAAATAAGAAATCATTTGATACTGAATGGCATGAAATTAATAGTGATTGTTAAACTTGGAAATAAGAGAGCTCGGCAATTTCACTGAGTTTAGGAGTAAGCAAACGATTCATGCATGACAGGCAGGTTAGTTTCCACCAAATACATATATTTTTATTGACTTCTACCTTGATGTGAACATTTCAATGAAGAGGAAAAAAGCTATATTGCTTGATCAAAAGAAAACTATGACTTCAAAGTGGACATCTGCCCACCTGCTATTCAAGGGAAAATATCTGCATAAACATACAACAAATCATTAACAGTAACTATCTCTTAGGTACATGGGTTAAAAGAGACTTCCTTTTCCTTGTACATTTCTGTAGTTTTGAAGTTTTTCTAATAATCAAGCATTTTTTTAGAAGGAAAAATGTTAAAAGAAAACAAAGTGAACTCCAATATATCTTTCTAATAAATTTTTATTTTCTTTCTTCTGTCATCTTCAATCTTTACCACCAATTTAAGGCAAGCTGCTTTCATTTTACCTGTCTGTGTCTGTTGGACCAATTAATTCCAAAAAGAACTCCTCAGATTTAAGAAGAAAACTGTGATCTCCCATGTAAGAAACTAGAACACACTCCATGCTTTGGCAGGCCTACTGGTTCTCTACAGGGGATTACTCAACAGAAATGGAAAGCAAGCTCCTGGTGAATCCACTACCTGTCACCCACAGGCAGCTCTGTCCCTGAAAGCCCTCTAGCCAAGGAGAAATGAAGTTTTTTATCCATATCCACAGACTCCTTTTCTCCACCTCAGTCTCTCCTGAGGTCATTCCTTCATGCTGTGCTCTAAACTTACAGCTCTGCAGAGACCATATCTGGGACTGAAAGGTCAGCCCACCTGAATCAAGAGGGCATCTGATTGGGGGGGAGGACTGTTAGTTTCACGTTTGCAGATAAAAACTTACCCCCTGTTGCTCACACTGATGAACCTAATGGTTTCCTGGCATGCCAAGGTTCACAGCCATCTGCTCTGCTGGCAGCGTGCCCACACTGACGATAGTGTGACATGTTCAGATGGGGGTGGTGTGGATAGCAACCAAAGAGAGGTTTTGAAAATAGGCCCAGTGAATGCAGTCAATGATGCCTTACTTGCAAAAAGACCTCCTGATAGCTAGCAAAGCCAAACGAAGAATACATGACACGCTGCATTACAAGGCAGCATGCCTACCGACAATTGTTGGCATAATAGCATCAAGTCTGGTTTTTATTCTGCATCACTTTTTCTGATTGGTCATGAGATGTGGAATTATGAGATTTTATTTTAATTATGAGCAGTTACTTTAAAACAATAGTTATTATTCAAGGTTCAGCTCTTAAGCATGAGGACCCAGTAATTGAGTGGCTAGGTTAGAATCTTCTCTCTCTCTCTTCCCCCACAACCCCTTGTTCATGAACTGTGTGATCTCAGGCAAGCTATTCTGCAGATCTGTGCCTTAGTTTACTCATATATAAAACAGGCATGTATACCATGCCTGGAATACAGGAAGTGTCACATAAGCATTGGCCATTATCATTGTCTTCCATGAAGCATTCTCAGCCCACCCCAGACCAAGATGGCATACTCTCTCTGAATTTCTTTAGCACATGTTATCAGTCCCACACACATTTAGCCTTGGGACATGTTTTATCTTCCCAACTGTGCTCCTAAAGCTGCTCCTTAAGTGTTTGATAATGATAGTAATATAAGCATGAATGTAAGGCACTGACCTGAGTGAGAACACAAATGAATGCTCCAGACTACAAGTATGGATGTGGACAGATAGTAAATTACTTCTATTTACCATGCCTACTGTATGGGACACTATGTTAGTTTCCATACATATTCTTTTTCATTTACTGTCATATTAACCTCATGAATTAGGTCATTGTTTTTGGTGTTTACAGGTGAGGAAACTCAAGCTAAGAGAGGTTCAGTAACTCAGCTTATATGGCCTGCAAAGCATTTTAAGTTTCCTTCTCAGGCAAGCTGACACTAGAGCCAAAGCTAAGCCACCATGCTGTTTGGCCTTGAACAACTAACTTAAATGAACTGAGCCTTAGTCTCCTTAACTGTAAAACAGGGTGATAGTAGTATCTCTTCAAATTGCAATGAGGATTAAATGAGGCAATTCATGTGAAGTGCCCAGCCCAGCACCCAGTATGTGCTCACCACGTACTCACAAACATTGGGTGTTCGAAGCGCCACAGTATTCAACACTGCAGTTGGAAATGAAACTTCAGTTAGTCTGCCTCCAGAGGCCATACCCTTAACTCCTGTCCTGGAATGCTAATTGCACACACTTAAAAAAATACATAAAGAAACCCAAAACCTTTAACTCTAGGACAGATTTCCTGGCACTTCTGAAAGGAGGCTTCATTCTTAAACTACTGAGTCTGCAGCACATTTCTCGCGAAGGAGTTTGTGGGCACACACTTGGGGAGGGTGTCCTCTCTGAGACACAGCCCAGCCTCCTGGCTGAGGACTTCACATGGGACCACCAGGAGCAAGAATGAGATTCACAATACTCACATCTCCCTCCCTTCAGGCGGGGCTCCAGCTCTAGAGGATATCTTGCCAAAACCTGGGCTGGTTCTGTGGCACCGGCATAGCCCAGAGTCACACTGTGTGAAGTAACATTACCTGTCCCTTTCCCCAGGCTACAGCATGGGCTCTGGCTCAGACTCCCCTCCTTGTGCTCCTTGGCCATTTACCAATTCTTTTTTAACTTCTGGTTTTGTTTTGTTTTGTTTTTTTTAACCTGTGAAAATAGGTTAGAAATAGTGACTCACAGAGCTAGAGTAAAGATCAAAATGAAGTGACATCTTTGAAAATGCCGGGTCCACAGTAGGCATTCAATATTTTACTTATAAACATGTTTACAAATATGTTAATTAAGAAGACACAATTCTAACAGCTTTACAAGCACACTATTTGATCCTCATAATAACCCTATTGAGGTAAGTATTATTTTTATCCCCATTTACATATAAGGACAGGGGATATGGAGAGGCTAAATAACTTTCTCAAGGTTACATAGCTAGTAAATGACAAAACGGAGATTAGAATTTCGGCAGATTTCATATTTTTAACCACTACTCTGAGTATCAATCCTTCTTTCTCCTCTTCCATTGCTAATTTTTCTCTTTGACCCTTTATGCTAAATGTATTGTCCCAACAGTCTTTCCCAACAGTGTTATGTCAGGAGCCTGAATCACTTCTCCGCAACTGTATAACAAGGGCAGCTGCAGAGAGAAATGATGTTAGAGTTTTTAACAAAACCCTTCATGACACAGCCCCTACTTAACTCTCCAGTTTCCATAATTCCACAAAAACCCTCTGCTCCAAACAAATGTGACTGCTTATAATTCCCAAACATGCAGTCCTGTCTTCTGCTTCTATTATATCACACGTGCTGTTCACTCTGTCTGAAACTCCCTTCTTCCCGCCTCCAATCTCTCCCTCCTCTTCTAACTCCTGAGAGTTCCTTCATGCATCACTTTCCCAGGCAAGTCTTCCCTGATCCTTAGGCATTTAGATGCCCATTCACCATGATTCCATAATATCCAGGGAGGATCTTCCATCAAAGCCTTTGTCACACTGGACCACAGTAATTAATTGACCCTCTTGTGTTTTATTTATCTCTATATCTCCAGTGCACTGTACCTGTCATAGAGTGGGTGTTCAATATATGCTGTTTCATGAATGAACAAAGATTTAGGCCATCGAAATTCTCTTTCTGCCCTCCAACTTCTATATCTCTCACTTTGTCCACAGACATATATTATCTGGACAGAGAGGCAGAAAAAGCAGGAGAAAGTTCAAAAATAAACTTCAAACACTTGAAGAAGAAATGGTGAGGAAGACAAGCTATGGATCACTTTAGTTTACCAATTGCTTACATTCTCAGAGATTACCAAAAACATTTATTAAAACTACATAAGTCTAAACAAAAATTTAGCATTTATTTGATCAGTTGCTTACAATCTAAGAATTATTATTCACCAAATCTAATAAGTTAGATTACTTCTGTTTGACCTTTTTTAAAGAGAAACAATGCTTTCTACTAGAGAATTGCATTATAATTCTGAAAAATATGCAAATATTAATACCAAGTATGTTCTGAGTAATGAATAAAACAGGGTTGGCCCTGGAGCAATTGAAAGCACTGTTTAAGTTATTCTTTTTTTTCGTTTTGTAAAAGAATGCTAGTTAATAAAACCCCATAAAACATATAAAATGAAATGAAAGTGGTCAAAATCTCCCAAATCGATCCTGCTAAAGTGAGGAAAAGGTCCGGTGGGTTCTAGCAGTCATTGTTTGAATGTCAGCACAAAGATCTAAAGAATACAAAAATTTAAAAACTCTGCTTGTGTGCTTTCCTTATGTATTTCTGCTTTCAGGTTTTCCCTGGCCTTTCTGAGAAAAATATTTGTTAGTAAATTACCTCGTACAACAATTACAATGTTAAAAAAAAATTTAGTTCTGCATACATGGTCATCAGAAGCCCAATATAACACCTCAAAGGTACTTTTTTAAAGCTACTTTTTAATAACTTGTCTGAACATAAATTGGAACAGAAAGAGCAAGTGTGTTTTTCAATGCCATAAGAACCCAAATATAATTAGTACTGTCACCTAGAAAACATGTCACCACTAAGATAAATTTATATCAAGAGTTCAACAACAAATTCAATGTGTGCATGTACCTATATGTGTATGTTTGTGGGTATAAATTTCTATTGGAACTGTTTGAACAGTTCCTTTAAGCAATAAGTCATCATAAGTCAAAAAGCGTACTTAATGCCAATTTAAGATAATGCCATCTTCTTCAACATTGGCTTCCATAGCAATTCTCCTATTAACAAATGGTAGGTTGTAGTTTGGTAATTGGCTGTCATATCTAATTTTTATTAAGAACTGTATATCCCAGATGTCTCCACTATATGTTCAGTTCCATGTTGAAAAATCAAAGAAGAGGTTTTGTCCCAACACTGATAGAATAATGATGAGAACCAAGCAATGGCTGACTCTCTTGCCCTTGAAAATCCAAGATGAGGCTACTTTTTGGGTCTTAAACCTTATCCAGTAGACCAGCCTCTGGGCACACTCGCTGGGATGTGAAAAGCATTGTTTCCCGAACATCACCTTTGTTACCTTCAAGGCCCTGATCAAAGGAAGCCCATCTTCCATAAAATGTCCTCTCCTACCAGCTCTTACAGTCATCCACAGCACTCTGCAGGGCTCACTCCTTAGAAGAGCTCCGGGTGAAATAGGATGAGATAGATAGGACCAACCCGGAAATAGATGCGATCGGAGAGGTTAAAAAAAAAAAAAAAAAGAGGGCTGATAAATCAGTAACTATATTTGTGTTTTAGTTGGTTACAATAACAAATAATTTAATATAACAATATGGGCATTTACAAAGCTAGGTGGTAGAAGTTCTGGATTAAGGATGACTTCCGCAAACCTGTTATAATACCTAACTAAAAACAATTCATATTTATTAATGAAATAAATCCCTAAAATTCCTTTCTAAAGGCTTATCAAACCAAATTGGGTCCCAGCCCAACAAATCGAATTAGAAATCCATGTAAGGCTGCTAACTGAGTTATTAAAGTGATCCGTTTGGGTATTCCCAGTTCTCTGGGAAATCTTCTATTTGGACATTTAGTCAAATGCTGCCCTCTAGTGAAGAAACTCTTTAAAAGGTTCCAGCAGGCCCTGGGAAGAGAAAGCATTCAAGGCTTCAATAAGAGACCTGAAAACATAATCAAATAGAATCTTCAACAAGAAACCACAGTTATATTAGATTAAAATATCCATTTCATTTCTACTTTGTTGCTAATGCCTAAATTTTCTTTCTAAAATTGTTAGAAATGGTAAATGTTAAAATTACAATAGTAGGGTAGCTTTACTAGTATGACATTTAGGTATTTTAGGCTCTAACATTTGATAATCTAATAATAGTAATTGATGTTGAAGTTTGATGTGTTTATCTCATCCCACTCTGTCAATAAAAAAAAACACAGAAGTAGTGATGGATATTCTACCAGATGTTTGTGTTAATAAGAATTTGTTTACTTCTAGGAATTCATTTTGCCATAACAGTCAAGAATTATAATGTTCTTAAATAATACAGGAATATGCCTATCTCCTGGAATAGAAAATTCAACTGGCCACTTCTATTTTAGCAGGGGGAAAAAGGGAAAATTCTTACTTTCAAACTTCTTCACAGAATTTTAACACTTTTTATTCATTTAGAAATAACAGGCATTTAGCATTTTTAAATTATATGCTAAACTTTGTAAATCCTGCCAGTGCAAATTTCCTCCTATGACACAATCTTCCTAAAGAGCACTTATTTATTCATTCATCTTCTATGTCTATTAAGGAACCTTTATGACTGCCTACTCTGTACCCACACTCTGCTAGTCACATGGGATATAATGGTGAAAAGGATGGACCTAGTTCTAAAGCATATGGCTCCTACAGCTGAGTGGGGAAGGCAGACATGTAATCAAATCATTATGAAACGTTGCCACAAATGCTTAAGATGAGGCTTTCTGGGAACATGTAGGAGGGACACCTGATCCAATATTGGAAAGGCAGGAATGCTCTGCTCCCAAAAGAGGAAAGGTATGAGCTTTGACAAGGTTCAATAGCCACTGAAAGCCCTCTGAAGGTAGTGCTAGCCAGAGAAGCAAATTTCTTTCTGCAGAAGCAGTTCCACCAAGACTGTGACACTGTGACAGTTTTGTGCTTTCACTAATATCTCATTCTCAATTAAATATACAGTGATGGTAGTTCCACAGTCAGCACCAGCCACATACTGATATTTGAATTAATTCTCTCCATAAATTTAAAGAGAAACATTCTTATTTTAGTAAATTTACTTAACAGAACATTTTGTTCTCTTTTCTTAATTTTGAACACATCCACAGCACAGTATGCCTCTCTTTTTATGGAAAAACAAGAAAACTAAAATGAAATCTTTTGTAATTTTGTAATTATGAACTGTAGTACAGCTTCTAGCACCTTATGCGATATTTGGGAAGTCGTACATCCATGGTCTAAGACCCCTGTAGTTCAAATATTCTGTAAGTCGATGGGCAGCACTGTATACAAAAATTAGTCTTCCTTTCAAAGTGTTGTATTCACTGTTTAGTATTGTTGACTCTCAGCTTCTCATCTTTCAATTTACCATGGTCATCTCAGTATGTAGGAGAAAAATTCTTTCTTGAGAAAGATTTAATCTTATTCTTTATGATCAAATGCTTTAGTCATTAAAAAAGAAAAGAGATATTGAAGTTTTAGGAGGAAAGCGTACTAAGGTCTTGGTCCTGGATAAAAAATGTCAGCAATATATCAAGAACACATCTCTACGAGGAGAATTAAGTTAGAGAAACTTGCTGTGTAAGAGGTTTTTAAAATTTTCTCTGAGCTTAATTGTGCACGAGGAAAATTTTGTTGGGATTTTTGGTATTTGTCTATTATAATATCTGTTTTATAAACAGTAACTTCTTAATGAATATTTTAAAACATTTGAAAACAAAAAATTAAAACAGATATATATGTATACATATATATAACATATATATGTCTTGAGGAGAGAAGTATAAGGTATTCTCAACCCAAACTGTCACAATTTTTAGATGGTACTCAATGTTTTGAAAAATGAAAAGCTGTATAAAGTAGAGGCAAGACCTTACAAAAAGAATTAAGAAACCTGGCTTCTATCTGAGAGTGTAACAACCCTTAGCCAAGTCACTTAATCTCTCTGTGTTTGGATATCCTCACTAGTCCTGTCTCATATGTATCACTGGGTTTATGTAAGGATCCCATGAGTTAATCTTTGTGACTGTCCATTGAAAACAATCTAAATATTCACCAAAAGGGAAAAGGATAAACAAAATGTGGTATACTCATATAATAAAATACCACACAAAAGAATCAAAAGAATAACCTGGAGATAGATTAGATATATTTATATATCAATATGGATAGATCTGAAAAACTATAATATTGAGTAAAAAATGCAAGATAAAAAATGATATACTATTTATATTTTTTAAAAAGCACTCAAAACAGTACTACATGTTATCTATGGAGTGCATATATATACACGTTAACTTTTTAAAAAACAAACAGTAGTTGTACCTCAATAGAGAGAGAAAGAAACAAAACAGGGTTAGAAAGAACTTTAGCCAATTGCATAATTATTTTAAGAGACTGGAAGCAAAAATAACAAACATTAGTTTTGAGTGGAGGGAATAAAGGTATACTCGCCTTATGCTCTGTACTCTCCTCTATCATTTAGATTTCTCTTTAAAATTATTTCTAACTAACAAAAGTAAATAGCAAGAGTAAAGCATCTTGGTAAAAGGTTAAAATAGGGCTGGTGCAATGACTCATGGATCCCTTCAATCTTTGTTTTACATCATTCATTGGCAGATTAATATCAGAGTCATTTAACCATAGGGTCAACCTAGATTGTATAGGGAATGCAGGCAAATATCTGCACGAATAGATCCTGGGGTGTAAGGGCAGACACGCATTCTCCTAAAAGAAAATTTTTTTATATATGCAATTTTAATCTCAAACAACCTGAAGTTTTTCATTCGATACCAGTTAAAGATCCTGTTCCTGATCTCTGTCTTCAAATCTTCAAATAAAATCACGACTTCCATAATTTTTGTAAAGCAAGGGTCAACTAAATCACATCATCCTCTGAATGTTTATATCAGTTCAACATGTTTTTCCCAGTGCACCTGCCCAAACATGTACAAAATTGACTGGAATCCCTAATTTCAAATTCCAGATCTCTGGTCCTATAGAACCAAGATGGAAAATATGGGATTTGTCTTGTTCAATAGAAATAACTTAAGATGTAAACAGATTGTTCACATAAAATGAAATACCAATAGCTGTTAAATATCTTTTCAAATGCTTACCTCAACTCATAATGGGAAAAATGCAATTTAAAACTATACTGAAATATCTTCCTTTTTTACCTATTATACTGTAAAAAATCTTTAAGTTTGATAGTCCACTTAATGCATGATCAAGGTGTGGGAAAAGAGGCACTCTCATCTAATACTGGAGGGAGTGTAGATCAGTATAACATCTCTGGAAGATAACTTGGTAATATCCACCAGAATTACAAGTGTACATTTCCTTTGACCAGCAAGTACATTTCTAGGAATTTATCCTATAGATATTTTTTTGCATATATGTGATATGGCACATGTACCAGGCTAGCCTCGTTGCAGTGTTTTTAACTGAAAACTATTGGAAATATATTAAACTTTCATCTGTTGAAAACTAGATTAATTTTGGTACAATTTTAATGGAATAGAATTTGAAATGGAAAATCTCCAAGATCAATTATTAAAAGAAACCAAAGTGCAGGATAATGTGTGAAGAACACTACCATTTGCATAAAAGGGGAAAGACAACATGAGCATAGGATATTTCTGAAAAAAAGAGACAAGTGAATACTAATATGGGTCACTTCTGAGAAGGAAAACAGATGTGGGCATCTGGAGGATAGCGGTGAAAAGTAGACTTTTCACTATATACTACCTTTTGAATTTTGAACCATGCGAATTGTGGTACTTTATTTTAAAAAATAAAATAAAATTTTAGATGACTACATAATTTTAGCTATAATGGTGGAAAGATGTCTAAATTTTAACAGATGGCTCTAGTAAATATAAAGAATAATCCCTCCACCCCCCTCCACCCCCCAAAAAAAAACATGAAAAGAGGAATTACATCTCAAGGAAAAACTAAAAAGAAAAACTTCCTTAGAGCATGAACTAGTTTTGTCGATTCTGGAAAATTATCTCACCTGAAGCTATCATACAAAAATCAAGTCAGATTTTCTTAAATTACACCTAATTCAAGATACTAAGCCAACTTTTGCTAAATGAAGCCTGAATTCAAATGTGTAACACAGCTTAAAAATCCAATAGTATCTTTTCCTACCTGGTTTTAAATTTGATTGTGAAACTCAGCAGGTGTTACATAAAACACAAAAACTATTTTCCTTTTTCGCAAAGCAAAAATTCATCTTCTTAGCTCAACATCTGTCATGTAGAACCACCAGCTAAATCTAAACAATGTGAGCTGCATGTTTCAAGTAGATGAAATCCAGCATATACGAGCATAAGCCACATAACTGCTCGTCATGTAGCGACAGGAATTGAAATTTTATCATAAGTAGCCCTAAGGGAAGTTGTTCACCTTAGCAAATAGTTACTGCTAATTTGCATCTGATTATTGTTTTATGCTTTATTTTAGCCCATTAACAGGAAGGCTAATAGTAGGTTAAGAATTTTGCAAAAAGACACAATGGCCTCTTTGAACTAGAAACCTCAAAGTGGGTATTTCTGGTTCTTAGCATTATATTTGTCTATGTTTTTATATAGAGGAATCGATTACTTTTCAAATGTCTGCATTATTCTGCAATATAATTGTTATTTTCAATTTTTTCAGATGCATCGCCACCCAGAAATACATCATTCAGTAAGTACTGAGGATCCCAAAATTATGAGCACTGCCTCCTGGTTCTGCCTTATGCAAAGGTTGTAGCCACTCTGCGTGGGGGCCGCTCAGCCACTTCTACGCTCTGCCAAGTTGTTTAACAACCACTTGCTGGATCAGGGCAGTTGAGTTTTTCTTCTGCTCTGAAGAGCAATCAGTTCTCATTTCTCTTACGAAGAAATTTCTCTTTCTTTGTGAAATTCCAGGCAGAAAACCCTTCCCAGTGTCTCCCTGAGAAGCCTAGTACAGAAAGGGAATGGCCTCTCTATGAATTAATCAGTATTGACCTGACAGAATGAATAGAGGAAAAGAGAAGACTTTTACCAATTGACCTCAGTGTCACAGAAGTAAATATATATAAAGAAAAAAAAGAAAAATTCCAATTTCCAATAAATGGGATTTTTCTATAAATTACAATATATAATGCCCTAGAAATAAAATGACCATTTCCCAAACAGGCTATTCTTTTAAAGATATAAAAAGACTTTAAGAAAAAAAAGTACCCACCAAATGGACACCCACACACCTTGAGAGTTACCCACAGAGCCGGCTTAGCAGTCAGTCGGCTTTTAGTTAGGATGAAAATACTGCTTCATCTGGGCTGGTTTATCTACCCCATAGGACTTCAAAATCCAGTTTCACAACCAGTCCTTCCCACGAGCTCCCACCCGACCGCTTCCTCACTCACATGTACTTCAGGATTTCCATGATTAATGCACCTGGCAGCCTGGAGCCACCTATGATAATAACTGTGACACTCGCTTTTCTTCTTCTAAAGTTGTAGATTCATTAAAAAAGTAAGCATTGTTTCTTCCTAGAGAACCAAGTTGGCTCACATTGAATGTTTCTATTTCTTAGTTACAAATGACAAATATAAATTACATTAACACACACATAAACACATCTACACCCTTTGCAAATTTTACAAATCTGTGGTCTACTCATGGGTGGCCACCCAAACCAATAGCCATATATAGGCTGCTACTTAAGGTGTTCACTTAAAAGGTACAATCTGCATTTAAGGAAATGAATCTTTTCAATGTTTATTGATTGCCTTTGTAGCTTTTTCCTTTTTTAAAATAAAATTACCCCATAAGTCATGTATAGTTTTCTTTTCTTAGTGTTCACTTTTTGAAACAAGCTGGAGCTCTGTATACACAATTGTATTCCACACCTATGCTTCTCCTTTGCCACCAGCCAGGGTTAAAAATGGCCAACCTGACTTTTAATTTGGTTAAAATAAATAAATAAATAAATAAATAAATAAATAAATAAATAAATAAATGAATAAATAAAATGCCCTAGGTTAAGACCGGGCATTCCAAGTTTCAGCCCAGAGTGAATTTGTACGACCAAGTTATAAACCCCTGAAAATAGGAAACTAATGCCATGAGGATTTAAAATAATAGAAAATGTTTCACATAATATAAATCCATAAGCAGTGTATTATGTTTAAGTCTTAATATCTACATACTTGGATTATCTTATATCTTGACAATCACACAAAGTAATCTCGCTCCCTCACCCCCTTCCTTTGACTCTGGGTTTCATTCCTATGTATTAACAATGCTCTGGGCCATAAAATACTGTATTAATATTAGTTTGTCACAGCAGACTAAATTTAGAACAACTCATTAATATGGGAGAGTTAAAGGCAGTCAGCCAAGAGTACCAGCGACTATAAGCTCTTAAGGCTATAAGTTATGCAGATATGCCACTTGAACTGGAGAGGCAGCCATTCTTTTTGTGACTAATAAGAGATTCTATTAGTTCTAAGCTGATTCTAATTCTAATTAAGAAATGTGGGAAAGGCAATTTTGCCATTGTAGGTATAGTTGATGTGCAACAGAAATAAGTCTTATATCATCCCGCTTGGCTTCCTGGTCATGTAAGATTAGTGGCACATGCATGGCATAAATATTCCTCCCACCATCAACATTAAAAAAAAACTTTGCTGCCATATTTGTGATGGTATAATCACAATTGATGTTCCTAAAAGAAGTGTAGTAATCAGTGCTTTTTCAAAGCAAATCTTTTGTGGCTCAGAATCACCCCAGTTGTACAAAAAGTTTTGACTTTTTAAAAATAAAAAACCTTTCAAATGGATACTTCTGGACCTGTTATGCCTTTCTTTGGGCTTGTCAAATATTAATTTTTTTAAAATTTAGTCCCTTGCTAAGCTACAAATATTCATGTTTAACACCAAGTAGCAGTTCAGGGGCTGACAACTTGGTATGTACCTTTTGAATGATGCATAGAAAGCAGCAGTTAGCACAAAGAAAAAGCCACCAGATTGGTCTCAGGGAAACCCAGTGTCTGAATTTTTCATGACTCCTCTAGCACTTAAAGAATAAAAAAACTGGCTACTAGTGTTAGGAGACCAACGTCAGGAAGGTCAGAGCCTAGAAACATGCAAGAGATTCCAGTCTTGCCTGGGGAAAGTGAAAGGGGATTTAAGCTGCTTAGGAGAATTAGGAAAAAAAAAAGAGAGAGAGAGAGAGAGATTTCTTTTGCTTTGTTTGGTATTTTATAAACACCAGAGTGGCAAAACAAAAGCCATAAAAATGTATACATTCATACCTCTCCAGAGTTCGCTATGTTTATGTCTCTAAGGACACCAAAAACTTACCTCCTCTTTAGGGTTATTAGGCTTGTTGTTAAACTTGCCCAAATCATGCTTTTCTGGCGTACTCGCTCACCCTTACGGGTTCTCTCTCCCAAGGAAATGGATGAAGAGGGGAAAAGAAAAGCCATTCCCTTATTTCTTTCCCTGGATGTGCTTGCAGACATCTCCAGTGGAAGTCTGCGGAGGGGGGGGGGGTGGTAAGTGAGGAAGAGGATATCTTAATTACGTAAATGCCCAGTGACTTGGGCTGAAAAATGTTCCCCCCTTGGTGAACTTTTCTGCATTTCATGATTTACAGTAAATCTAAATTGAATCCAGGAAAACAAATGAGTGACTCCTACGGAAGGGAAAAAAAAATTGTACGGTATTTAAGCAACGGATTACTTCACCTGTCACCGTCTCATTAAGTTCTTAATGAGTTCTTTTCTATTCTTGGTCACATCTGATTTTTTTTTTTTTTAATATAAGTCCCTTTGAACAGCTGGGAGTAAGAATCGCCTTTGATCACTGAATTCTTCTGAATTTTCAGTCAAAACGAGGCCATTTTCATCCTGACTTAGGGTATTTTTATGAGTTTATTTCCCTCAAGTACATTCCTGGGCATAATTTTCCAGGCTGAGAAGAGCCTGAACAATTAATGTATACATTTTTACATAAATGTTTATAAATTTAACAAAGGGAGAGAGCTTTGCCACAAGAAGCCTCAGCTCTTTTGAAGGCAGTTTTCTAATGATGACCCTTGGCGTGTTGGACCACATGGGATTCCTCTGAGAAGAGTCGGATGAAAATTAGTCTATTCTCATTTCAAACAGAATTTTGCTGAAGTCCTGATCAGAGCATCAGCATGGAGTCCGGGGAGACAACACTCGCTACTTGATTCACTCCGCAGCCTCCCTCTCCTGGTAATTGTTGCAGGAACACATAGTGACAAGGCTCTAGGATGTGAGCGGTCTGGATGTACTCCGGCTGTTACGCTCTGTTTAAAGATTTAAACCATCAGGGTATGATAAGGCTTTTTGATGTTCATTGAACACGGAGCTTGGGTACAGAAGAAGGGGAAAGGGCTTCACCAGAAGGCAATCATCTTTCAGAGCCACAGTAAGACAGAGAGAGGTGGGGAAATCTCAGCCTCAGCATAGACACGGAACAAAGGGAGATGAAAGGGGCAGGGTGAAGAAGGGGCCAGCTCTGGCTGTGAGGCAGAACTTGCTCTATGAGAGTTCGATGCCTTAAAATGCAGGAAAAACATTTAGTGTTCCTCTTTCATTAAAACATACTCGTGTGTGGGGGGATGGGAGGAAAGTCCCAGCTGCAAATTTGGGTGGCTTCAGTTGACCCTGGATTTAAAAGAGCCTCCCTATGGCTTATTTTGAAATTATTTAATGAGTATTTATTTTGAGTCAGATGAATGTCATTTCTAGCATTCACCCCTGCAAACCTGGAAAAAGACCTTCCTTAAAGTACGTTTTTAAGATCTTCGCAATGCTTTCTTCCCCCAAAGGTAAAACCTGAATATTTGTCTTGAAGAACATAAAGATCAGGAATGAAAGGGGAGAAAAGTGCCCCCTACAGAACCCAACCCAATTGCTTCATATCCTCTTCTTTGGCAAAATACCAGCTTTTTTACCCTGTTCACAGCCATATCACTTTGATTATATCAGTTAGACAAGAACCAAAACTTCACCATCTTCATCTCCCTAGCCCCTAGCACAGAATTTGCTCGTGTACCTAAGTCTTGGCCAACGTGTGCTGAACGAGGAATGAATGAATGACCCTGGGAAATAACAGGATAGATATCAATTTATTTTCTATGCCTCCACTTAAAGTTTCAGAGAATTGCTGCATAAAGTAAGCAAAAAGCTGTGGTTTTTCCCTCTTGCATCCTGCACCAGCGTGGCCAGGCATAGCATTCGAGAGTTGGAACTTTAGAATCAGACGCACATGCAATTGAAGGCTGCTTACCATAGGACTTTGGGGAAATTATTTCACTTTCCTAAGGTTTTTTTCCTCATCTGCAGAATAATATTAAAAAGAGCTCCATCTTTGAAGTGAGATAGAACAAATTTGTTACCATGATGTTGTTCTGTGGTAAAACTTTCTAAAAATGTAACTATTGTTATTAGTATGATTACTATTCGTAGTATTGCTTTCCAAAACATTTCAGACATGGTGGCATCAGAAAGGGATTTTTCAAATATATAGTTATCAACACATTTTAAAGAGAGGAAGTTATAATCACACACTCTACTGAGGGGTTGTTTCCACTCTTGTCTTTATAGAGACATGAATAAAACGTGTTGCAACCTGCTGACCTCCTCCGGTCTGACAACATACTCTTGTTCCCACCTCATAAAAGTGTTCTCTAATTAGAGGTAAGACCCTCTCCACTTAGATATCAGCAGTGGAAATAAAAGTTTGACCAACCAAACACCAGGAAACCAACAGCCCACCTGAGCAAAGGGTTCATCCTCAGTGAGCCCTGTCCCTGGAGAAGTTATCAAACACCACCACCTCTCTTGTAAAACAGGCCCTCTCATATAATTCTCACAACAACTCAATGAGGAAGGTATCGTTTTCAGAGTGTAGAATGATGCTATTAGAATGATACTGCCGTTTTTGCTTTCTTTCTCTTAACATTTTGCTTAGCAACCTACTGGGCTGGACTAGGGCACTCATTCTCTCCGATACTCTATGGGACTCCTTCAACCTTTCTGGATCTCGGTGTCCTCATCCACATCACTGGAGGATGCAGGATGGTTATAGTGGTCCACACTAGCCCCATGGTCTGTGATTCCTGCCGGGAAGCCTGAGCTCCTCTGTCGATACAGGAGTCTTCATGAAAACCACAAGCCTTATATCATGATCTGTTTCTCCAATTTCCCCAGGCCTTCCTGCCTCCAATACCGGAAATGGGAGCATGTCAGCCATTACCAATACGGAAAGAGTCCATTTTAGCAGAGCTCAAATCTAGGGAACATTATGGCCAAATAACCTGCTCCACGACTGAGACATAAGGGAATAACTGTTTCTTTTTCTCTAGCCCGCTAACACAGAGAAAGCTAATCCTCTAAAAACAAATTGATTGATGACATAATTTAATATCTTCATATGATATCTAGTGGCAGAATCAATCTGCTGCTAGCGCAACCATCCAAGGCAGAGAAAAAGAAAAATTGTGCCAGTTGCTTTCCTTTCATTGCACTTCCGGATGCTCTAAGAAAAAACTCTCTCCAAAAAATCAATAAGGCAGATTGTGCCCAGCAGTCCCCCATTACAGAATTAAATCCATATGCCAACACGGAACAATGAAGAGATCCAACTAGCAAGGGATCCATTTGCTTTGTTTGACTTTGGCTGCCAGGGAATGAGACCACAAGACTGGCTGTAATTTAATGCAAACCTTGGCCTATCCTGGTCATGCATATGACTGACCCTCAGGGCACGACCATCAATTTTCTATTAAAGATCAGAGATTTGACATATCAAAGTCAACATCTAGCTGAATAACTGCAGTAACTTGATAATAATTCTTTTGTGGATTTCACAGTGGCTTTTCAGTAAAGTATCAGAAAGGTAGCCGATTTCAATCCTGACCTGGCAAGATCTGAATATGAAATAAAGGATTTTAGCTTGATCTCCCCATGATGTGAGGATGAATGTTCTGGTAAATGTTAACTTAGTGCTCTGAATAGCTCAGTAATAGATGGGTTTAGGCAGTAATAGGTTTAAAATGTCAACTTATTGAATAATAATTTCATGTTGTACAAATACTATGTGTAAGAAGGGATTTGTTTTGCAAATTTTGAAATAAATGAATGGATTTATAATGTCCTTGACTGTTTCATTGTTCCGCTCAGAATTTTATAGAAGAATCAAAATTAACTTTTGCTTTCTCTGGTCCTTTTGTTTTCCTGCATTTGTCTCTGTGCAGTTTTCATAATTACTGAATTCTGGTCATTAATGGAGTGCTTCCCTATTTAGGTCCCCAAAGCCAGGCCAATAGCAGTATTTTCTAGTAAAAATAAAAATTCAATTATCCCTCCCTATAAAATGTTTCATGACACCAATAGCATAAAAGCCTTTCACCAATCCAGCTGTAAAATGCTCAACTGCTCAAAACACAACAACCAAATGAAATTCTGTTTCCGTAACTGAACTCAGCACTTCAGTCCAATTATAAGCTGACAGCTCTATAAATCCTGGTGGAACACAAGTGTGGGTAAGACCGAATTGTGATTGGGACACTAAGGACCTGAGACAAACACCTCCACCACAGCCTGTGGAAAAGGTCCCCAGATTCTGCAACTAACCTCTTCCCTACCTCCCAACACGCACGTACATACACTTCCACTGTCTTGTATGAAGTAAATGTGTCTGCTCAGGGAAATGGAAGATTCTAAGAAGCCATTCCGGTGAGCTCTCCGAATACTTCAAGTCTGATTCTTCAGCCCCTTAACTTACATCAGCTTCCCAGAAGATTCAGGAGGAAAAATCAAAGGAGCCCTCTCTTGCAGGCCATCAGCCTGGCACTCCAAGGAGCTCTTTATCTTATGTGGAAAGAATGTCTTGATTTCCACAAACCCAAACATCCATTAGTGGCTTATAAATGCTCACACTTGGGTAATACCTAAATCAAATGGTACTAAACAGATTTGCTCAACCATTGAGCTCAGTGGTTGAGAACATCACTCCCTGGCTTGCAGTCACAGGGAGACCCTCTTCTACTTGTGTTCCCCCAAAAGTTGACCATAAGACAAGGATGTGGGTGTTAACAGTTTATTTGGAAGGTGAAGCAAACATTGGTAAGGGAGTAAGACAGGGAAGCGAAGGCAGCCAATTAATGGTGCATTATCAAGCCAGTTACCACCTTGGGTAACTAGAACTTAGTTCGACTGGAAACACTCTGAGATAGTATGGGAACTGAAGTATTTATACATCAACTTCCCTGTCAGTCATTGGTTGAGGTTGCTCCTGAGGCGCATTCATTCCTTGGCATTCCAGCCTACTGTTTGAGTAAGCAGAAGGTTTCAGGGGCCAAAGAAAGCCCTCAGGTAAAATGCAGATGCTAAAAGCTTAATGTCCTACGTAGTGTACTGAAGTGAAAAGGGAGAGGAATGAAGAAGAGCATCAACGGCCTCTGCTATAGACCCTGGCCTTTTATTAACTTTTGAAACTTTTCTAACTTGCTTTTAAGTTATGAAAGTAATATGGCTCATGTAAAACAACATAGTTAAACAGTATTTTTAAAGAACTTCTTCCTCCCATTCACTTAGTCTCACAAGTAGAAATTCGATTTTTTTAAAAAAATGTTTTTCTAATTGCTTCCCAGTTGTCTGCAACCAAATATTTCACTAAATAGTTTTCAGCATTGATTAAAATATCTCTTTTATCAATAATCAATTCCCAAATGAATTTAATTCTATTTCTAGAGTATCTACTTTAAATATTAATATTTTAAATATTATAAATATTATAATTTTAAATATTATAATATTTTAAATATTATAGATTTGTAATGCAGTCTATTATTTGATAAGACTTGTCCTCCCTCTTTAACCCCTAAAATTTCCCCATGTTTATTTTTCCAAGTAAACTATGGTATCATTTTGTCAAGATCACAAAAAAGTTGATATTTTTATTGGACTTTCTTGGCTAGGTTAATTTAGGGAGAATTGTCACATTTATAATACTCAGTCACCCTATATCACAACAAAATGTACTTTTCCATTTTGTGGTCCTCTCCTATGTCCCTCAGCAAAGTTTTTACTGTTGCATTATGATTTCATACCTCAGAGGCAGAGAGTTAAGAGAGAACAATTATTCTCAATTATAGCAAACTATTATCATTCTGTCCCTCAAGGAAGCTTAAAGTTTTTTTCCCTCTTACAATTCCTGCACCTTCCTTGTTGAATTTATTTCTAAGTTAGTAATCATATCCATAGCTTTGGCAAATAGAATATTTTAGTCCATTACATTTACTAACTTCTAATTGTTTCTATGTGAGTTATTGATTTTGTGTATTACTTATAGACCCAGCTTCCTACTGGATTTACTTATTGTCTCTAAAGGTTTTTATTTCCAGTTGATTATCTTGGATTTCCCAAATCTATAATTATGTAAAGTAGAAATAATGATTTTAAACATCTGTTCTAATATTTACACATTAATTTTTTTCTTTTCTGGTTACATTGGCTAGTACTTTCAAAATCATGTTAAACAATAATGATAATTGTGGATGATTTGTCTTGTTTCTGACTTTAATAAGAATGCTCCTAGTATTTAAGTACTAAGAATGATGCTGGATTTTAAACTAATATATATTTTTTATTATGTTAAGAGAGAATCTATTTTTACCATTTTAAAAAAAGTTTAATTCAGGCAAAGATGTTTAATTATTCAAATGCCTTTTCACTATCTATTGAAGAGTGTTTCCCTTTTAACTATTTATATGGCAAATTGTATTAACAGATTTCCTAATAATAAATTATCCTTGCATTCCTGAATTGAATCAATTAAATTGTCCTTTTCCTGTTTTATTAGATTCATTTGTTATATTTTATTTTGGAGAGTGTTTCTAATCCACTAGTAAAGTCTATAGATGTTTTTCCTTTCTTCTGCCATCTTTGACACATCTTAGGATCAGTTATATTAGCAGGCCTTTTCTGAAAACTAGCAGAAGACATAGTTCCCATTTTAAGAGTTGATTTTGGACCAATGGACGAGGATTCTCTGGAGGCCAAATGATTTCTTTTGGCTTGACTCCAAGTATGGATATGGGCATAGTTCAATTTAAAAAATATATGTATTAACCACCTATGTGTATGGTGAAACTATGTAAGTGATAATTTGGCTCTTGAAATTGCTATGCAAGGCAAAAATCTCATCTCACATCTTACTCTATCAATATGTTGAAAGAGACTTTCCAATTGCCTTGAAATTTAAACTGAAGCCAAAGCAGAAAATAACAGGTATCTATTTATCTGATACAAACACAAGAACAATATACATCTTTGAAAGATTTACTACAAGACAGAAAAACTAGTGCTGTGACCCAAATCTAAGTTTATAAGAGAAATGAAGACATTCAAAATGAAGATTGAGAGAGTCGTTGAAGTAAAAAGCCATCAGTTGAGTCAGCACTACTGTGGCATTTCCCCAGCTCTCCTCACAGGTGACCCTTCCTAAACCAAGTAAGCAAGAAGCGTCAACAAAATCTCTTGTAGAAATGAATATTGTCTTCCGGAAGAGACGACTGGGGTATTAGCCTCCAACAGAGATGCTGAGTTGCAAGCACTCTCCAGTCACCCTGTATCAGAGCCGAGCCTGAGACAATTTTTGAGAGATACTGACAATGTCCCCAGGGTGAAGATAAAAAGGTATGTAGACCATAGTGACAGGAAAAGACAGAGGTATGAGTGGTTTATCCTTCTAGAATTTGGTAGGGCAAGATGTGGAGTTTTCCTCAGAATTCAGGGGTCATCTCATTAGCTACTATCTTGAAAAGTCTCCATTGAAGGCAACTACTTGCCAGGGCAAGGTAACACCAGCAGAAGGAGGCTGGAAGTCCATCATCCTAAGCAGGAGCTACAGAAGAGAAATTATCTTCAACACTAAGAACCAGAGAAGTGCCAGAAATCCCCATAAGAATATTCAAAAAAAGAAGCATCCTACAAAAAATTCTCAGAATAAGAGAGCCAATTTTCAGCTATCTGTCACATGGAAGTCACCATGGCCAGATTTTATCCCCACCTGTCAAGTACATTGACCTTTTAACTCTCATCTCATCCTTCTTTCCCTAGTACAGGATAAGCTAATAGCATTTTAAAAGGGGTACAAGAAGAGCAGATGAACAAGGCAGAGTAATAGAGAGAGAATAAAACACTACACACCTTCCCCTGCTGGTCTACAGATTTTTGAGAGAGGCTGAAGCTTGGCGGGAAGTGGAGGAAAGGAGAAGTTTGGAACTAAGTGAGAGAATGAAGTTGTAATTGGATCTGGACTGGCCATTTTAATACCTTAAAATGAGACATCTCTAAAGTCAAAGGTGACTGGAAAGGCTATGGGATATGCTCAGGACATTGCCAAGGAGACTCAGCAATCCAAATCTGAAAGCAAGGGTGAGTCAAAATTCCCTTTAAAAATCTCTCAGGAAAGTTTTACATCATAGACTGATACCCCATGTTGCACTGATTCCGACAAAAAAGAACAAGTTTTTCTTTCAGAACCGGATCAGATTACAGCTATTTCATCTGAGCACAGACGACTTAGTTGGCTGATTCTAGCAGCCATGTTGTAGGAAAAATATGTACCTTTAAACACGAGAGTCACACCCAGCACAGCAATATTAACACTACAAGAAGCACAGGGACCCTGGGTTTGTGCGAGGGAATGGAAGATGGAAGATGCTTGGCTCCCAATACTGCGTATTTAGGACCATAGACTAATTAAATGCAATGAGTAGAGGCATCATGTACCTTCCCTAATTAAATCTCCCTCCCTGCCTTCTCCTCCTTCCCTTCTCCCTCTCCCTCTCCCTCTCCTTCTACCTCTCCCTCTCTCTCTCTCTCTCTCCCCACCCTCACCACCCCCATCCCACCCCAATTATGTAGAGCTAGATGCATCTAGATAAGTATGACTCACACAGGAAGCAACTCCACTTTACCTCATCTTTGGAGACCCAAACATTAGTAAGACATACTTCTCAATGAGTTCCAAGATAAGTGGGAGATAAAACTACATAAATAAATGTGTAGTAGGTCCTCTAGTAAAAGTAAGCTTAAAATATGGTGTGGATACAAAGGATGCACCCTGATCTTCACCATGAGGAGGACAGAGACTTCCCAAGAAAAGTAAAGCATCAATCCCAGCCACACCATCCTGCACAGGCAGTGCCGATGTCCCAGGGCAGCGGTCTCTTCCTTGTTAGTTGAATTTGGAAAACTATTTCTTAAAAGTGATAGCAGCAAAAATCTTACCCTTTATTTACAAAGATTTGACTGTAGTTTCTCCAATCTTTTCAAGGGACTGGATGAAAAAATTCCAGGAGGTTGAGTCTTGAACAAAGGTATGAAAGTTGACAAGTTTAGGGACACAGACTAGGTCCAGAACCGACTGCTGACAACTCACTGTCTTTGAAGTAGCTGTTAATACAATTTTTAAATTATATTATTCCTGGAATAGTACTATATTAAAAGGTATTTCATTATTGTATTAGGTATTGACATAACTTTTTGAAAGGAATTTGCAAAAAATCAAGGATTAGAAACCCATAAATGGATACCACTAGAAGCATAAGTCTGATGTTAAGAAAATCTCCATCTCTGGGAATTTCAGGTCTTTTTTTTTTTTTTCAGCTTCATTGAAGTACAGTTGACAAATATAAGACATTTAAAGTATGCATCCTGGTGATTTGACATACATGTACATCGTGATGGGATTCTTCCCATCTGCTTAATTAACACATCCATCACTTCATATATTTATCTTTTTTGTTTGTTTTTTGGTGAGAACATTTAAGTTCCAGCCTCTTTGAAAATTTAAATAATATAGTACAAAGTTATCAACTATAGTCACCAGTTTATACATTAGCTCCTCAGACCTTATTCATCTAATGACTGAAACTTTGTACCCTTTTACCAACCTCTCCCTATTTCCCCCTCCCATCCACCTCCTAGTCCCCATACCTCCAGCTTCTGGCAACCACTTCAGGTCTTTATTTTTAGCCTGATACCCAGCTTTATGAACCAAGGTCAGATGTACTACAACATCTTGGAGTTGTCCCTCCAACCACCCCACTTCCACCCTCTGACTTCCTGTATCCCTTAGGGTACACTTGAAGAATATGATCCTAGGTTAGGATCTTTGCCTCTGGAGGCAGTTGTAATGTGATAGGGCTCTGGCTCGGAAGTCAGGAGACTTTGATTCCAGGGCAGGCTTAGCCTTGAACTACACAAGCGATTCGTGTAACTTCTCTGGGTCTCAGTTTCACCATCTTTAAAACCGAATTAATAAGCCCAAACTAAGCTTCATCATAAGATTTTGTGAAATCCAGCCACTGCCTTGTCCCACTGTTATCTTCATAATTTTTACCTGCTGTCTTCAGGGCCAGAATCAGGGATCTGAGCAAGACTGTGCCAGCCTGAGAGCAGCATTTCAATGCAGGCCGGGGAAGTAGGCCCATGGGGAGAAACACCCTTTTCCTCCCCAGCTGGTAATCTGTAGAAAGAGCACTAGAACCCAGATCTTCTGAGCCAATGTCAATTGCTCTGCTCGCTACACCTCAAAGTTCAAACTCCTTAGCATGGCACATGAGGGTCCCCATTGATTGACCTCAATTCTCTTGTCTTGTTACCAGTCTGCATAATTTTAAGTTACACTTTTTGGCCTCTATACCTTGTCTCATTCTCTTCTTACTACTCATATGCTTTTTCTACCTCATTGCATATGATTGCCTAATAATGAAATCTTAATTATTCTTTGTAGCTCAGCTCAAATGACAGCTCTTTAAAGAAACCTCTCCCGACAGTCCCAAGGATGCACTCTTTCCCTTCTGTGGTCCCCTAACACATTTTACTTCTCTCAAAGCACTTACTACATCTTGCTTTGTGTCATAATTGACACAGCAGGTTATAAACTCCTTGAAGTCCTTGGATCCACCCCAGTACCCAGGACAATGCCTTCTACAAACAGTTTCAATCCCTGGAACACACTGCACAGTCAGGAAAGACTAGGCTATGCCAGGAAACACACACACACACACACACACACACACACACACACACACACACGTCAGTGGTTTCATCCAACACAGGTTTATCAGAATCTCACACTAAATGCCCATTGCAAGTTGTAAAGAAGGCTCTGTCATCATCATCTCTCAGGAACCAAGGCAGATGAAGGTTCTATCTCAGTGGGAGTTTCTATGATCCCTACAGCAAGGGCTGTGAATGTGGAGAGTCAATTGAGTACTTAAATCTTTCACCCAGAGGTAACCCATGCCATTTCCTCTCACGTTTTATTGGCCAAAGCAAGTCACATAGCCATGCTTACATTCAGGTCAGGATGGAGAACTGTGTTTGGAAGGAGGAAGAAAATCAGAATATGGAAGAACAATCTTAATAATACAGCCACACATATCATGCTCTATCTCAGCCTTGACACTAACCTATCTTGCCTCCTATTCCTGGGACACTCTGCACACCTTGTTTGTCCCTTCATCTAAATAGCTTCTTCTCATGCAGATGTTTTCATGTAATTTCTCTAAAGACTTTGTTGACCCTAATCCTAACTTAAAACCACCACCACCACCAAACCTAGACTGTATGTCTCCCGATGCTTCTGAGAGCACCCTATAATCTTAAGGGATCACGGTCAGATCGTATTGTAGTTTGGCTTTTTGCTTGACCCTTTCCCACTAGTCTAGGGATTGTCAAACTACAAGCCAAGAGTAATTCTAGCCTATCACTGGTTTTGTAAATGAAGTTTTATTGAAACACTCATTTATTTACATGTTGTGTATTACTGCTTCATATGACCGCTTTTATCTTACAGCAGAGTCTGGCCTTGTAACAGAGACCACCAGGCCCCTAAAGCCCAAACTATTTATTATCTGGCCCTTTAAAAAAGTTTGTCAACTCCTGTATAGACCATAAGCCCCTTGAGAGCAAGGGTTATATTCTCAACACCCACTGCATTCTAGCACCTAGCAGAGTAAATGACTCATACTAGGTATTTGATGAATATTGGTTGAATAAATCAAGAGTAGGTACATGAGTGTTCACTGAATTAAAATCATCTTCAAGAAATAAGGACAAAAACAAAAAAAAAAAAAAACAAAAATAGGGAACAGGGAGCATCAGAACTTCAAATTTTGGCAAAATGAACTTAGACTTTTTGTTTCAGCTACATATTCTATCACTTTTTAAAAAATTAGTAAACACTGGGAACCAACACTAATCTTCTAAATGTCAAGGCAACTAGAATTTGCCAAAGCCTAGTTCGAACAAATTAAGCAACTGTGACATGAAATGCTTTAAAATTACAAAATTACTAAGTCCACATCCGTTTGCTCTGTAGAATATTTCATTCTCTTTGATTAACAAATCTGACTTAAATGAGGTGCAGACCTTTTCACAGGGTATTGTTGAGCCTAAAAAAATACCACAACTGGTATGAATTGCCTCCAAGCTGAGTATCTGTGAGGTAATATCAATACACTTGCTCAGAGCTTCCAGAAGTAAACACACAGGATCTGTGCCCTAGTGATTTTACTGCATATGAAAAAAAAAATACAGTAAATCTGGAAAGTACTGCAACCCAGCTTGTTTATAACAGCCATTTTAGCTAGTACAGATCCACAATTTATTTGCAAACAGATTAATTAATGTTTCAGCAGCTGTTTGCAGCCAGTCTGTGATTTCACTGAGCACAGATGACACTTTTTTCCTCTTCTATTCCACAGGGGCAATTTCAGCAATGCTTAGATTAGGCTTTTACTGTATCAGCCAACATGATGAAATAAGTTGAGTGCCGAAGCAGCCAAACTGGCTTTACAGGATCCCCAGGCCGTCAAGGCTCTGCTGAGTCCCCTATGCTACCTTTCCAGGGCTTCCTTTTAATTATGGCCCCCAAATGCCAGTTTGCAAAAAGATCTGCAAGATCAAACCCTGACATTTTAAAAAATTGTTTTTTCTTTCTATGTTTAGGTCCCTCAGGGTTGGTATTCAGCAATGTGTACCACTGGGTATAATAAATGCAAATGCTTGAATATTTTTTAGAAACATGACAGAGAATAAACAAATGGAAGAACAAATGCTGAAGAGCCTACAAGTAGTGCAGCATGTAAGCTTGGTAGGTCGCTACTGACAGAGCAGAGCTGTTCTTCTGATTGTATTTCTCTTCTTGAAGGAAAAAGAAGTAGAGAAGACAAGACAAAATCCCCAAAGCCTCACTAGACTAAATTTCCTTACTCTCCTTTGAACAGACTACACAGATTTTGTTGACTAATTGAGATCAATCCCAGTTGTAAATCGTCTAGCTCTCCTACAGCTTTAATTAAGCTACCAGAGGGAGCTGTTTATCAATTAACACTTGTTACAAATTATTAGTAATTATATGGACTTTGTGTATATACCATAGCCTGCAAGACCAAAACTGGTTCCCAGTTAGAGAGGCAAATGGAATAGTTAATGGGCTATTTGGATGAAGGCACCAATCATCACCATAATTACAGAATCCCTTTTTTGGCAGAAAGATTGAAGGTAAGTTCCAGCACTATCTGCAGTAGTTGAATAAACACCATTTTAAGTGTTTCTTTTGCCAGGGCTTTGCCAGAGCTTATTAATTGGTGACTTTCTAATATGGACTTCAGCTCTGTATTTACTTTTTGAGGAACAAACATAATGGAGATACGAGCATTAGGTAAAAGTTGATAATGTATTCAAGCATTAAAGCTACCTATTGCAATATGCTCTGCATTCTGTGATAATTTTAATTGGCTTAATTGAGATGCGCAAGCCTGATTAATGTTTAATTCCTTTATATTAAAAAAAAGAGTCAAGTAGTTCGACATTTCTTCAATTATGTTAGATCTTTCTAGACTTCAAAGGAATGTTACATTAGACAGCTAGATACGGGGCGAACTGATTAAAGAATAAAGACTGCTCATTATAATCTAAGAGTACAAAATTGGTTTGTGTAGCCTTTGAAAGTCAAAATTATGAGCTAAAACTTGAGCTACAGTAATTAACCCAATTTATAGTCATTCTTGCTTATCTATTTGCTTATGATTAGTAATTTAAAATGATCCATGGGATTGATTTACAGATCTAAAACCCATTCAGGGACTCCAAAGGTTTTGTTCATGATTATTAAAAATGGTGGAGGAATGTATTCAGTAGCATTAGTAAACATGTATCAATCAGTGAAAAACATCAGTATAAAATGGTTTAAGAGTCAACTTCATTATTCTAGATGCATAAATACTAAAATATTTGTAAAATGTAATCTACTTGCAAAAACTTTTAGTTTAACTTGCATTTGCTATGGCTCTCTGGAAAAATGAAATCAACATAAAAAGTGTGGGTTTCTTAATGTGATCATGTCAACTTCTCCGATAAATAAGTTTTTTTTTTAAAGGAAGGTAGATGACAATGTAATGTGCAGTGGCATAGTTTATGTATACCTCTAATATTCTGTAAGAGTCACCCTTCTATCTCACACATGCATTCTCCAAAGTGTTTTAAATTCATTTCAGGAGTGGGATCACAATAGATTTTGGTCGGGGTTAGGCAAGAACCAGTAGGGAATCAGGAGATTTTAGAGATATATCTATCAGCAGTAAATATTCAGAGTGATTACCACATTTGCTAAATTTCAAATGTCCCCACTACCTCACTGATACAGTAATTAGAAAGCTCAAAGCCTTCCATTTGACCAGGGACACATAGAATTCTGGAGCAGAGAGAAAATGGAACTCACACATTTTTTGGCTTCTTTTATCTACAAAAAATACAAACCATTTCTTCAGGACATCATTCAGGAGAGCCCTGGTACTTGGAGTAAATAATATTTTCTAGGACTTTATAATATTATGACTCAGTTACTTACTGTATGAGTGAATTTGTGTTAATAGCAATTCTCAAATTGGATTTCATGTCACACGAATTCATCTAGACACACCATAAAGAAGGATTCCATAGACAGGTAAGTTTGGGAAATTTTCTACTATATCCTTCTCTTGAAAAATCACAATAGCAATGGGCATACTAAATGCTCTACATATTTTACAACAAAATATTTTTTCACTGAATACCAATTAATATTGGTCAACATTCTCAGACCACAGTAGTGTAATAATATGTATTTTAACAGAATTGCTGTGCTTGTTTTTCCCAAAGCAATATCAATTACATATGTCTACATGCATGAACTTTTCTCATCCCACCTGCCTCACTGGAGGAACAAGCTCACATGCAAAGCCATAACGTTCTACAAGTAAACATTGGAGAATAATATGGCTTCTATTTTCCTATTGTTTCTGGCCACTTGTATTGATCTGTATTTGGTATTCTATGTAGCACATGTGCTAGAGTTCGCAGATTTAAAGTAGATATGTGAAATGTGTCCAGAAATTGAGAAGGAGGAGGTAAATCATTTTAAACTGGGTGAAAATATGAGTCTTGGAAATTTTTTTAAGTGCTAACAAAATACAAAATAGTAATTCCTTACTCATTGCCCTGTATCTGCTAAGAGAGACTAGAAGCCATGATATGTCAGTACTGATGAATGCACCTCACACCCAGATCCTTGTTCCTAAATGCCATTCCTCACCAGAAGGAATTAGGGCTTAGTAGAAAAATGACTAGTTCCAGGATATGTAAAGAATGAGCCTAGAACATCTTGCAAAACCAGAGAGTAAGGAAATATTTAAAGACTGATGGGGACATGTCAGAAAGACATGGAAGTCAGCTTTGAAGGGCTCTCTGATGGCTAAATCTGGGTCAATTTGAACATCAAAATAAATAATTACAGTAACAAATTACTATAGTCTACAAGACCACGCAATATAAATAAATAAATAAATAAATAAATAAATAAATAAATAGATAGACAATTTTTCCTTAAAGTGAAATGCCAACTTATAAATTTAGAAGAAATAATGAAATTCAAAATCACCATTTGACAACTGCCATAGTAATAATTGTTTCAGGCAAGAATCATTAATGGATGCTAAAATTAGTGAGTTATGCCTTGATGATAAATAAGACATTTGCACAGTCTCAAAGTATCTCCTCATGAGATAGTTTTTAATTACCAAATGAAAAATAGTCACTTTATAGTGGAGAAATCTGGCCAATACTACATTGACCTCGTGATCAAAGTTGACATCACCACTAATGAGACATATTGACATCATGAACTTCCCAATATGATGCATTGAGAGGGACACAACATCACAACAGCAGCAAGAGGAAAAAAATAGTCCCTTAAGAATGATAACTTACTCTGGTTTGCTACTAAACCATCATAAGGCCTTGAACAAGTTCTTTAGACATTTCAGGCTTTAACTTCTCCAGCCATGGGATGGAGAACTGTGTGTAGAAGGACAAGAAGAGAGAGAGGGAAACCAGTTAGGTGTCTGTTGCTGTAATACAGGCAAGAATTTATAGTAACTTGAGCCAGAATGGTGACAGTATAGTCATCAAGTGAGGAAGTTGAACAAAAGAGTTCACTTCCTCTGAGAGTCTATGAATGTATCTGTAGGATCTTCTTCCCAACTAAAGCCAAGGGGAAAATCAAATTTATGCCTTCAGCTCTCTAATCTGTTAATACCAATCTGATTCATTTACTCAGCATCAGATAATAGTGTTTACTGAATACTAGGTGCCAAGACCTGTGCTAGTTGATAGGACCTGTACAATACTAAGTAAGACAGATACCTCTGCACCCAAGGAGCTTACAGCCTAGTTGAATACAGAGACAAGCAAATCGGCAATTACAGTGCAGTGGAGTAATAGCTGTGATGGGGAAATTTAGAAGTTACAGGATCACAAGTGAAGTCCAAGCAACTCAGTCTTGGGAGAATCAGAGAAGACTTGCTGGAAGAAGATATCTAAGCTGAGATCTAAAAACTGAAAATTAGTTACCCTATTAAATCAAAATGGGTTAGTGGATGAAGGGAAGATATCTGGGCAGACAGAGTAGCAGATGTGAAGGCTCAGAGATGAGAGAGAGGAATGGCTAACTCAAGGAGCTGAAGGTAATTTGGTGTATATCTGAGTGTGTAAAGTAAATGGGAAGTGAGCAGGCAGGATCCTTCTAACCATGTTAAGAAGTTTGGTCTGTATCCTGAAGGCAAATTTCAAGAGAGTTTGAAAGGTTTAGAAGGAGAGTAACAATTATTCATTCATTTAACAAATAATTACTAGACATCTATCATGTGCAAAAAACTGTTCTAAGTGCTGGGGAAATAGCAGTGAAACACGATCAGATCTATGTGGAGCAGTACCCAACATTTTTGGTACCAGGGACTGGTGTTCCTATGAGAATCTAATGCCTGATGATCTGAGATGCAGCTGAGGTGGTGATGCTATTGCTGAGAAGTGGCTGCAAATACAGAAGAAGCTTTGCTTGCTAGCCCTACACTTACCTCCTACTGTGCTGCCCAATTCCTAACAGGCCATGGACCAGTACCAGTCCACGGCCTGGAGGTTGGGGACTCCTGATGTATAGAGCAATTATTCTGATGACCAAACAGAAAACTGTGTATAGAAAGGCAAGAAGAGAGAGAGGGAGACCAGTTAGGAGTTTATTGTTGTTTATTAGAAGAGAACTAATAGTAGCTTGGGCCAGGGTGGTGACAGTGTAGGTATAGAAAACAACTTCGAGAGACATTGGTACCCCTAACCAGGAGTTTTTACTGCTGTGCCTAAGAATAGTATAAGTTTGGTGATGAATAGCATTTAGCATGTTACACATTTTATCTTTGAGAAGAGCTGACTCTTCAAACCTCCTAGTGAAGCATTCAATTATTGCTTTGACATTGAGCATTTCATCAAGTACTTTACTAGATTTATCCATACTTACCCAGACAAACCATTATTAAAAGTACATGAAATCAGAAAGAAAATCAGCACGCCCAGCCTCCTTCCATGTACAAAAGTAAATACAACTCAGAAAATGTCTGCTAAACATAACCAACCTCTAAGTCACCAGAAATACTGTTGGCAGCTGCTGGTGACAACTTATCTCATTACATTCTAATGATGTAAACTGCTCCCTCAGGATGATTTAGCTTGCTGCAGACAAAATGATTATTGCTTCTTTACTCTTGTAGAACACAAATGATTCCTGAGAAACTCAAACCAAATATTCAGGATTTTAAGCTAACACAGCAGACCAGCAGCATTCTGTGGAGAATAAAAGAATACCTTTCACAGCCCAAATTACTGCTGCATTGCATTCTACCTGTGCAGTCTGTTAGTCTAGGTTTTATTTCGAAGCTTGGGATTTGGGAAGCCGAGAGAATTTCTTAGCATAGTTCCAACCCTTTCCCCAGCCAGAACTGGGTAATCAACAAATACCTTAGCTAGGGCCCCCATGGGTGACTTGTGAGAGTAAATGCCTACATGAAGCCCACATACTGCCTCCAGCTGGTGGTGGCTTTAAGGTAGAGGATTCTAAATATCTGCCAGGGGATCAGATGCTTCAGAATTTTCTGAGATGATTCTTAAAAGTGTAGATTTGTTGGACCTACCTGAGACCTCCTGAGTCAGAACCTCTGGGAATGCAACCAAGGGATCTGTACATTTAACAAGCTCCTAGGGGAATCCAATGTGCAGTCAGGTTTGCCAGCTCCTTTAAGGAACCACCTGACAGCCACATACAAAAAGTTAGTCAGTATAACCAACAGAAACAAAGCATCTTGCTCAGGGCTGTTCACCAGTGCCCCATGGTCAAGCACCCTTAATTATTCTGTTCTAGCTCTGGCCTGAACTCCAGATGCGTTCTCCTATTGGTTCTATCTGTGGAACCTTGTGCAAGTTACTTAGCCTTTCTGAGCCTCAGTTTCTTCAACTATAAAATAGGGATAAAATCATAATCCACGGAATTTTTATAAGAATTAATACCTGACATGTACTAAGCAGTCAATTATTATTAGTTATTTTAAATTTTTTTCTGTCTTTATTCAGGTCTCACTTCTACTTTCTCACTGGACAACCCTATTTTTGGTTTCTCCTTTAAGCTCAATATATCTTCCTCCAACCCTCCCCCAAAATGGCAAATCTTCAAATTCTGAACTGGAACTTGCCCACAGACTCCAATCCTACCCAGTCTGGCCTCCTTAGAGCCACAGTAACACTTCTGTTACTTACAGTAACATGCCTGTAAGTAGGAATTCTCTCTCTAATGTGGGATTCTTCCTCTCAGTGCCATCAAGCATGAGTGGTCTGGAATTCAAGACCAGTCTGCACAAGTTAACCAACAATAGGAGCTGCCAATGTGACATTCTCTATTTGCCCTAAAAATAGGAACCCCTGAGCCTGCCATGTTGCCTCCACAGTAGTGCACTGACTAATAACACAAGGCTGATGACCATAATAATAAAAATAACTACCACTGATTAATTATCAAATCTGGGCCAGGCTCTATGTTAAGGGTGTCACTTGAAAGCACCTATAAGATAGAGATAGCAGGTCCTCAAATCACGTTTCGTTCAATGTCACTTAATTATAACATTAATGAGATACCATAGGAACTTAAATTTTGTTTATATCACTTAGTATGGTAAAATTGGATTCATTATATGTCATTTCGCCTAAAGTCACAGAACTTATTGACAATGTTAAGTGAGGACACCGTACTAATATTCCTATTTTGCCTTTGAGCAAACCGAGCCTAGGAATGATTAGGAAATTTCACACAACCAAGCTCACAAGAGGCAGCAGCCAGGGTCCTAATATGTAGCCTGATTCCAACATTCCTTTTTTTTCACCCCTAAACTATTCTAGAGAGCTTAGGATGATGCAAAACCAATGTGATTAAAATCAGAAAGCACCTCACGTTCTTTGTGGGAACCTTGTTGTCTCAAGCCAATGTTAGCCCAAGTCAAATCTCCTTATCTACGAAAGACAATGTGCTGTGAGATAAATACCAGAAAAGTGAGAGTCTTTCTCTGCCATGTATAGGTGGATGATCTTGGGTGAAGGCAGTTAAACTCTCTGAGCCTCATTTTTCTTCATTAGTAAAATAGAGACAATAATATCTACCTCTTATGGTTGTATATGAAAATTAAATTAGATAATAAATGCAGAGATGCCTTAAAGGGGTATACCAAAATTAGCAGTTATAACTATTCATTCACTCTACTAATATTTATTCAGCACTCACTATGTTCCAAGCCCTGGACATGTAACTGTGAAGAAGATACAGTCCCTGACTATCAACATTAGAGTCTAGTAAAAAGGCAATTACAAAATAAAGTAATAAGTGCTATAATAGAGGATGCACATGACACAATGAGGACATACAGGAAGAACACCTACATCTTTCTGGAGAAAGAGAAATCTAAGTCCAGATCTGGAATTCATCAGAAAAAGAAAGCAGGAGGTGACAGAAAGTTAAAGGAGAGTCAGATGTCTACTATGATTTTGATTGGATCATAGTACCTTTTCTTGGTACAAGAAACGTTGAAAAGAAAGCATATTTGGAAGAAATAAAAATAAACTATGTTGTAAATGTGGATAGCCAGAGAGAACTGTTTGCTAGGCAACTGGATAAAAGGATCTAGAGCTCAAGAGATTGATTTTGCATGAAGCTATAGATTTGAAAGTAGCCACTATCATGTGGATCATACTTGAAAGCATGAAAGTTATATAGAGTAAGAAGAAACAAGATAGTCTAGTACAGGAAGGAAAAGAGGAGCCTATTAAGGGGTTTGGATTCTATTCTTTTGTGCTTTCACATGGACCTTATTCCATCACGTGTCTTATCCTCTTTAACTTGTTTTTTAACCTCTCCTCTTCTATTTATTCTTTCCAGGGACATTTAAATATACTAAGTCTCTACTATCAAAAAGATAAATAGCTTTTGTCTATCTAATAACTTTCTACATTTTCCATTCTGTTTACCCCTCTCCTTTGAAGCTGAACTTTTAAAATAGAATTCTACATTTGGAATCTCCAGTTTGTCACTTGCCATTCACTTTTCAGCCTACTCCAGTCTGGCTGCTGCCGTGTCCCTCTACTGAAGCATTCTTATCAAGAGTTCTAAGAGTCTATTTTTTGTCACTAAACCCAAAAGACACGTCTTTGTTTTTATCTTATTTGACTTCTCCAAGGTTTTAGAGGTTGGATGTCAATTCCCCTTGTTTGAAGTGCATTCTTCCCTTGGCATTACACTTAATTGTTTTTCCTCTCCCCACTTAGAACTGCCATTCAAAGTCCCTTTGGTGGGGTCTTCCTCCTCCATTTCTCTGTTAAATAATGCTGTTCCTCAGGATTCTTTCCTAAGGCCCTTTTCTTTTAGTAGAAACATTTTCCCTCTTCACCCACAGCCTGGTATTTTAATCCATCCCCAAGTTATTAGCCTAGATGAGACAGATGTCCAATTATTTCATTTTAACAGAATGGAGGGAGAAAAGGAAGGTTGAAGCTGTCAGTAATTTTTTATGTTTAGTTGCAGGAAATTAAACAAGTAGCTACATGATGGTTTTACATTTTCTCTGATAAGGGGGCAAGGTCATCTGCTGAACAGGTGGTAGAATGTGGTAGGGGTGAGAATATTAGGACAGAGGAGAAGGTTTGGAAGAGGATTGGAAAGAAAATTAAGTAGGGAAACGAATAATCGAGAAGTGTTGAGGTCCTATTTTAAGTTGGAAATTATGCTTTTTAAATGTCCTCAATCTGCCTACAGTTTTCTCTAGCAACAAATATAAGCATGGAGAAGGCCACAAGTAGTCTGATCCAAAGCAGATCCAAAGAATTTTCCAGGTGGGCTCATTAGAACTCACAAAAGGACAATAAAAGAAGAAAAGAGATAAGGAATACAGCTCCATTGTGTTCTGCTTAGCTTGGTCTCTGTTTATCTTCCGTGAGCTCTCCAAGGAGAGGTGTGGGATTGTATTCTTCTACCCACCACAGTACACACAAGGTCAGTTAGCATACAATGTTGAATGAATAAATGAATGACTGACTGAATGAATGAATGAATACCTCATAAAAATTGTTTTAATGTGATCTCATGTCATAGGCCTCTTTCTCCAATTCCTGGCATATGTCACTGTTATAATGTATCCATAAATAAAGAGAAGTATCTGGCAACCAACCAAATGGGAGAAGATATTTATAAGTGTTTCTGATAAGGGGTAAATATCCAAAATATTAAAGAAAAGTATTCATTTTATTTCTTTTCTATACAGAGCTCTCTTTAATGATAAAACATTTTTTTAAGAAATTATTTTATAAAGCTTAAGATAAGAATGATGGTCATTACTTTTCCTCTCAAATAATATTCTTTTATCACTTTTCCTTACACCACAACCATGCCAAAGGTTTGGCTACTATGGAAATTAAGTCTTCAGATAGACCATCCCTTGATATAGAATCATTATTTCATTCCATGAATGATTTATTAGTTACCTATGATATGTCAGACAGTCCTGTAACAAGGCTCTGGGGATAGAACGATGAACAAGACAATTACTTCCCTCAGTAAGACCTATAGACAGATGAGGAAGCAGAATGATGGCCCAGCAATGACTGCATCAGTCAAGATACTTTGCAGTAACCAACAATTCCAAAAATTTCAGTGGCTAAAAGACAACAAATGTATATATCTCAAACACCCTAGTGTGTCTTCGCAACTCTCCATGATAGCTGCCCTCCAGATGAAGACTCATCATTGCACCTCCATTATCAACACATGCTTTCAGAATTGCCATGGCAGAGGAAAAGAGGGAGGGACTTGAGCTCAGAGTAGCCTATGTCAATCCACTCACAATTCATCAGCCAAATTAACCACATGGCCACACCAACTTTAAGAAGGTGAGACAGTGCAATCCTCTTCTATGCTCAGAAGAAACAAATACTATTGAACAGGGGAAATGCCTGCCACAATGACATACAGAATAGAGGCTATGGAAGGGCATTAGGATTTTATAAGAGCACATATTAGGAGAACTCTCAAGTCTTGAGAAGTCGAGGGAGGCTTGCTAGAGACATATTATTTAAGTTAAGACCCAAAAGATGAAGAGAATTTAATAAGTTACATAGATGGTAAAGAGTGAGAGTTCTAGGAAGAAGGAACAGTTTATATAAAGAAAGCCTGAGAGGTTTATTCCTTTGCCTAGTCCTGCTAGAGCTACAGAAGTTGTAGCCAACAACAGAGATATAAACGATGAGATCAGAAGAATTGGGGCTGGAGGAATCAGCAATAAGCCTAGACACACACATACACACATCATATATAAAAAATGAAGAGGTGGAGGTAGGTGTTACTAGGGTTTTGATGGTAGTACCTGCCCCTACTACTCTCTAGGGACAAGGACTGAGAAATTCCAAAGTTTCAGAATCTCCTTGGAGTCCACTGAAAAGGACAAAGCTACTTCCCCAGTACCTGGGTCCAGGATAGAGAAGTAGCAAGTTAATTATGTACTCCAACCTATTTCTCCTAATCTCCCACCTCAGAGCATCCTCTCTATGAAACTATTGCACTGACCTCATATAGTTACTGAGAGGATCAAGTAGCTTGAAGCTCACAGTTTCTTAGAACATAGTAAGACCCCAATTAAGTCAGCTATTACTCTGTGACCCACATCGAAGTTGGGACTCCTCTTAAGCTACATACTTTGAAACCTCCCCATTTAGTAAAAACTAGTAGACACATTTTACAGATGAGAAAATTGTGAACAAGAGTATAATACCCCCAGGGATACACAGCTAGTTGTGACAGAAGCAGAGAATTAAAGCTAAGACTGCTTAATTTAAAGCCTGCTTAAATGTGTGTTTAACTAAATTACTACCAACAGAAGCAGAACTGCCAAGTTCATTTAGAATTAGGATGATACTATATTTGACTGAAATTCTCTTCCTATAGGTACATATATATTAAGCAAGTACAAACCAAAAGCCAATCATAAAGCCTAATCAACACTCTCTGTAATGATGGTGACCCTCTGGCATAGACATCAAAGAGACACAGCTAAAGACTCCTTGTTTAATTTTAAAGTGTCTTCTCATACTTTATGACCCCTCCAAATTCTTAGTCGACTAGAAGCAACTTAACTCTCAAAACCACATATCTCTTTTACTCATCTGAACACACTTCTTAGTGCAGATTAGAATTTGTTAAAGATTAATTCTTAAAGCATCCTCAAGCTTTCTTTTCCAACAAAGGAAACATCAATTATAGGCTCACACATAAACTTTGCCCCTTTCTTGAATACTTGCTGCCCTTTATAAATCTTAGATTTCTTCCCCTTGAGTATTTGTTCAAAGGAGAGATTTTATTGCCTCCAGGGGTTGTTAAACTGATTGCAATACTGCCTATTTAGAGCAGTTCAGTGGGAATTACGCTGGTTCAATGCTGTCAGACCTAGAATATAGCTGTCAAATAGCATTACAAGTAAAACACCCTTGATAAGAAATAATGACCAAATGTCAATCTGTTTTTCACTACCCTTACTACAGGCTTCTCCTGCCACACAAAAAAAGGCAACATTTTATACATTATAGTAATAGCACATTTCTGATATTTCAGTTAAAATTCTAACAGTGTTTTCAAGGACAAAAAAAAACAGTTTTAAATGCATTCTGAGCTCAAAAAATTGATGAAAGCATTTTTTCCCTTTTAATGAAGTATTTGGCAATCTGTTGCAAAACTAACAAAGTTTATTAATGCAAGTAAATGCAGGGTCATTTTTAAGTTTTATCATTCATTCTTTCAACTGAGCCTCTATGAGTTCGACATTGTGGTGGACATTTGGGTACAACTGGTTCTGTGTGAGCCACTTTAAGGAGTCTACACGTAATCCTGCAGGAAGAAAACGAGATTTTAGATGTGATCAGATTTGATCTTCAGGAAGATTAAATTAAATTAAATTAAATTAAACTAAATTAAATTAAATTAAATAAGTCATTCTCTCTCATGCCTCTCTGTTCTTTTCCTTCACAGCACTGATTATAATTTATAATCAGATATAGGTTTATACACATTTTCCCACTAAATTGTAAATCTATGAAACTCAGCGATTATGTCTAATTTGTTCATTATCATATACCCAGATCCCTATACAGTGCCTGATTTAGAAGCCATTTGGTAATTATTTGAAAGGATTAAAATATGAATAAACAAATAAATTTATTGCAGAGGGTTGATACTATATTTTAAAAGATCAGTAAGACTATTGAGGTGTATAGATAGTTCATGGGAACCTAAAATAAGGCAATAATATTGAGGCAAAATAGGACTCAGCTATACATTTAATGTAGATAGCATAGGAAGGAAAAGTGTTTAGAATACCTCAGAAGTCTCTAATTTGACCTCATGATTGTTGATACCCTCAACTAGAAAAAGAAATATTTAAAGGTAAATGACTCTTCATCAGCTATGCCCTGGTGAAATGTTATTTCTAAATTTTAGGTATTATAAAAGATCCAGAAGATACAAATGAGATATAGTACATAACCCCATTAAAAAGAGTATTTATTATATTATTTTTAAAGAATTTTTAAAGTATAAATAATTTGATTTAATCCATTTAATCAACTAATGGATGATCCAATATCACACTGATAATCAACAATTAATCTTTCCTTCTATATCCTCCTCCACTTCCATCCTCTCCATTAAAAAAAAAAAAATTGTTTTTAAACTGAAAGAATAGAATATCAGTTTACTAATAAATTATGTCAAATCATTTCCTACTCCTGAAAAGGGTTATAATGTCAGTACAGTTGAAGAATATCATAATGTCCTCAAGCTCAGAAAGATATTTGATTTGACTTCCCAAAAATTATTCGCTTCCCCTCCATTCATTCTTTACTATACACTGCTTGAAAGCCTTTCATAGATCTCCCATTGAATTAAAAATTACATTCAAGCTCATTTGCTTTGCACTCCTAGCCTCTGTAATTTGAATCCTACCTGCCTTTCTAATTTATCTTACATCAATGACCAATGTCACCCTAACAGCCGGTTTTGTTTTTTTCCCCATAATGAGAAAATTAGTCTCATTACACTGTGTTTATGCTTTTTGTCTTTGGGCAAGAATAGTTGGTTGCTGTTTCACCAGACCTGTTTCTTTGCTATTTCTAAATATCAAATTTATCGCCCCAAAAAGGAAAATTTTTCCATTACTAAAAACATTACTGTGATAGTTAACTTTATGTGTTAACTTGACTAATATAATTACCATCACCAACAAAAAGTGCAATAGGATCTAGGGAAAATTATAAAAGAGGTGTTCTATAAATATTGTAAGAATAACATCATAGACAGGTGTCTATATTTCCATGGTGACCATTTTTAAAAGACTTATAAAGACATGTTTTAATGTCTTCTATAAGCAAATAAATTAGAATGTACCAAATTTTGTTATGATTCTTATAGAATTATTTTCACCAGGATATTAACAAATAAGTTGTTTTTAACTCTTTGATGCCATTACTAAATTTATTTTCCAAAATCAAAACTCTAAAATAATTTTTACTAAGTTCTTTGTGTTTTATTATTTTTAGTCCAAAAACAAGAGCATTTCTAAATAAGAAAAATATTTGAACTGCAAAATAAGACATAAAGCATAAGAGATTTTGCTTTATGTTAATGGTAATCCTATTTCCTTGAAGGAAAAAAAAACATGTATGTCAGACTTCGGTCACATTTCCTAAGCTCTCTTGAACATTCTACATAATTGAGAATTAAAAAAACAAATACAGAACTGAAATAAGAAGAGTATCAGACATAAAAATTCTGAATTTTTTAAAAAATAAAAGCTTGTAAACATGATGTAGAAAAAGAATGTTATCATTGATTAAAGCAAATTATTTTCACCTTCGCAGGGAATGAAGTGCATAGCTTTTAAAAAAAAGGTTCCAAGTCAGTCTCTTTTAAAGTTCCTTCCTGAGATCCACTCACAGTTTTTCTGAGCTGTATGTATGTCACTTTTCTTACTTTGAGTGTGTCAACTCCATTATGACTGAATGGTTTCTGACCACTAGATCCCCAAGATCTGCTTTGCATTCTTTTCCAAATCTCTAGTCAACAACTCTGCCCCAACATTCTTAGGGGTGAGCATCAGATATCAAAAGTCCTTGCTTCCTCTCTTCCCTATAAATTTGAACCCGACCTTTCCATCCACCCTGAGGCTAATCCCTGCATGTTCTCTTTTTCATTTCATCCTACTTTGTCTGGGACCTTATGACCTTAATCACCCTCTCTCTTCTCCTCTCGGCCTTGCCTTTTCCACCCAGTTCTTTACCTCAGCTTATACAGACACTCATGTTTTTCTTCTTGGTTTTCTTTCTTGGTCCTATTATTCCCTTTACCTATCGAGTCTTTCCCTTGACTGCCAAAAAAATAGTCTATTTGGCTCCTTTCATGTCCTCAGTTGGATTCACTTTTCAGTTCATTCCAACCCAGCTTCTTCTTCCACCTCCACTCCTGACATAGGGACTCTTTAAGATCACAATCATAAGGGCAGCTACATCTGATATTTCCTTTGCAGTCCTCATCTCACTTGATCTTTCTTTAACATCTGACCCACAGATTATCCCTCCTTTCTCAGAATATCTAAACCTTATATTTGCGCCTTAGTCCCCTTTAACAGTCTGATGAAGCCTATGGACTACTCAGAATATTGTCCTTAAATACAAAAACAAAATACTTGGATTAAAAAAAAACAATTTATCGAAACATAGTTATAAAAATATTTTTTATTTGTGATATAGTAATATGCATACTGCTTTATGAAAACATTAAATGAGAAGATAAATCAACAGAGAAGTTACCTTTCACCAGAGAGTGTCTGGTGCTAGAATCTAGGTTTGAGCACTTCCCACTGGCGTTTTGTGGGAAACACCTCTCCATATCCACCCACACACACCAGATCACCATGTCTCACAGGGAACCACCCTGTTTCTGATTTCCAAGCTCGTGGTATGGGCGGGTGGGTGTGTGGCTGTGTGGAGACTTATGCTTTTTGTTATCTGTTCCCATCCTTCACCTGGCTCAAATACAACTCAGATATCACTTCCCTACTCTCTACCAGTGCTGGGCCGGTGCTGCAATTTTTTCTTTGATAATAGAGAGTCATGACCTACTCATTGCAATGGGGAGCGGAAAAAAATGGCAAGAACAAAAAGTTTTCTCCTACCTATTCTCCATCCTTTTCATGGAACCCTCTTCTGCTCTGGGCCACCACTGTTTTCCCATAAAAGGATCCAACTACTTCCTCTCTCCCCAGAGATTTGTCACAGTTTTCATGTTCTTCTCTCAGATCCAACAACTCTCTTCATGCTCTGTCACAGCTACCATGTTGAGTTCAGGAGAGGGAACCATAGCTCATGTTACCTCACCACTACTTTTTCTTAATTATAAAGTATGATCGTCTCTGGGGAAAAAAAGGGAAGGGGTCATCTACAGAGAAGTAAGGATTATTTGGACTTTTTTTTAATCTTTTTTTTTCTTTTTTTTGGACATTCTTAAATGGCATGCTCAGATGCATACCTGAGGCTTAGTGCAAAGTAACTTTCACTCACGGCAATTCATGCTAAGTACAATGGCAAAAGATGATCATTCTTGAAGTTCAAAGAAACTATTGAGTCAATTCCTAAATATCAAAAAAGATGTAGGCGGGAAAATTAAGAAGAATCGAAGATATAACCAATGAGCAAAGAATATGCAATGGGGAAAGAACAGTAACTTCAATAACGGTGTTAAGGAAACTGAATAGCCACATGCAAAAGACTGAAACTGAGCAGCGTGCCTGGCCACCCACCGACCTGTCTCTTGCTTCAACAGAGCTCCCACAAAACAGACCTTAGGACTCCCCTCCTTCTGGCCTCCAAACACCCTCCAACCCCCTTTCCAGTCACAACCTCCTGAACCATCTTCTCAGCCATTCCCTGTCTCTGGGATCAGCCAACACTGTTTTGTTTTGGTTTGGTTTGGTTTGGTTTGGTTTGGTTTGGCTTGGTTACCTCCTTATTGTCAACCAACTATGAGCTCCCCAATTTGTCAGAATTATTTCATCAAGGTGGAAGGCCATCATACCCTTCCCCCGACCTTCTCAATCAACCACCTGGTTGACCTGCATCTGCGGGCCTCCTACACCTACCTCTCTCTGGTCTTCTATTTCCTCTGCAATGGTGTAGTTCTGGAGGGTACTGGCCACTTCTTTCATGAGTTGGTTAAGAAAAGGCACCAGAGCACCCACTGTCTCTTGAAGATACAAAACCAACACAGCGGCCGCACCCTCTTCTTGGATATGAAAAAGGCCTCCCAAGATGAGTGGGGTAAAACCCAGGAACTCATGGAAGCTGTCACAGTCCTGGAGAAGAACCCAAACGAGGCCTTTTTTATCTCCATGCCTTAGGTTCTGCCAGCACAAACTCCCATCTCTTCCTGGAGAGCCACTTTCTAGATGAGCAGGTGAAACTCATCAAGAAGATTGGTGACCACCTGGCTAACATCTGTAGGCTGGCCAGCCCCAGGCTGAGAGGGGCAACTATCTTTTCCAAAGGCTCACTCTCAAGCACAACTAGGGGCTTCTGGAGCCCAGCAGCCTTTGAGGGACCCCTCTGCATCCCCCTAGAATCAGGCTTCTATCTTAGCTGCTCCCTGCAGCCTCAGAGTCAGCTTTTCATCCTGCAGCTCTCTTCCAAGCCATGGGCCAAATGGAAACAATAAAGCTTTTGGTAGAGAATGAGAAAGGGAGGGAGAAGGGAGAAAGAAAGAGAGAGAGAGAGAGAGAGAGAGAGACTGACTATCTTATACTACGTACAAAAGTTAACTCAAAATGGATTAAAGACCTGAACATAAAAAGATCTAAAACCATAAAATGAGTAGAAGAAAACATAGGCAGTAAGCTTCTTAACATCAGTCTTAGATTTGATACCAAAAGCAAAAGCAAAAATAAATAAATATGACTACATCAAACTCAAAAGCTTCTGTACAGTAAAGGGAACCATCAACAAAATGAAAGAGCAACTTACTGAATGGGAGAAAATATTTGCAAATCATATATCTGACAAGGAGTTAATATTCAAAATACATAAAGAACCAATATAATTCAACAGAAAAATATATATATAATTAAAAAATAGGCAGAGGACCTGAATAGACATTTCTCATTAGAGGACATAGAGATGGTCAAAAGACACATGAAACACTGCTTAATGTCATTTATCACCAGGGAGTGATAAATGCAAATCAAAACCACAATGAGAATGGCCATTATAAAAAAAAAAAAGATAAGAAATAACAAGTGTTGGCAAGGATGTAGAGAGAAAAGAACATTTTTGCACTGTTGGTTGTAATGTAAATTGGCACAGCCACTATGGAAGCAGTATGGAAGTTTCTCAAAAAATTAAAAAGTAGAACTACCATATGACCCAGCAATCCTACTTATGGGTACATATCCATAGGAAATGAAAAAAAAAATCTGCAGCTCCATGTTTATTTCAGTATTATTCACAATAGCCAAGATATGAAAACAACCTAAGTGTTCATTGATGGATGAATGGAAAAAGGAAATATGAATCATATGTACAATGGAACATTATTCAGCTATAAAAAGAAGAAAATCCTGCCATTTGCAACAACCTAGACAGAACTTCAGAGCATTATACTAAGTAAAATAAGTCAGACAGAAAAAGACAAATACTGTATGATCTAATTTATATGTGGAATCTAAAAACAAAAACACCAAGCTTGTAGATACAGTGAACAGATTGGTGATTGCTAGAGGGAGGGGAACAAAATGTGTGAAAGGAGTCAAAAGGTACAGACTTCCAGTTATAAATAAGTCCTGAGGATGTTATGTGCAGCATGGAGACTATAGTTAATAATATTGTATTGTATATTTGAAAGTTGTTGAGAGTAAATCATAGAAGTTCTCATTACGAGAAAAAAAGTGGTAACTGTGTGGTGATGGATGTTAACTACACTTATTATGGTGATCATTTCATATATATATATATATATATATATATATATATGTATATAAAAATCACATTGTACACCTGAAACTAATATATATTGATTATATCATTTTTTTAAAAAATGAAGAATCAAAGAATTATCCATCTATCCATAGCACCTTCTGCCAAAATTCCTAGTTTCAAGATCTGATTCTACCATTTGACCTGCACTAGTTACTTATCCTCTCTATGCCTTAGTCTCTTTATTTATTAAACATGGTAGTAATCGTACTCATTTCGTAGGGTGGTTGTGAGAATGAAATGAGATAATAAACATAAAGGGCTACTAATTACATCTGGAAACAGTAGTCACTCAATTAATGTTAGATACTGTTATACCTTTTTCAAATATAATGGCTAGAACAGCAAGAGGGCCCCAGGTGAGGAGTCAGAACCCCTAGGGTTCTAACTCCAGGTTTGAAACTAATTCACTGTATGACCTTCAACAAGTCACTTCACTTCTCTTTGGCTTAATTTCCTCACGTATAAAATGAGATGGCTGGATTACAGTTTCCCTAAGTCTTTTCCAATTGTATGATTCCCAATTGCATCGTGTTCTTACTTCTGCATTAAAGAGAAGTTAAAATGGTCATACATTAAGTGGGAATCAAGTCCTTTGTTCCATAAGCATTTATCAAGGCAGCGTGCAAAGATAAATGAAAGACATATTTCACCCTATGGTAATTCAAAAGACCGTAGACTAAGTAGCTCTGGGGTTATGTGGGGTTTGCCACAAAAGAATAAAAGTTGGAAGCATATTCTGTGGGCTGAGGCACTATAACATAAGTTCTGCTTCCAAATTTAATTATAATGTATGCTGTACCACCCTCAGTGAATTAAGAAAAATGCCAATTAGACAATTAGCCTATGTTTACTCTGGCCCAAGGTATGAATGGACATGTAGATATAATGTACAACTGTAACAGAAAGAATGCCCTACTTCCAAGTATGCAGAGTGGAGATCAAGGAGGACATATGACATGTTTCTGGACAGGGTTAAATAGTCACCCTGACCTAGGGACCCAACTTTGCAATTAGAGTTTTCTTCCTTTAGCTAGAGCATTAGACTCCTATTAAAATGTAACTGACTCTGAGGGGTCAGCAGTTATTTATGTCTTAGTATGAATGAGTTTACTCAACTCTTTCTCCTAAAAAAAGGAACGGAAGAAAGCATGAGGACAGAATTCCCCCTCTAATTAGAGGGAAAAAGAAAGACAGAGGGATGACTGTGATCTTTAAATTATTCATTTAAATAATATTTAATTAAATTATGAAATTACAATTACAAATAAGCAGATTTAGGAACAAGCACAGGGACGCACATAATCACACACCTTACAAGGGGAGCAGGTGCACATGGGAACACTAGAGAACAGCCAACTAACAGGAGTGTCCAGTCAGTCAACGGCACAAGACAGCATGTGGGTTGGTCGAGTGCTTCAACCACACTTCACAATTTTGCTTATGGCTGGGTCTAACTATCTGCCATCACCAAACTCTACCTCTGCTAATTCAGAAATCTAATAAAACACAAAACCCAAATAAGTAAATGTTATCATACTGTTGAGTCTCATGCTATGGCAAGTACGTTTACTGTGTGCTAAATGCTAGGTATGGTCAGGTGCTTTATATAATCTTTATCTTCTTTGGTCCTCAGCACAACACTGTAATATAGACATTATTATTCCATTCTATAAAGGAGGAAACTAAGGTTAAGTAATTTTCCCAAAGACAGAACATCCATGAAGAGGCAGAACCAGGATTCAAACCCATGCCAACTGACTCCAAAGCCTAAGCTCCTCATTACTATATTTCGCTGAATTCTGTATGTGTTACCATGAAATATTACCAACAACATCTATGTACTGTTCATTAATTAAAACTTTTGTGGAGCACGAAATGTCAGGCCCCATGCTGTGCATGGAGAATAGGGACATGAACACAGCACTATTCCTGAGGAAATTTGACTCTAATAAAGAATAAGGCATAGTCGGAGCACCTGGGTGTAAATGCTAACTATACTTCTAATTGGTGTGTAAACCTCAGGGAAGTTAGTTAATGTCTTTCAATTTCAGTTTTCCTGCATGTAAAATCAGATGAGTTCCTACCACATAGGGTTCTTGGGCAGAATCATAAATATATTAATAGTTAGCATAGTGCCTGGAAAACAGTGGACACACAATAAACATTAGCTAAGATGATTATTGTCACTGATACTGTGAACAAGCAGGACTCCTGGGAGGTAATCAAAAAGCACAATTCTACTGTTTCTTTAAAATGTCTGCAGAGCCGAGAGAGTACTTCCGCTAGCCCTAGACAAAATCTCAGATGTCATCCAACATTTCTGAAGATTCCTAGATAATAAAGAGTATTCAGGTCACTTTAAGTCATGAAAACTGTCTTAATTCAGAAATCAGAATGCCCAGTCCCATATAAGAAGTACAACTTCTAACCTGGTTTAATGTTAAGTCATTTCTGGGGTTTTGCTGAAGGCTGACAGCATTCAGTGAGAAAGGCCTCAATCTTCCCCTTTCCCCACAGTGCCTCCCAGCCCTCAGCATTTCTTCACTCCCCACCTTGTCACTAGGTTTCTCACCCTGACAGAGGCAAAAAAAAAAAAAAAAAAAAAAAATGTGGGATTGAAGAGAGGTAAAGAAGAACAGAAAGTTGTTCTTATTTTGACTGATTCTCTTTGGGGCCATTTTCTTGCATTTGGGGTCTCCTTTGCTTTGGGTGTTTAAAGATGACCCTTTCTGTCTAACAATTTCTTCAAAGCCTCCTCCCCCCCAAAAAAAATTTTTTAAGACTATTTGAGGCAGCTGTTCTTGGTTGAGGGCCGTCCTGCATCTGAAGCAGGAAGATGGGGGCCACAAAGAAGATGAAAAAGTCCCTGGAGTCCATCAACTCTAGGCTTGCACTTGTTATGAAAAGTGGAAAGTACGTGCTGGAGTACAAGCAGACTCTGAAAATGAACAGACAAGGCAAAGCGAAACTATCCAGCCTTGAGGAAATCGAAAATAGAGTACTACGCCATATTGGCCAAGACTGGTATTCATCACTACAGTGGCAATAATATTGAATTGGACACAGCATGTGGAAAATATCACAGAGTATGCACACTAGCTATCATTGATCCAGGTGATTCTGATATCATTAAAAACATGCCAGAATAGACTGGTGAAAAGTAAATCATGCAAATTTTTTAATAAAACTGGGCAAAACTTGTTTAAGAAAGAAAAGAAAAGAGAGACAGAGAGAGAGAGAGAGAGAGAGAGAGAGAGAGAGAGAGAGAGAGAGAGAGAGAAAGGAAAGAATATTGACTACTGTTGCTCTTACAAAGGAAATGTTTTTTCACTGGCCGGCCACTTTTCTCTATGGTTCTCCTGGAGGGGAGCCTCCAGGCAGCAATCTTGGGAAGGATTAATAAGGACTAGAGACTGGCTCAGACTCCCCTGTGGCTCACATTTGGTCTAAGGGAGACTCCGACATCCCCCAACAAGCCCTGGGAGTAACCCTTCCTCTGCCATCAGAGATGCTGGCCAGCCAGTCTTTGCCTTTCACAATTTCTAAGCAAGACTAAAAAAGCAGTCTCTTGTCTCCCTAACTGCCAGAGACACATGTCTCCATGTGGTCTCTTTGAGGCCTCTCTCCTGACTCCAGATGATGGCAGAGCACCCTCCCCACTCCTCCCAGTGGGGGTGGAGAACTCAGCACAGCTCTTTCAAAAGAAATCCTCCTCATTAAAACTCTTCTCACCTCCCCTTTCTTGATTCTTCAATATCCACGATGTGAGTGAGGTTTTTTCCTAAGAGTCAAGAAACTCATGGAAATTTCTATCCTTGGATGTTACCTAACTGAAATTTCATATTTATTGCATCTTGGTGTTTTGATCAAAACTTCAACTTAACATTCTGTTACATTATTTTATTATCATTTTTATCAAAATATAAAGCAACTGTCAAACAGTAGGATATGTGCTATAATGCAAATATAAGCCAAGTGCTATGGTAATATAGAGGGCAGATAAATAAACTTTATCCAGGACTAGGAGCAGAAATCAGGCATGGAAGGCTTCACGGAGGCAATTACATTTGAGTTGAACCTTCAAGGATCCATTTGTGCATTTAACAAATATTTACTGAGTACCTATTATGTTCCAAGCAGTATTTTATGTGCTTTTGAATCTATCCATGAGCAAAAAGATTCCTGCTCTCATGGAGCTGGCATTCTAGTAAGAGGATGAAAGAACAGGTAACAAACATAATAGAAAGTGATAAATAATATGAAGGAAAAGGAAAAAGCAGGGCTGGAAAGAGAAGTTTATGAAATGGAAAATAGTATGAACAAAGGCCTGGAGATTAAGGGGAATGGTATAAGCAAAGAATGGAGTAATAACAGTGTGGTGACCAGACTAAAGAGCAATATCAAAGATGTGTACGCCAGTTCTGGCCACAGGCTCATCTCAACTCAGCCATTGGCTTCGAGCACCCAGTTATCTACACGTAGCCCCACCTTCTTCCTGGAACCTATGAGAATTTGCTTTTTGCATTTATCCACATGGACACATGTCTAACTCCAAGAAAGAAAAGAAATACAAGTAAAAGAACTGAAAAAACACTATTTTCTTAAATTTTTTTTAGTTAGAATTCCATAAGACATTGGGCTGAAAAAGCTTTGGTGCTTATTCAATAATAATCCAAAAAAATGATCAAGCACCTATTCCACAGCAGGCATAGTGCTGGTGCTACCGACATGGTAATGTACAAGGTAGATATGGTCCTTATCCATGTAACAAAGAATAGCACAAAGGGAGAAGCAAGCCCCGCAGCTTTGCAAGGGGTCCAGCATGACTGGCACACTGAAAGGCAACAGTGGGACCCACTGCTCAGGGCACAATGGTGACATCACCTGGTGGAGGACAGCACAGCCAAGCACTAGGAACAGAAATGAGTAGCCTACACACAGGCAGTCTAGAAGAGTGGCTGGAGGCTGAGACAGAAAATGACAGAGATTGGAAAGAACTAGAGGTGCTGCAGTAGTGAGTTAGGTTAAATACAGGTTCCATTTGTGAGTGCGGCTGCATTTCCCACCCTTACACCAGGTCAGCCTGACTTGAGGAACCCAGGCAACAGAAGCAACAAGGAGTGAGGGCTGTACTTACTATGACTGTAATTATAATACCAAATGTATCTTAAAATGTTACTGTGATACTTAATTTTTTTTTCCTTTAAATGAAAAACATAGTCTTCAGGATGGAGTTAGTGCTCAGGTTAAAACTTCTCTGTTGCAAATCTAACCCTATGCCTTCGTTGAAATAACATGAGACCATCACAAGTAAGTTTTTAACTGCTTTCTTTAAAAGAAGTTGACCTAATCATCTTGGAGACTAGTAGTAAAGCTTCAGATCCTCATGCTCTAACCAAAGATTGCAATTTACAAAACAAATTATGTCTTCTAACTTTGAAAGAGGGGTAAAATTTCATTAACAACAACAACAACAACAACAACAACAACCACAACAACAACAACAGCAAAATGCAGGGGGGAAAAAACAAAAAATCTTTCCTCTGAAGTTAGGGCCTGAATCTCCTTTGAAAAGTGGGACTCTGCTGCCCTCTGCCTTCCACTATGAAAACTGCTTTTAATTGAGAGAACTGGAAATCGCTAAATCATTGGATGACAACTTCTTACACACACATACACATCCCAAAACTTAAGAGTTTCAAAAACATCCTATATCATCTCGACCTCATTATTACCTAAACACTGGTGACCTAGCCGCAGCGCTAATCACCTTGAGGCCCTGCATGGCGGCAGCACGCTGAAGGGCATCGTGGGTCTGTCTCCCAGAATCTCCCTGTTTGTGCTCTGACACCAGCCATCACTTCCATGCTGATGGAAAATCTCCAACCCCTACCACCAGGTTTTGCTCTTACCTAGATACAAACAAGGCATTCAAACTCGAAACGACCAAAACCCAAGAGTGTTTTTCCCTCACAAACAAGCCAATATGAGGATTTCCTTCAGTGAGCTTGGTTTCTTTTAAAGGCACTACAATTCCCTAGTCACACAAGTTTAGAAAAAATCTTATACAGTCTTTGATTACTTTTCCCTCTCACTGGCTCCCTGAGTCAAATGAATTGCAAGTACTGCCTGCTCCCATTAACATCTTTCAAATCTATTGCCTCCTCTCCATTGTCACCCTGGTTAGGCCTTTAATGGACCCCTGCTATCTCTGTATGGAATGTCACACTAACCTTCTAACTGCACTCTCCACCTCATACCAGCTTTTCTTCACTCCAAAACATCTTAAAATTGCTGATGGATTTATTCTCCTGAAGTAGAGCTCCGCTCATGTCACTTCACTGTCTCACTCTTACCTCAGAATAAAATCCACATACTTCACTCTGGCATTCAATGCCCTCCTTGATCTGCCACCAACTGATTCCACTACCATATTCAAGTGCCCTGCACTGCAGCCACATGAAAGCATACGCTGTTGCCTAGCGTTCCTGCTTTTATTCCTGCTGATACTTCTTTTTTGAATGCTTTTCCTCCACCACCTCCACCACCCCCAGTTCATATCCTATTCACTTATATCTTACAAGTCCTAGGTCAAATGCCATTCCTTCCATAAAGTCTTCCCCAATCATTTCAATGGAATCAAATCTTTCTTTCTCTGAAGTCCAATCCCATTCTGTTTCTTTCTTCAGTTCAAATGAGCAAATATCCATTGAGTTCCTGCTGTGTAGAGGAATATATTATAGGTCTGGGCACACTGGGACAAACAAAAACAGACATAATTTCTATCCTTGTGTATCTTACAGTCTAATATGTATCACCTTCCAATGTGTATTTCTGGTATGTATTTACTTTCCCTTCTAGCCTGAAATTTTCATAAGCACAGTATCAATATGTCAATGTTTCACTCATATTTTATGCCCTGCTCACACACAGTACCTAGCAGGGAGCATTGTGTATGTTTGTTATTCAATAAGTATTTGAATAAATTTGAAAAAGTATTAAATGTTACCAGATAGCTGAATTTCAGTCATTATGTCCTTCTCAAGCTCAAGTAACTAGTTATCTCTAAGTTTGAGAGTCTAACAAGTTCTGTGAATTCCCTGATTTTAAAATTTCTTCACCACTTAAACTGTGCTCATAACAGAGTTAAAAGCAAAACGGTGAAATCAGATAAAACTAGGCATAAATTCCAGCTCTGCTGTGTGAACTGGGGTATGAGGGGTCTGGGAAAAAGCTACAAAAACCATAAAGAAAACCTTAATTGTCAAGGAAGATTTCAGCGTGATTATCACTCAGATATGTCTCCTGCTCTGGTCTCTACTGGTTTTATGTGTAAATAGAAAACTGTGGGTTAAAACGGAAAGATCTGTGTAATAGTTCAGATTACCATGCAGCAAATATTCAGTCCCCTCTACCTCCCGCTAATAAGTGATACATTTCCCTGCCCTTTGACTTTCATCTTGGCTGTGTGTCTTGCTTTAGTCAATGATACATTTGAGAATATAACAAAAACAGAAGCTTGAAAAATACAAGCATGATTGGGCTTGCTTTTTTCCACATCTTTTTTTTCACTATGACTCAGGTACCAACTGATCCACAAAGAATGAGAGCTATTTGGAACATACCTGGATCACATCTGCAGCCTGAAACAAAACCTACCTGAGCCCACCAAGATCAGCTCAACCCAGGCCAACTGCAGGCACATGAGTAAGGACAAACAACAAAAAATAGGTATATAGTTGTAAGCCACTGAATTTTGGGTAGATTATACAGCGTAATCATAAAAATGACCAATATAAATGATATCTCCAAAAACTCTGTGACAGGTACACAAGTTTCCCTGCTTTGGGATCTCTCTGATAAAGTGGTTATCAACCAGAGGAGATTTTGCTCCCAGGCAAACATTCGGCAATGTTTGGAGACACTTTTAGTTGTCTTAAATTGGGGGTGGTGGGGGAGGCAGGGAGGAGGTTACTAGTATCTAGTAGATTCAGGCCAGGAATGCTGCTAATCATCCTACAATGCACAGGATGGCCCCCACAACAAAAATTTTATCTGGTCCAAAATGTCAATGGTGCTGAAATTCAGAAACCTTATCCTAAGACAATATAATGCAAATTAAGATGTCTTTCCCATTTTGTCACATACCTGTGCTCACCCATTGATGCCTGTGCATTTGTGGCAGCATTGGTTGATTAATTAGTTACGTCATTAAGTATTTAATGAGTGCCTGCCACCATTTCTAATTGCTAAGAATCCAGGGCTGAATTCAAAGAAAAACTTCCTGTTCTCATGGGATTTACATTTTAGTGAAAGAGACAGGTGATAAATATATGACATGATTTTAGACATAGTGAGTGGTGAAAGGATAATGGGGTTAAAGAACAACTACTACTTTCTGAGAAAGTTGCAGCTTAACCTAGCTGAATGATGAAAGAGAATCAGTCATGCAGTGGTTTGGAAAGGGCATTCTAGGTAGGAAAAAAAAAAAAAACAGTAAATACAATGACTATGAGACAGAAGCAAGTGTGATATATCAGAGGAGTAGAAAGGCCAGTGTACCTGAGGCTTAATAAGTGCAAGTCAGGTAGGAGATGAGGTCAGAAGGACATTTGTAGGATCACATAGTGTCACTCGCATGGTACCAAATGTAGAGTAAAATGAAGCTTTTAAAGATGCCATGTAGAGGGAGACATTAGAACCCAGCAGTGATGGTATGTAGTGTGAGCAAATATTCATGAACATATGTGGGACACTCCTTTGGTGTATGTGGAAAGCTGAAGTGAGGTGGGGGTGAGGGTACTTTACAGGAGAACCAGAGAGAGTAAGTTAGAGAGCAGATAGGAGTGAAAGCAGGAGAATTTGAATTATTTTGTAACCATATTCTATCTGTACCCACAGACAACTGATTAATCCTAACGAAACTTAGGAATACATTAGTAATTAGAGGAGAAAGAAAGCTATACAACACTTTTTTTCTCTCACTCAGAATCTTGTGCTCTCTTGGAATGCTGCTCTGCCTCTCTAGGTTCCTGGCAGGTCTTTGTTGGGAAGAGACCAGTTAAAGAACAGAGCACTGCCTCCTCATTATAACCTAATGATAATCCCACCACTGTTGACAACAAATTTCCTCCTCTGGTGTTTTGGCATGTAGAAAAATCTAAAAGAAATAATTTAGGATCTCCAGAGCAGAAGGAAAACACTTGAAGTCTAGGTGTTAGATGCCTTGTACCTAGAGGTGGTTTCTAGGTCCTACATGATTTTGGTTTGTTTGGGAACCATTGGTGCCAGGCAGACCTAAGTAAGTCATTTCTGAATTTTAATTGCCTTTTAATCATCTGTAAGACTCTTAAGGACAAGGATTATGTCCATTTTGTTCATTACTGTGTCTTCTACTCCTAGCATGAATCTCTAGCACATAGTAAGCACTCAATGTATATTAGGTGAATAAATAATAAATGTGTCATGAAAATAGTCTCACAAAACTATAAAAATAAAGAGATAATGCAAAGAATAAAACAGCTGGGCACATCTATTTTAAAAACAGGGGGCTGTATATTTATAGACATTTTTCCAAGAGAAAACATAACTGTAACATTCTTCTAACCAGTTCATTTTTTGAGCATCTTCCATGTGCCATGCACTGTGCTAGCTGGAGATAGGAAAAAGGAAAAAGTCCTTTCTAGAAAGCAGAGGCCTATAGCAGAGTAGAGAAACAGCTACAGCATGGTTTATTTGTGGGTAGAGAAAGAAAAGGTCAAGAAAACCCAGGAATGCTTCCTAGAACAGCTATATTTCAGGTAGCTTTTATTTTTAATCCAAACAAACATCTTCAAGCTGAACATTTAGAGTTCAAATTCCATATCCAACTATTTTTAATATACCTAGACCAGTCATTCTCAACTGAGGGAGATTTTGCCTTCTTGGGGACATTTGTCAACATTTTTGCTTGCATGACTAGGGTATGCTATTGGAATATACTAAATAGAGGCCAGAGATGTTGCTAAACATCCTACAATCCAAAAGACAGCTTCCCACAACAAAGAATTATCCAGTCCAGAATATTAACAGTGCCAAGATTGAGAATCCCTGACCTAGAATGAGAGAATTAGGAAGTAACATGCAAATAAAAACACAGATATATCATTTAGTCAAGGCTTCTCTAATGTAATTAATGTGATAATAGGAATTATTTAATTAGCTGCCTCAATTGTAAGTCAATAAAGTACAAATAATAAATCAATTAGATTTTGTGATGAATGTGAATAAAGTACTTAACTCTCATGATATATACAATTCAAATATTTACATTAATCAGTTATATCCCTAGCATTGCATATCAAATCCAGGATCTCAGGAAAACATGACTTGATTAGAATTCCAAGTTGAAGAATGTTACACTTAAAAAGAAATTATGGGTTCTTTTACAGCTTTCAGTTTCTAGGGTGGAAAAGGCTTAGCCTATTCCTTTTGTGTTTAAAATTACATTACATAGGCATATGTTCAGCATCCTTTAGCTGGATACATTTGCTCCCTATAGGAAGTTTATAAGTTGTAAAAGGAGTTTGATGCAGAATACAAATTGGGAGTATTACATGACTACCTCTTGAGGACACTGAGTTGTGCAAACAACATCATTTTATCTGACGCAGTAGCTTTGGATTGGTCTTCTGTTCACCCTAGGGCTGTCTGGATTATAGGTCAGGGACATCACTGTCATACCCCAGCTGCTGCAGAAAGTTACTGGAAGAAAAAGAGATTTATGAGTATTTGGTTATACTGAACCAAGGAGCTATACAACAGGGAGCCTGGTGGCTCTAAATTTCGGCATTATGCAAAAAGAAAATGTAGACTTAGGTGTCAAGGGAGTCCTCCAGAAGCAAATAGGACATCTTGGTAAACTCTCTAAAGAATAAATTTAACAGTTATTAAAGAACACCGCCCTGTTGTTGCCAGCGCTGAACTTTATATCACAGGAAGAGATACAAGGGATTTTCAGGAAAACATCTGTCATTTAACAGTGAGAGGGACCTCAGCACTGACAAGCAATTCAAATCTCAGTTGAGGAGAGTTATTTAACTCTTTTATGGGTGGCCGAGTTTGGAGCTCTAACATTAATAGCAGGTTTTTAACATCCTTGTCAGTTGAGAACCTCTGATGCTGAAGGAAAACGTTATTGGGAATAATTATCATTGGTTCTGCTATATGAGACACTCATGAATTATTTCCCTTCAATTATATCAAATTATCATGTTATGATTTTGTTCATTTTGACCAAAGTCCTGTGCAAACCTTATGGAGAAATAAAATAAGTAGATGTAACTTTCAAAACAAGTTATGAAAGATCAAAAATCGTTAAAATGACTTTGAAAAACATCTAAATTCTGTATTGATTTTACATAATGGTTCACCCAAGCCAATACTCACTTTTCTCTTTTATTGACAATTAAAAATAAATGAACAAATTAGCTCTGACATTTAGGTAACAGTAGGAAAACTAAAAAATTTTGAGAACCAACTAAGCACCCCCAGATAGTGGTACGTGTTTACTAACGCTCATTTAATTTTTCTAACAACGTGCAAGGAAGGAAACATTATCTTCATATTATAGATGAGAAAACAGGATTTTCTTAATTTAAATATTTTTCCCAAAACGGACAAAACTAGGAAACGGTACAGCTAGGTAGGGAGTAGGGAACAGCAGGGAAGTGAGATGTGTTGAATTCCTAGACTAAAAAGCTGTGCTACACGATGCTGCCACAAGAAATTACATTTTTATTTGTCAGACACATGAATATTAAAATTCATTACTTGAAAAAGAAAGCATTAATATTGTAAGTTGATCATGAGCTCCTCTAAGTTCCATGCCCACATATCCAACTGCTTACTTGATCTCACCATTTCAGTGTCCTACAGGCAATACCAACTTGACATACCCCCAGACTGATTTATCATCATCTTCATATAAACCAGCACCTCTTCCTGTTTCTCCTACCTCAAGAAACAGTATCAACATCTACTTAGTTGCAAAGAAATATGGATTAGAAGGAAATTAACAAAAACTTAGTAGTGCTATTTTCTGGGTGGTTGGATTCTTGGTGTTTATTTCATTCTTTATACATCATTGTATTTTCCAGATTCCTTTTAAACATTTATATTATAAACATGATAAATGGTTATATTCTTTTTGAAAAAGGAAAAATGGAAATAAAGTTTTTTTAAAAAAGTCACTGCTATCCCAATGCAACTTCCCTCCTCACATGTAAACACTATTTGAGTATCCTTTCAGATTTTTTTTGTATATTTCTATTAATGTATTTCTATACAAATACATAGTTTAGAATTTATACATTTACTTATATACCTATACATGGTTTGCCTGGGTAAAACTCTAACAGATATATTATACTATAACTTGCTTTTTTCCTCTTCACAATATATCTGGGAGATTTTCCCATGTCAAAGCATACAGATTTATCTCTCTAATGGCTACAAACTATTTGACTGTTTTAACTGTACATGATTTATTCCCCTTATTGCTGAATATGTAGGTTGTTTCCAATTCCTTATTATTACAAATAATACCACAAAGACTGTTCTTTTAAATATATCCTGCTTCAGCAATTCTTAGACACACTTTTCCCCTCACATTTTATCATCTCTGGGGCTGGAATTTATCTTACAGTTGATGGCATCTTACCATCACTGTCAGCCAGGTGGTATTTGTTGTGTAAAAATCTTTTTTCGACACCTCTGGTAATAGCAAAAAAGTACATTTAAAATTACATGAAGTTCTCTCTGCATTCATGTGTATTTCAGGAATTTGTGATTTCAGGCAAATGAATAGCTATTTATAGGTGGGATCAAATAGTATGTGCATTTTAAATATTGCTAGTTACTTCCAAATTGCCCTCCAAATAAGGTGAAACAATTTATTTGGCCATCAACCATTTGCAAGTGTGTCTGTTTTCATCAAAAGTAGTTATTAAAATCTTTGAATATCTGTCAATTTAATAATTGATAAATTGGAGCTCTTTATTGACTTAATCTTTTGTCTCCTATATACACATACTGCAAATATTTTCTCCCCTTCTGTTACTCTTCTTTCAACTTTGTTTAGTGTCTTTTGTGTACCAAATTTGTCCATATCTTTCTCTATGTCTTCTGGGGTTTATATTTTGCTTAGAAAGACTTTCACTCCAACATTAAGATTTTCCTACACTTTATTTTAGTACTTTTGTAGTTTTTTAAACTTCTCTCTTTAATTCACCTGAAATTTATTCTTGTGTATAGTATGACATAGGCATCTATCTATTCTTCCCCCAATGTGGCTGTTCTACTGTTCCCAAGTCACTCACAAGCTACTTTATCTTTTACTAGATTCAAAATTATGTCTTTATCATATACTATGTATCTACATATTACATGAGTCTGTTCCTTTAATGTTTCATTGATCTATTTATCTTTAACATATTACTGTAGTTTTGTCATGTTTCTAATAAGAAACATAAGCCAAATTTTCTTTCTTTTTTTTTTTTTTTTTGGTGACTTTATACATATAATTTCTGAATCAGCTTAAATGGCATATACTGCTAGTAGTACTCTAATATCCATTTTTCCCCTTTCCTTTCATAGAACCCCTGCTTTTTACCTGGACACATGGCCATATAGAATACATACAATTTCTAGCCTTTTTGGCAGGTGTCTTTGTGGCAATGCTATTAATGGAGAAACGTAGGTGCAATTTCTGGGACCTGTTCTTACAGTAAAGGTATGTGACTTTGTTCTCTTCCTTCTCTCTACTGACTGGAATACATACAGGATGACGAGATGAGAGGTTTTGAAGATGGCAGAACAATACAGAGGGAGCATCCGTTCCTGACTTCTGGAAGGGCACCACCTACCCTGCACTGCCCACATGAATTTTTGTGAGAGTGCCACTTCGATCTTGCTTCAGCCACTGTTATTTTTAATTTGTTCTCACACCCAACACTAATCCTTAGTAATAAAATCCCATTGGATTTATGAATTCATCTGAAGGTAACTGACACCTGGACAATACTGAGTTTTTGAAAATAGGAATAATGTTTATTTTGCATTCAGGTGTTTAATACCCTTCATAAAAATGTAGTTTTCCTCATGTGGGTCTGCACTTTTCCCATGAATTCCTGGATACTAAGAAGTTCAGATTTTTATTGCAAATGAGAATTTATAAATCACATTTCCAATTATCTGATACTAGTCTATAGAAAGCTAGATTTGTATATGTTGGATTACTAAATAAAACTACTTACTTCTAAATTTTTTGACTCACTTGGATGTATTGTCTCCACAATCACACTGCCTGAAATAATGACAATGTTGTCGCTCCCTACTAATTTTATTTATTTTGGATGAATGACTATTGTATAGCCAACAGGCTTGATCCTGACATGAATGTGAACATTTGCTGAAGGCTTTTGGTAGATGTCCTTAGCCAAGTTAAAAAGGTTTCTTTTCTGCACCCCTATGTTCATGACAGCACAATTTACAATAGCCAAGATATGGAAGCAACCTAAATGCCCATCAACAGATGATTGGATAAGAAGTTCATATATACAATGGAATATTACTCAGCCATTAAAAAAAAATGAAATACTACCATTTGCAATGACATGGAAGGACCTAGAGGTTATTATGCTAAGTGAAACAAGTCAGAGAAAGATAAATACCATATGATTTCACTTATATGCAGAATATAAGGAACAAAAAGAACCATCTAATCAAAAAGAGACACACAAATACAGAGGACAATTTGGTGACAGAGGGAAGGGGATGGGGGACTGGGAGAATGGAGTTAAGGGTTAAAGTAGTAAATATTAGTAGTTAATAGATGGTCATGGGGATGGGAAGCACAGCACAGGGATTGCAGTTAGCATTAATGTAATGGCTAAGCGTAGAGCCAGAGGAAAGAGCAATCAGGGATTATTTTATAAACTATATAGATGTCTAACCAATGTACTGTATACTTGAAACTAATAAAATTTGAAACAAAAGGTTTATTTCTATTCCTAGTGCTAAATTTTAGAAAATGTTTTTTAACATGTCACAATTATCACATTTTTCTCATTTGTTTTTAAAACAGTAATGTTTTACAAGCTATAACAATGTTACACATTAAACCATGATTTTTGTAGGTCAAAAGCAATCAAATAATGGCATTTTCATACAGTTCAACTAATATATCCAAATAATGCATTAATAAAAATGCTAAAAAGGAAAAAATACACCCACATATTCAAAATTTGGCAAAAATCATATTCCCAGGCTATAAAAGGATATTGAGAAGAAATGTTTCAAGAGCTAACTAGTGTCTAGATAGTCATACTTCCTATGGTATTTCATATTTCAACTTTAATTCCAACATTGCAGAAAGGCAATACTCTTCTGTCAAAGGCATATACAACAAAGATAGAATATATGCATCCTTATTGTGATAGAAATAGAGAAAAGGGTCAACAGAAGCTGAAACATTTCATGTAAATCTTCTGTGGTCCAAATTGTTGAGAAAAACTAAAAATGTAAAAGAAAAAGTTACAGTAATGTTTCCAAATGTATTGAATTACTTAATAGGTTGTTGTATTCTTTGGATAAACCCTATGTTACCATGACACATATTCTTTTGGATTTAACTTGCAGTTTTTTCAATGATTACATTTGTTCCTAAGTGAGATTGGTCTACTAGTTCTCTTTGATGGACAATATTTTGTATCAAGGGGTATGCTAACCTCAGACACCAAACTGAGGTGTTTCAGATTTCCACATAATCTCGAACATCTTAAATAAGAATTCTTTCTTAAAATTTCCTAAATTTTTTTAAATGCAAGAATTTACAAGAACAGTGTTTTCTTTTATATATCTAATTATTTTTATTAATTGATTTATTGCTACCCACTTAAATTTCTGGTTTATTGTATGGTGAAAACAGGATGGAGCCTGTATGATTTCTTTGTGGCCTGTGTCATGGTCGTTTTTTATATTTGAAAAAAATATTCTATTACAGTTTGTGAACTGTATGATTCAAAACCTGTGTCCTCAACTTTGAACTCGTTATCTGATAACATCTGAAAGAACTATGTTCGAATACTTAGCTTGATTGCAAATTTGTCAATTTCTTCCCTATTACTTCTTTCTTTAGATTTTTTTTTAATGTTGTCATCTTCTGGAACTTATATACATATACATATACAATATAGTCATTCATTCATTCATTCATTCATTCAAAAATACTTGAGCACTTACCATGTATCTGGCAGTGTGATATAACTGTAGGATATTAAATGGTGAATTCTCTATATATCTGGCTCCTAAACTTCTGAAGTTTAATTTTAAATGGATGGTATTTACCTGGATCTACTATGTTTGTTAAAGTTTCTCATAATTTCTATTTGACCCTTTCTTGTAAGAATCTGAAAGTATCACTCAGCTCAAAATTCTAGCCAGTAATTTGATTTTCAGCCATGTTTTCTGCAACTTGGCCTAAAACAGAGATTCTTATTTTAGCAACTGTTTTATTTCCAAGATACTTTTCATAGCAGTTTGCATTTTTAATGTAATAACCTCTAATTTCTCTTTGAAAATTGATATATACATCTGAGGATTACACATAAACTTACTAATAAAAACAGAATTCTCAAATATGCTTTAACATGCACTACCAACATTTGCATTACATAGTTCTTTTTTCTATATGCCATTGACTTTTGACATACAAATTTCTATAGACATTTTCAGTTATTTCACCTCACTATTAAAATGGATTAAAGATTTTTTAAATATTATACTATTATAAATTATGATATATTATGAAATATTTTATACTAGTAGGATCTTATAAAATATAAATATAATATCTACATATTATAATATAGTCAGGTTATAGTCAAATCGTGGCGACTCTAGGAACCACTGTCTCCTGAAGCAAAATCATAAATTCAAATGTTTAAGGAGATAGGCAGTTAATATAAATATATTAAGACTGAGATACAAGGATGGAGAAGCCGGGGAGGAAGAAAACACACAGAGGCACAGATGCCACACTAAAAGGATTTGGACATCATTATATCAAATGGTATGGAAATCCAATGAAGTATTTCAAGTAGGGGAATGACACGAGAGAGGGAATGTTATATGGGCAAAGTACTGTTCCTGTTATGACTTCACAATATGGTTGTTAAGAATTAAATAATCTAATGCGGGAAAAAGAACAAAAACAAGAACAAGGCCCAGTTTTCTGACTCCCAAAGGTCCGTAAAAGGAATGCCAATTCTTTCATAAAATATCATGGAGGCTCCTTCAAACCTATGCCTGGTCATTAACAGGCAGAAGTTTCTGCCTTAACATGGGAGAGTTTTAGGCATTAGAAATTTGAGAGCCGTATAAATGTTCTAAAAATGTAATCACTGACCACTAGCATTAGAACCACCTGAGACACTTATTAAAAATATACCATCTCCAAAGAATATGATCTACCAAATCTGGTATACAGGTGACCCCAAATCCTCACTTCTACGAAAATTTAAGAACTATTGCCTTTATATTTCCTGAGAAAGTTCTCTTCCTATATTTAAGATGACCTGAAATATGAAGTCCACCAAGGAAAGTAGACAGGTATAGGTTACACAAAGTGCAGAGGTCTGGAGATAGGGAAGAGCTTCATTAAAAAAATAGTAACAGAAGGCTATTATGGCTGATGACAAGAATGGCATAATATAAAGTTAGAAAGCTAGGCCAGGTCTAATTGTCATGGTAAGGAGTTTGGATTGTACAACTACAAAAAGCAGCAGAAGGCCAGAGTAATTTGAATTACATTTTTAAAAGATTATTCTTCTGTGTGGAAAACTGAGTCTAGCAGGGTCAGAGTGAAGCAAGATTAGTTAATAAGCTATTTCGATAGTCCAGGAAAGAGAAGATGTTGACTTGAACTGAGCTGGTAGCAGCAGAGATGGAAAAATGAGCAGATCAATTTTGTGAGTAGAAAACACAGACTTTCTGATAGAGGTAGAGGGGGACAAAAAGGGAAGAACACAGGACTGTTCCTAGACACCCGCATAGGTTTGTAAAAACTAAACAACTATATAGGTTGTAAATAAATTTCTTTGGTTATTAGAACTAATGTTTTACTTTTTAATAAAGAAAAATAATAGGATAACAGAAGTTGAAAAGTTATTAAAGGGATTACATAAATCCTTATCACAAAAGTATAAAATATACACATCGATGATCACAAAAATTAATCTGCCTGCAAACTATAAATTATCTAACAGGATATATAAATTTTAATTATTGAATTAAGCACAATAACAAAATGCACATTATTAATAACTTGCAAATAAGCTAGTCTGAATAAAGGTTTTTACATGTTTCCTACAAAAATTACTACTTAAGATGTTCTTTCCTGTCATTCTAAAACATCTACTTAGAAGTTGTTACACAGGATTCTTTTTATACAGGGTTCTTTCCAAAAGTTTCTTAAAAACGAAAACAAAAACAAAAACAAATCCTACTTATTGCCAAAAGAATCTACTCATTATAACCCAAAGGAATCTATTCTCTCCTTTTACCTTAGCTCTTCCATGAATATTTTTTTTAGAAAGGAGAAAATAGGGTTAATCAAGTCTTAATATCCTTAAAATTTGAACTCCTGAGCAAAAAGGCTTTCTTTCTGAACTGTGTTAGTAAAAATTGGATCCTATCTAGTCTCCAGGCTTCAACTAAACTTATTTGGCTCCAAATCCCTTCAAGTGGATATAAATGCTTATTAGATTTTCCCAACTGAAAGATAAGCAAATCTACCTCACAATAAACCCGCATTCTCCTGGGGAGAAAAAAAAAAACAAAACAAAACTATCTTTAAAAGCTTTGCTAAATGCAGAGAAATTACCTGTGAAATTCTACAAATGCCCATATAATCATCTACTTAACACCTTAAAATTACTTAGTATGCCCATATATTGATCCATCTGATGCCTCAAAATTTTGAGAAGCTAATTTCACTGAGAGTTCCCCTCCCAAGAAGCCAGAATAAAGATTCAAAGAGCACTGCTTTTCAGTGACATAGATGGTCATTTGAAAATAGATCATCTATCAATCTCATCTTCTCTTTCTGAGTAAGTATGTGATCTATAAAATGTAAAAAAAAAAAAAAAAAAAGGAGAAAAATAGTCAAAAGAAGTAAATTTTTTAAAAAAGTGATAGTTTGTTTCTTGGTTCCTCAGCCAAACTGACATGACAAAAGAACACAACTATGAAAAATTATTTGCATTCAAATGTATTTTCAAAATGATTTCAATATTTGACACAGGCACAGAGAAAAAAAATAAATTAAAACAAGTACAAATAGGTCAGTTATAGACTGACATCTATTTGAAATATGTTAAAAATATTTAGTAATACTTTTTAAAAATATGATGACTGAGGTAAAATTTTTCTTTAATTCAAGTCTTCTCAATCGTCTTGAAATACCTGTGAGCTGAACTAGTGTATTAAGGCAAATTCTGATTTTAAATACTCATTTAATTGATGAACTGTTTCATTTAAAATTGCTAATCCAGGGAGTTTTTGTAAAAAACATTTTATTGCTACAAAGGGAAACATGGTCACAAAAAGCCTTTAAGCGTATTTTAACGCAAAGTACTATTCAATGTCCAATGCAGTAAAAAAATACACATAGCACAAAATACTTGCCCAATTTATCTCTTCCAGGGTAAGTATTCAAAACATTAATGCACACTTGAATATATACTCCCAAGAGCAGCATTTAAGTTCAAATGATTAGAATAGATATACTAACAATACACATCTGTTATCCTAACACCAATAAAGTAATAAAAACTAAGCTTAAAAATCATACAAACAATTTATTGAATATAAGTTTGGTAGCTATAAAAACTAAACTAAAATAGTCTTACCTTCATTTTATTAAACAAATGCCAAACATTTAGAAATTATATAAAACAAATTTTAATGCGTGGAATGCATGCAACATGGGTGTTAACACTCATATTTTAAACTATTTAAATTCTTACCCTTTTCCACATTAGGACAGAAATTTAAAGCTTCTTTTAAATATGATACTTTATACTTAATTTTCTTCAGATTGGTCAACAGGGAAGCTGACAGGCTCTGTCTTTGCTGCTTCTTCCTCTCCTTCCCCCACTGCCTCCCCTTCCCCTACTGCCTCCCCCCCTCCCTCCACTGCCCTTTCTTCCCCGACTCCCTCTAGGTTCCTCGCTTCCTCGACATCTCCCACTCTCTCCTCTGTTCCTCCACCTCCTCCTGCTTCCTCTACTTCCTCCACTTCCTCTCCTTCCCCCACTTCTTCTTCTTCTTCCTCCTCTTCTTCTTCTTCAATAGGTTCATCAATCTTTTCTTCCTCCTCCTCATCTCCTTCTATTTGCTGATCTTGAGAATGATCTTGAATTTCAAAAGGATTCTCACCCTAAAAACATGAGGAAAAATAGATTTTAAAATCAGGATTCCTTTTTCTATCAGTGAAAGTTTTATTTTCTATATCATAAACATAAGCACTATTTGAAGCATTTTAACTTATGACAAATGCACTAAATATCTTTAAGTATATACATTACTGAAGTCGTTACTTTATACTCCCTCCATAAATTAGAAGGCTTAACTGAATTTCTAAAATTATCAACAGTGTCAAGTAATACAAACAAATAACAGTATAGAAGAACTGAAAAAAGGTCTCTAGAGTTGATAATTATGAAAGCTGAGTGAGGGAACTTGAAGGATTTATATATTATCCCTTTGACTTTCATAAGTTTAAAATTATAAATTATAAAGAATAAAATATTAAAAAATTTTCATTTGAAAATTAGGTCACTGGTAATCTTAGAATAGTTTCAAAAGGATAATGTAAGTGAAAGTGAGACAGCAATGATTGCCCAAGAATTGTCACAATTTCCTGTGAAGCTCTCAAAAAACACAGACCCAAGTCCCACACTCTGAGAATTTAATTCAGTCACGTAGTGGAGCTCCTGCTAAAAACACAAATTCCTAAATTAATTTCAGACCTCTTGAATCAAAATTTCTAGAGAAAAATTATGGTAACCTGCATAGTTAGAAAGTATTTTAGTTGATATTTATCAGAGAAATTTGGAAAACCCTAATTTAAAAGGTCTTAAAAAGGGCCTAGGCAAATTTTTGATTTTAGCCTCACAGGTGATTCTAATTACATATTTCCAATAGGGAACTACTAGGTTAAAGAGTGAATAATAGAAAGTGCACAATGCAGGGTAAACTACCTTTTTAAGTGTGGTGATAGGAGATAAAATGATGGAGAGGGCCAGAGACTAGAAAAAGTTATTTTTAGTTTAGGAAACTCAAGAGCATGTCTGTGTAGGGAAGACAGTAAAATAATAAAGAGGAAAAAGTCAGATGCAAGTAAGGAAAGAGTTAACTGATGAAACAAGATGAAAGGCAAAAAAGGGTATTTTCCTTCACAGATAACAATAAAGGTGAGGAAAAGATACATAAACATAAGGCGGAAAGGAGAGAACTATAGAGTTCACATCTAATGGTATCATCTTCCTAAGAGAAAAGAATATGGGAAGGGAAATAAAGATGAAATCTGGATATGCGAAGAGCAGAAAAGGTTTAAAAGTCACACAGGAAGCATAGTACATTGATTAGAATAAGTAAAATTATTGTGAACTGCAGTGAAAATGTGGCACACATAGTACTGGCACAAATCCATGTGGTTTCAGCAAGACAGACAGTAATGCTGAGAACTTGTAAGTGGCAGAAGAACAGATAAGTAAGGAATTTTAGAACAGCAGCTCTGCATTGTTGTTAGGCCTGACCATGAATGTTCAGGCCAGGGAGTGAAGGTGGAATGAGATGATATAGTTGGAGAATTGGGAAAAATTGATGAACTGATTATCTTCATGGGACAAAGATTAAAAAGGACATTCTGTCAGACTGAGAGCACTTGAAAGTGAAAGAGTTTAAAGCCATGACCAGAGCTCCACAAACAGCAGATTTTCTGGGGAATGACAGCGGGGAACAGAGCAGACAGAAATGCTGAACAAAGGGAAATCATTGAGCAATGTGACACCAGTGCTTCTTGAACTTTAATGCATATAAAGCAGTTCCTGGTCTACAGATCACATTCAGAATAACAAGGTTTTACAGTAGTTCTCCTCAGGTTCTTTCTCCCCAGTAGGTACATGAGCAAGAGACTTTATCAGTGATGTCTCTCATTTCATGAAGTGACTCTAAAGTATAACTTGAAAACCCTATATAGAAATTCTAACTTGTATTCTTCTCTCATTAAAAATTACTTTCATAGAAGTCCTAGCCACAGCAATCAGATAAGTAAAAGGCATCTAAATTGGAAAGAAGTAAAACTGTCATATTTGCAGATGACATGATACCATATAGAGAGAATCCTAAAGATTTTGTCAAAAAAACTGTTAGAACTGTTAAATGAATTCAGAAAGGTAGCAGGATACAAAATTAATATTCAGAAATTGGTTTCATTCTTAAAATACCAACAATAAACTATCAGAAAGAAAAACGAAGAAAACAAACCCATTTAAAATTGCATCAAAAAACAAAATAAAATAAAAATAAAATTCCTAGGAATAAATTTAACCAAGGAGGTAAAAGACAGATCTGAACTCAGAAAATTATAAGTCAATGAAGAAATTGAAGAAGACACAAATGAATGGAAGCATATACTGTGCTTATGGATAGAAAGAATATGGTTAAAATGTCCATACTATCCAAAGCAATCTATAGATTCAATGTAATCCCTATAAAAATACCAATGAAATTTTTCACAGAACTAAAATAAATAATCCTAGAATTTATATGGAACCATAAAAGACTCCAAATAGGCACAGCAATCTTGAGAGAGAACAAAGTTGGAGGTATAACACTACCTGTTATCAAACTATACTACAAGGCTATAGTCATCAAAACAGCATGGTACTGGCATAAAAACAGACACACAGATTAAATGACCACATAGGCTTGGGTTTATTTGATCTATGAAAAAAGGAGGCAAGAATATACAATGGGGTAAAGACAGCCTGTTCAATAAATGGTGTTTGGAAAACTAGACAGATATATGCAAAAAAATGAAACTGGACCACCTTTTTTACACCATATACAAGAATAAACTCAAAATATATTAAAGTCTTAAGTGCTAAGACCTGAAACCATAAAACTTCTAGAAGAAAATATAGGCAGTAAACTCTCTGACATTGCTCTTAGTAATAATTTTTCTGATATGTCACCTCAGGCAAGAGAACAAAAGAAAAAATAAACAAGTGGGACTATATCAAACTAAAAAGTTTTGCACAGCAAAGGAAACCATTTCATTTCAATGAAATGAAAAGACAGCCTACTGAATGGGAGAAGATGTTCGCCAATGATACATCAGATAAGGAGTTAATGTCTGAAATATATAAAGAACTTACGCAACTTAATACCAAAAAAAACTAACAATCCAATTTAAAAATGGGCAGACGATCTAAATAGACATTTCTACAGAAGACATACAGAGGACCAACAACATATGAAAAGATGTTCAATGTCACTAATCATCAGAGAAATGGATATCAAAACCACAATGAGATATCACCTCACACCTTTCAGAATGGCCATCATGAGTAAATCAACAAACAAGTGTTGGCGAGGATGTGGAGAAAAGGGAACCCTTGTGCACTGTTGGTGGGACTGCAAATTGATGCAGTCGCTACAAAATGAAAACAGGTGTATAGATTCAGAGAACAAACAGGTGATTGCCAGATTGGCTAGGTGAAAATGGTGAAAAGATAAAAAAGTACAAATTGGCAGTTACAACACAGTCGTGGGGATGTGAAGTTCAGCATAAAGAATATAGTCAATAGTATGATAATAACTATATATAATGCCACATAGGTACTAGACTAATTGGGGGGATCCCTTTGTAAATTAAATGTCTTACCACTATGCTGTACACTTGAAACTAATATAAAACAATATTAAATGTCAACTCTAATTGAAAAAATTTTTAAAAAACTTCCATACATCAATAGAAACCATTAACTTCTCTGACACAAGGATAAAAACCTAAGTTTTCTTAATTTTGCTATGATTCTCTTATCTTTTTTATGCTAATATCTCCCATAAAACTGGATATCAATTAGGATGCACTAGCTTTATAAAAGTGGTATCAAGAATGTAGTAAACAGTGACAAATATGATTAACAAATCAGAAAATAGACTCCTAAGAAACGAGCCAAAAGAAAAGATTTATTCAGCTTGGAAGTCACTTGGCTGAGGGATAATTAAGTGCTCATTAAGTATATATCAGACTTCATCACAGAATACTTGTTAATCACCAAAACAGCCAAAATAAACAAAACTTCTCTTGTGTATAAAATATTTAGTTACAATGTACATAAGAAACTTTTTGTAAATTTTCAACATAACAGCCCTTTGAAGTATAGAATGATTTTAAATGAGGTATTTTATAAAGACTGAAAAACTAACCTCTAAAATTTATTTCTATTATTTTCTGAATAACAGGTCTTTGTACAATAAGTTCATAATATGTAAAGAATAATTTTCTGTAAAGAAGGATTACCTCAGTAATATATGGCAAAAATGGGCCAAGTGGGCCAAGTATACCTAATTGTTCACATCTTAAGTTTCCTAACATTAGAGGCAAGCCTTTCTCCTCGCCTCCTGATTCCATGAGGAGCTTTTTCTGAAGCAACATATCTGACCTCCTGCTTCCCCTCCAACTTTATCCAAGGAAGAGGAAAGACTTATCTAATTAGTATGCTTGAAGAAGACTTATCTAATTAGTATGTACAACTCAATCCTTTCTGGGTCCCGTCTTTGGGGTCTTCCTAGCAATAGAAAGGGTACATTCCAGTCTGTTCTACCTTATGTGATAAACTAGGGGAAACCTGTTGCTGTCCAGCTGAACTAGTAACAGAGGCTGGGGGACATAAGCCTATCTAACGTAGAAGTGAAATCTTAGAAGGTCCATAATAACTGCATATCTAAAACTATCTTTCAAATCATCCTTTCTAAAAATCAAGAATAAAGCCAACATTTTGATCTGCTATCAGACTACTATGTAGCTCTCAAATGATCCAGAGCTACAAAGGGGTTGAGAGAGAAACAGCTTATTGTTCCCTCCCCCGCAAAAATCCCAAAATTTAGGGAAAAAAATGTTTTACCTATATGCAGGCCACTAAGTAAAATTCTTCCTAATGTTGTACTATATTTAAACATCACAAAAACTTATTTTGTCACCATTTAATTATTACAATACTATAACTTTAAAAAGTTTATGCCTGATATCTTACCTTAACAAAACGTTCGTATCGCGCCTTCACTATTGGATTATTTAAAATGCTTGTAGCAGTCAAGACACTCTCTCTTTTTATTTGTTCCTTATAAGCCTATGAAAAGATAGAACACACTGAGGTACTTAAAACCATTCCATGAAAAATAATTTCATAATTAAAATGACATCGCAAACTCAAATCCTTAGATTTAAAATGTATGTTCTGGCAAATTAACTTATAAAGCAACAATACCTATTGTGACCACAATGTAAGCCATCTATGGATTAAAATAACGAATATTCAAAGAGCAGATCAGCTTCAACAAAACACAACCAGTTGCCAGATAATATAAATCCAGTAGGTCTACCAGCTGCTTTCTCTCCTTTCCACTCTACATTCACCTTCCCCCAGTGCCAACTACTCCAACTATTAATTTTTATGCTATCAGAAAAGAAAGAATAATTTTTCATGCAGTTAGAGTAATTAGTCATCTTCTGAGCTGTAGCTATCACAGGGCTGTATTATACAAAGGAGAAAATGTAATAACATGGAACGTCTAGTTGCCAAAAAGGTGTCAAGGGAATATCAAAAGAGAAAAGATAAAAATTTTTAAAAGATTATATGCACTCAAAGTAGCTTAAAAAAAGTCTAAAAGTGTCTGAGTTAAATGAGGTTCACCTCAATACAGAACATGGATTTAACACCCATGTACATTCTATTTAAAACTTGTCTTTAGTATCTGAATTTTTAAATTTGCTTTTCAAACAAACTAATTTTGCACAGTATAAACATTTTTTTACTTGAAAATCAAGTTTGACTAAATAAAAGCAACCCATGTAGAACAGAAATATGCTAATCAAAAAGAAAATAGTAAATTCTTCTAGAATTTTTAAATAAATTCTACTCAAAAATGTAACAATAGACAGTAATTGATAATCATACTTTTTAAATTTATTTTTCCCAACTATCAGAAAAATGTTATCAAACCTTCCCTTTATAGTTCATTCTAAAACACACACACTCTCTCTCTTTCATAAATCTATTTTATACTAACTTAAAAAAATGTTAATAAAAAGAACAGTTCAACAATAGCTATAGTTTCCTGAATGCCTACTACATGCCAGGCACTATTTTGCCTTTTGTATTTTAATTAACTTAATCCTTAAATAATCACGTAAGAGTAAAATGATTATCCACCCCCACTTTACAGATGGGATAACTCAACAAAAGTTAATTTATTTGTTTAACACGTTATATACTGAACCACTATTCAAACCTAGAAAGTCCTGCTCCGGAGCACACCATCTTAGCCACTATGTTACAATGACTCTCTAGGTATCTTTAATTATTCATAGTGAGATTAACAGGACTGTACACAAACAGGTAGGTGTGAAACAATGGCCTTTCAAAGACAATAAGGGATTGATGAATAATTCAATGACTTAAGACAGATCAAAACTTACCTGTTTTCCTTTAATGTGATCAGGGGATTTTAAATGCTGCTGAACAGAACTATGCAAAGCAGGGATGTACACACTACACGCACTGCAGTGAACAGTCTCTACTTTCATCATGTGGTCATCTGCAGTAACACCTGCAAAAGTCCATTAATAAGAAAAGAGATGATTCACATATTCTTATTTCCAACAAATCGTTTCACAATTTCGTTTCCATATTTATACCTCTTTCCAAAAACTGATCAGAATATGCAGGTTTATGTTGTTTTTCTACCATATCTCATAAATCTGTATATATAGATTAAAAACATGTAACATATTAAAATTATAAAGTATAATTACATTTCCTAATTATGTTATATAATCATGCTCTAAAGCCTATAAGTCCATCCTCAAAATACAAAATAAAACAAATGTGATTTTGTAGTAAAATAAAAATCTCTTGATGATGAATGCTGGTTTGTAGGGACAGGGGAAAGATTCAAAATTGCATTCATAAGGAACAAAATATATGTTGATCTTGAAAATGGTGATCAATGTTTATTACAGGTGAAGGTACAAACATATGCCAGGGAAAAGCGTGAGAGAAAAATGGTTCTTTCTGGGTATCACAAGTAATTCAGTATGGTTGGTACACAGAGTATAAAGCAGCTCAGAACAGAAAAATGAGAACAGAGATAAATGAGAAAGGCCTAGACCAAGGAGACCTTTCTGTGCCATGATAAGGAATTTGTACTTTATCCTGTAGAGGATGAGGGAGACGTCGAAAATTCCTAAGTAATGAAATTACGTAATAATTAGAAAGACTAGAAGGAAACTGGTTAGGGAAATACCATAATTGTCCAAAGAACATATAAAGATTTGAACAAATGCAATATTTAAAGAGGCGGTAAAGAAACAGATTTGGTAGATATTTAAAAGATGGAACCCAAAGGACACAATGCTTGCTATACATACAGTAAAGTAAGTAATAGGATTAACTTCACACTTCTGGCTTTGATGGTGGGGCCACCTTTCAAGATAAATGAAGGAGATATTTGTTGAGTTGTTTTTGTTTTCTTTATGGGTTAGAGGATGCTCAAAAAGAGGATAAATTTTTTGGCTATGTTGATTTTGTGGGACTGTGAAGAGATGTCAATAGGCAACTGGCTGCATGATATTAGAGTTCAGAAAACAGATCTGTGCTACAGATGTATAATTAATTAACAAAAAAAGGTCAATTTATGCTCTGTAAGTAAATGAATTCATCAGGAAGAACTATAGAGAGTTGATAACGGGACTAATGACAGAATACTAGGAAATATCAACTTCTAAAAGCCTAGTAGAAAAAGAAAAGCACAAAAAGTAAAAAATGACAAAGGAATACTGAGCACATCAGTGCAGCACAGAAACCATGGGAGGAAATAGATTCATGAGAAATAAAGTTATCAGTGAAAAAGGTTGCAGAAGATTCAAAAGAACCTATTGAAGCTGGTGTTGGTACCCTCTGTTAGAGCAGTTTCAGTAAACTAATGGTAGCAGACAGTTGTCTACTGTGGATAAAGTAATAAATGGGAAGTGAAGAATGGAGACCGGTGTGAACTATGGTTAAAAAAAGAGAATGGCAGGTTTTAGTGAATTAGCGTATGTTTTTCTTTTCCTTTGTTCTTTTGGGAGCGTTCTGTTTGGGTTTTTTGTTTTTAAGATAAGAGCAAAGGCATCAAAGAGGTAATCAAAAGAGAAGACTGAAAAGCAGAAGAGCAAAAGTCCTTAAGGAGATGAGAAGAGATAAGAAAGATAGAGGACAAATAGTAGAGAAGTATAGATGATTTCTCCTCTAAAAGGGAGATGAAAGACATTGGGTAGGGTATATAGTGATAAATTTGTAAGCATGAGAACACGAAGTCGTAGGAGTTCATTTCTGAAAACCCACTCAGGCTACCACATACAACTATGTATTGTATCATTCTAGTGGGCATATTTACACTGAAATAGGTTATGCTACATAAAACATACTTGTAAACTTCTAAAATAATTTGTACTTACCTTCCATAACATCTTTCTCAATTATTTTGACTACTTCTGTTTGATTATTAGTCTGTTGCTTACGAATGGATGTTTTCTTGAATTTATTCACCATACATTCCTAGAAAACAAAATAGAAAGAATACAAAAAGTTACCATGAGCATTAAGCATATGCTGAGTACTATGCCCAGCCTATGGAAGCTAATAATTATGTTATATAAGAACTAATATCTGTTCTCAAGGAGCTTGCAATTTAGTTGAAAAGACTATCATAAAGTACTAGGAAATTACAAAAAGCATCTACTTTTCAAAATCTATTTTAGGCATAAAGAGTAAGAGAGACCAAAGAGAGCAGGACTAGTCAAGAGGTCTTCTCTGGGCGGTGAGTACTTAAGTCCTAAATGACAAGAACCAGTCAAGGAATGAAATTATAGAAAATTGGAATTAAGGGACACGATTCTACAAGGATATAGAGGAGTGAATAATCACTGTATTTCTAACCTTCAAACAATTCCAACTCCTCTGCCCACATTAATTGCATGTACAATTAGCAGTCCAGTTCTAGTATCTTCCTTAAGCATCCCTGGCCCCAACCATCCTCCCTTACTCCAAACCTTCTACCTATATGATCATCCTTGGCCCTTCCACTTAATTGTGTTATCTGGGAATGTGTATGTTCTATTTCCAATTATTGTCAGTTCACTGATGATAGTGTCTGTGTTTTCAGTGCCTATACAGCACATTTCATAAGTTTTCAAGAAAAATTGTTGAACTGATGACCACAGACTCATATTACAAAGGACTACCCAGGTCTCTGGCTCTGCATTCAGATGCTGCTACTTACTAAAAGAGTCACTAAATGCTCTGAGCACGACCTTTCATTAATAAAAAGGAGCTGTTATGAGGCTCAAATGAAATATCAAAGTACCAAGCACAACAACACATACATAGACGCTCAATGGATAATGGCTGCATCAGCATCAATAAGTTGTTAAAGGAATTCTTTTCCTGACACCTCTACGAGAAATTACTGTGAAAAACTTAAATGTTCTCTCAAATAACGAATCTAAATTATATTACAGAGGAGTAATTCACATCTAATTCTGGGCTAATCTTTAAGAAATTGAAATGACAGATAAAGTGTTTTTCACTTCAAAAACAGCTACTTACATGTAAAAACTCCATAACTACTTTATCAAATTTAGTTTGTTTCTGAATATGATCTAATGTTTCCTGGTGTGAAGAACTTTCCAGATGCAGTTCAATATCTTTTTCTTCAAATGTTCGGAATTTACAAAATGAACATGTGAATGCCATTCTATAAGAGGAAAAAAAAAGGTTTCTTTAAAAAACATTACCTAATTTACTTATAAAGAGTTCCTAAAGATATAAGAATGAAGCAAATTTTACCAGCATAAATGATTTCCTTTTTTCCATTTTATGGCTGATTTAAATTTAGCTTAAGTCAGAAAAAAACTATTTCTTTAAGTATCTATTGAACAACACTGTCATTACACCTCTTCACGTTTCTGGCTCACCTGGGAGCTTCTGCATATGAAAGATAGAATTAATATATCTACTTAATCTAGTCCTAAACTCTCCACTTAGGCCTAGACCAATTAGAAAGCCAAAGCAAGCCTTGAGAAGTATCAATTTCCAAAATTCCACTGCTTGTTTTACACTCTGTTCCGTTTTCAAGCTTCCAAATCACTAAGGTATCAACAGTCAGGTGGAATACCAGACAACCTTAATTTAGTCCCTTGGAGATCTCAGGTGATCGAAAGTCCTACTACCATTAGACCACTTCAGGATGACTAATAGGCCTAGACTGGACAAATGTGTGCATTTGGCAGCTCAGGAGCCATTCCAGAATAAAACTGCCCTTTTTCCTCCCATTTAAGTATTCTTACCTTATATATTCTTATTTTCTTTTCCTTGAATTATGACAGTTTCCTAACTGGTTTCTCTGTCTCCAGTCTTCATTTTCCGATTAATTCCTCACACTACTCATTAGATTTACTTTCCTGGTTAAGAGCATGGGATCTGGAACCAACTGCCAGGTTTACATCCTAGCCCCTTGTGTGACCTCGGACAAGTTACTTAACTTCTCTGGGCCTTAGTTTTCTTATCTTAATGAGATGAGAACCCTCACAGAGGTACTGTGAGGATTTAAAAAATTAATAGATGTAAAGCCCATAGAACAGTTCCTGGCACATGGTAATCATTAAATTAACCACTGTTATTTCATAAAGGAGGCAACAGCACATAACTACTCCAAAGGCTTCACTCCAGAGGCTCCTTAAGACTCAAAGAAAAAAATAGTAAAAACACTTTCAGCTGCCATTTAGAAAAGCTCTTAATCTCTCCTATTCTTGGCTTTATCCACTGATACCTTTATAAGTATCTGGCACATAGTATGTCTTCATTAAATGTTTTAATCAGATTTTATCTTTCACCCCACTAGAGTCATTTTCAATCTACATAGATTTCCACTTCCTCAATATCAATGAAACATTCCTGTCTCTTTGCTTTCTTACCTCAAGCCATGACCTCTACCTGAGCTGCCTCACAGTTCCTACTACAATCCCACCATTCCTAAATCAGTTTGAATACACTGATCCATTTCTCTGATTTCCCTGCATGCCTATGTAGAAGTCATCTCCTGTTAAGACTACTTCCTACTTCTCTCTCTTTTAGCATTCTTCACCATATACTGTTTGTCTAAACCTCTCACAAACCCATCCCTTTCCCCCCCCCCAGGATCCCTGACTTTTCCATCCTATTATACTGAAAGCATGCAAGTATCCAAAAAGAATGCATCACAAGAATAGTTATTTGTTGTCAATCTCTTACCCCAACTCAAAGTAAAACTCTGATAAATTAATTTTAGACTATTTAAAAATGATACATTTCCTAAAATGACAATTTAATTGAACTGTACTCTTTTGGTTGTCATCAGGTCTACATTTAAAATTATGGAGAAAAGAGTTAAAAAAAAGTTCAGTTCTTTTATTTTCTTCAAATCACAATATATATTATAATAACATGGTTACATCATATTCAAATCTACAACTTTTAATGGGTACAGTATTCATTTGGTAATTAAATAGAAAAATTAATCTTATAATGTTAAATCATCTCCAGATTCCTACACCTTATACAAAATGTTCATTTCAATTTAAACTGCACCAAAGTTACTATCCTTGTCAAAAAAAAAAAAGGAATGACATCAGAGCAGGGCATACAAGAACCCCAAAACAGCTATCCCTTATAACTAGAACTTTTTATGAGTTAATTCTTAATAAATTCTTAATTTTATTGTTTCTCAGGTCTCAACAAATTAGGAGTAACAAACCAGAAAGCATAGTTACAGGTTATTAAAGCTGGACGCAAAGATTACACAAGTAATACCTAGCAGGCTAAAAGCAGACACTCTAAACAAAAAAATCTGGGAATAAGATACAACTCAATTTTTTTTAACTACATTTTACATAAATGAAAACAATGTATATGTTAAAACCAAGTAATAACAAGGAGTATTCTATTTAATATGGAAAACCTATACATTTTAAAAATACCTCCATAAAAAAGTTTGCATACTCTTCTCTTAAATGTTATCTTTTGAACTAAGATAAAGTTTTAGACATCTAGAAAATTCATTTATGTGAAACATTTCGTTTCATTCCTTTCATTCTATACAAACAAGTTAACTTTTATAGAGCAAAACTATATTTTGAATGAGAAAAACAATAAATTTACTTTTTAAATTTCATAGTCTTTTATTTCACTAACATAAGTACTACCAGGGCAGATTTCAGATAAATAAAAAATGGAAGAAATGTTGTCCTTTTTTAAATTTCCTAGTAGCCTCTTTATGCATAACTTTACATTTTGTATATATATTTTTCTATTTTGCCTGCATTTTCTCCATGTTATTACAGTCTTTATAATCATTTTTAACAATAGCCTAAGAGCCCATGAAGAGGTTGTCAAACCTTCCACATACTTGATTACACTTGATCACTGCTATTTGTTTCATGTTTGTAACTATTATAATGTTGTAATGGGCATCTTTTTAGATAAAACTGCTCTTTTTTTTTAGGTTATTTTCTTGGGATCAATGAGCATTAAAAAATCCAAGACAGTCTACAGCCAAGCCACCCTGAATGAGCCCAATTCCGTCTGATCTCAGAAGCTAAGCAGGGTCGGGCCTGGTTAGTACTTGAATGCGAGACTACCTAGGAAGACCGGGTGCTATAGGCGTAAAATGATAGACAAATAGATGGATGGATGGACAGACGGATGGACGGACAGACAGACAGATAGCTAAATAGGTAAATAAGGGATTGTAAGGTGACAAGGTCCTTGCAATCTGTAAGGTCAACCAAGGGTTGTCTCGCCTAAAAAGTAAATAAAGAAAAATTTAAAAAATAAATAAAAATAAAATAAAATAAAAAATCTAAGACATTTTTAAAAACTGCTAAATTGTTTCCTAGTAGTTATAACTAATTATACAGTCACCAGCAAATTCTAAGTGTCCTTTGTATCCTAGTTAGTAAATCAATATTTTTTACCCTGCTAATAAAATGTTATACTATTATTTAAATTTTCAGTTCATTTACCCAACAATGAGTTTCAACATTTTCCCTAAAATTATTACCCTGCTGTTGTTCTTTCACCAAATTATGTATTGGGCATTTTTTTTCCTTCTTAAAAAATTCCTGTTGGATGATATTTATCTAAGTAAGACATTAATCATTTCTCATCTTTATCATGTTTACAAGTTTGCTTTCCTTTTAAATTTTAATATATTTAAACAAATCTAATCATTTCCTTTGTAATTTATCATAGAACTTGTAAGCCTAGAAAAAAAATTTTGCAGATTAAAATATTCCATTTTATCTTCTTGTTATTTTCCATTTTTTAAGTTTTTTAATTAATCTGGATTCATCCTCACTGATATAAGGATCTAAACTATTTTTCTTGTTATTGTTCAGTTGTTCAAGTAATTCTCTTTCATTTGCAATATCTTCTTCATTATATATTATTACACATAATACATTTATTTACAGGTTAATTCTGTTATACCGATTACCTTTTTCTAGTACCATTTTTTTCTAAATTTATCTGTTTTAATTTCCAAGTATACAGTACATTGGTTAGATCTATATAGTTCACAAAACAATCCCAATTGCTCCCTCCCTCCCCTGACCCTCCACCTAGCCAATGTATGAATGCTAACTGCAGTCCCTATGCCATGCTCCCCATCCCTGTGACCATCTCTCAGCTACTAATTTTAGTACCACATATTTTTAACTATTACAGCTTTCTAATGTTTAATATCTAGAAGAGCTAGTACCTATTCATTTACTCTTCTTTCTCAGAATTTTCTTTGGAATCAGGATTGGAAAGACCTGATATGTTTGTATATTTGTAATATTTAGTTTTCCTATCTAAGAATATCACACTGTCTCCATGCAGTCAACTTTCAAAGACTTCGTGGTTTTCTTCGTATTATGTAATTATTTTTAAGAATACTATACTTCTAGATTTATATTTTATTTTTGTATTACCATTATTGAACGATATACTTCTTTTTCCTTATATTTTCTAAGTGATTACGTATAAATATCAAAAATCAAAAGCATTCCTATATATCTTAGACCAAACCTTTTCATTTGACACATGGGAAATTTTTCACATTCCAATTGATATATTTGCCTTTTCCAGAAAATGATTTTCAAATGAGTCCAATTTTCTGACTACTAAGCACAAACCTGTATCCATCTCCATATTTCTCACTGTTTTTTTCTCTTCTGCGCCTTTGTTTCTCTCGCCGAGCCTCAATTCGTCGCTTTTCTTCTTCTTCATTTTTAGGATCAATTTTTGCTAGGATATCAGACAAAAATGTCAAGACTATATATAGATCATTCCTCTATTTTTCAGTTCATAAAGTACAGACATAACAAGGTTTACTTGGTGATACTAGTCTAAAGTAAACTCACCAAAAAAATTGGAATTCAAGATTACCCATTATTTCTGAAACTTCATTTGAATACAATTATCATGAATTTTTCCACATTTACTTTCCATCTATGTGATTACTTGCTACATAGTTTTCTTTAAATCTACTCATTTTTTTTTGTTCTCATTTTAAGCAATAATATCCATATCACCTAAAATCATCTTGAATATCACTTTAGGAAACACTGAAGTAACCTGACCCTGCATGAAAATGGAGATTAAATGAACACTGAAGTCTTGGATGTAAAAACTCATACATATTATAGCAGCTTTCCCAAAATTTCTTAAAATGCATAAACTCTAAAATAAAAGCTTTCTTTTAAAAAAAACGTTTTTAATGCAAATATAATAAAGTAATAAAACCATTCCCTAGTGTACAGTTCAGTGACATTAACTACATCACGATGTTGTGCAACCATCATCACTACTTAATTGCAGAACTTTTTTTATCCCCCCAAACAGAAACCCCATACCCATAGAGCAGTCACTTCCCACTTACCATTTTCCCAAGCCCCTGATTACTAATCTGCTTTCTATCTCTACAAATTTCTCTGTTCTGTGTGTGTCATATAAATAGAATCATACAGTATGTGGCCTTTTTTTCTGTCTTCTTTTATTTAGCATAATGTTTTCAAGGTTCATCCAGTTGTACCACATATCAGTACCTTCCCCTTCCTTTTTATGGCTGAATAACATTCCATTGTGTGGATACATCACATTTTCCTTTATGCATTCATTTGTGGATGAACATTTGGACTGTTTCCACCTTTAGGATATTATGAATAATCCTGCTATGAATGCTTGCCTACAAGCTTTTGTTTGAATATCTTTCAAATCTTTGAGGTATACACCCAGGGGTGGAACTGCTAGGTCAGATGGTCAGTCTGTTTAATCATTTGAAGAACCATCAATCTGTTTCCCACAGCAGCTGCGTTTTACATTCCCAACAGTAATGGGTGAGGGTTCCAATTTCTTCACATTCTCACCAATACTTGGCTATTTTCCCTTTTTTATTTTTATTATGGCCATCCAGTTCATGTGGTATCAAGTGGTATCCCATTGTGAGCAGGTTCTTTCTTATAATACATTTAACTTCAGACTTTAAAAAAAACTCATCTGCCCTTAAACTTTTCCTTTTATGCATTATTTTTCCTTTTGGATGACATTTGGGAAAATATTTAATACAAAAAACTTGACAGTAAACGAATATTTAAATAGCACTTCCTATGTATACAGTGGGATGTTTCAAAATTATATAAAATCAATACCTTAAAATTCAATATCTAGATTATTTTTCATCATTTTACAAGAGCTTAAATGTATATTCTTATTTATTAACCATTTTAAATATGCTCATACAGTTTCCCTAAATCCTCCACTCTACGGAAAGGCTACTTGTACAAGACCTCAAATTATAAGTAATTTCATTTCTCTTTTATATGCTAAAGCTATGACATATGTTGTACCTCCAGACAAATGACAGAATATGGTTCCCTTCCTACTGCTTTTCAACAAATCATACAGTCTATACTGCAGTATAGCAAGTTTTCTTATTCCTGAATATTCATCAGCTACCTTTCAAAATGCCCACCTCACATCTAACAATAAAAGACTGAACTGACTACAGAATTTTGGCTTCATTTTTACTAAAGTATACCATCTCAAATATTATTAAAAAAATATTTTTTGAACATATATCTGCTTTACAGACAAATCAGTTTCTGTATCAAACTTTGCAATATTTACTTAACTATATCTGCAAAATATATCTGTGGAATCTGCCCCAAGAGGATAAACTGACTTGACTATTCTAGCAATGTCTAAGGTACTCAATTTGGTAAATTACAATCTATCAATTAACACAGTATCCCCACAACACATTCTTAGTATTAAGTTTCAAAAATAGTTATTTGTTTATTAAACAATATAGATATTAATTTGCAAAGCACGGCAGGAAAGTAGATTTAAGAACAGTATTTAAGTCTTTCTTGAGTTTTATATTCTAGTTCATATATTTTGAGGAAAAAATCAAACATTGGTAATTTCTATTATTTTTTTTCAAATATGATACATGAAGATGTCTATAATGTTAAAATTAGGAAAAAAAACTTCCTTTAAAAGAGGAAAAAATTAATACAAAGCAATTTTCTGTTACAATCATATAGAGGTATACATGAAGGGTTTCTAGAGCAAGACTTGTCCTGAAATAAATCCTTTGCCATTTACTGGTTGTTTAACCTGGTAGCAAGTTATTTATCTGCCCTGTGCCAGTTTTCTCCACTGCAGAAGGTTTGACAGGCATACCCATATCTGAGCAGGCCAATGTGAGAATTACATAAATAATGTGCAGTATATCCTTTTAACACAGAGCCTAGTGTGCAGTAAGCATTCAGTTAAGTCCTAGTTTACTACTTTTTACAATAATTACAATCCCACTTTTATAAAAAGGGATTCATGTATTAATCCTTAAGCAATTTAAATGGAGATGAAATTCAAAATGAACATACTGTTAGTATCTAAAAATATATAATCAAAACGCTATTTTGTACTAGGGCTTATCTAAGCCTGCTTGCTTCTTTCCCTTCTCCCTCTTTTTAAAAACTAATTATCTGAAAGCTAACATCACTTGTTTAGCCACTTGCAACAGCAAAGGAATACACTCTCTAATAAATTATTGTAATGTTCACTAGATCTTATTTTTTAAAGTGGATGTAAAAAAATTGAAAAATTTGACCAGAACACTTCTGGAATATTCATTTATTACAGTTATCTAAACCTTCTCCAGTCTCAAGTAGATTAGGTAACCAAATTTTAATTCTAAGGAAGAGAATAATTTCCGAATAATTTCTTGCAATATCATCTAACTTGGAAAGACAAGACTTCTCAGTCATCAAGGCAAAAATAAAATAAATGTAAACAACAAAAAATAATTCAGTGTAAAGGCAAAAACAGGCAGAATATTTGTTGGATATTATTTTGCTATTATATGTTTTCACAAAATGCTGAAAAAGACATTTTCTTAATTTTTATTTATGCAGATCTTTAACAATATAATTTGGTCAAATGAACTTATTTCATTTAGAAATACAATACAAAGTTAAAAAATAAAATACAACAACAAGGAAAAATAGAGTAATTTGGCTCTGATTTTTTTAACAAAAGCTTGACTAACATATAACTCACATTATCATACAATTCACCCTTTTAAATAAAGTGTGCAACTGATTTTTAGTATATTTGTAGACATGTGCAAACATTATCATAATTAAGAACATCTCACTACCTCACAAAGAAACCTGGTACCCTTTAGGTATTACTCCATACACACCCCCACAGCTCCAAGCAACCACTAACCTACTTCTGTCTCTATAAATTTCCATACTCTAGATTTTCATATGAAAAGAATCATTCAATATGTGGACTTCTGTGACTAGCTTTCTTAGCATAATCTTTTCAAGGTTCATGCAAGCCGTAGCATGTACCAATACTTCATCCCATTTTATGGCTGAGAAATAGTCTACTATATGGACATACTCCATTTGTTTACTTATTCATCCATGGATGGATATCTGGGTTATTTCTACTTTTAGGCTACTATGAATAATGCTGCTGTAAACATCTGTACATACGTTTTTATGTGGATATATGTTTTCACTTATTTGGACATACAGCTAGGAGAAGAATCATTGGATCGTATGGCAATTGTTTAATCACCTGAGAAACAACCTGTTTTCCTAAGTGGAATACCATTTTACATTCCCAGCAACACTGCAGGAAGGTTCTGATTTCTCCCCACTCTCACTAAGCTTTGTTATTGTCTTTTTTAAGCCATTTAAGTGAGTGTGAAGTGGTATCTTATCATATTTTGATTTACATTTCCCTGATAACTAATCATTTGGCATTTTTTCATGTGCTTATTGGCTATTTGTGTATCTTTTTGGGAAAAATGTCTGCTCACATGCTTTGCTCACTTTTCAATTAGGCTACATGTCTTTCTTGAGTTGTAAGAATTCTTTATATATTCTAGATACAAATCCCTAATTAGATGTGTGATTTGCAAATATTTTCTCTCCCACTCTATGGGTTGTCTTTTCACTCTCTTGATGGTGTCCTTTGAAACACAAAAGGTTTTAATTTTCATAAAGTCCAATTTACGTATTTTTCTTTTGTTGCTCATGCTTTTGGTGGCATAACTAAGAATTCCTTGCTAAACCCAAAGCCATGAAGATTTACCCGTTTTCCTCTAAGAGTTCTATAGTTTCGGTTTTTACATATAGGTCTTGAATTTTAGCTTTTGCATGTGCCTATCCAGTTGTCCCAGAATCATTTGTTGAAAACTATTCTCTTCCCATTGAATAATTTTGGCATCATTGTTAAAAAGCCAATGAGTATAGATTTATGAGTTTATTTCTGGACTCTCAAGTCTATTCTATTAGTCTACATGTCTGTCGTTGTGCCAGTACCACACTGTCCTGATTATCACTGCTTTGTATTAAGCTTTGAATTCATGCAGTCTTTCTATTTTGTTCTTTATCAGAACTGTTTTGGGTATTTTAGGTCGCTCGCAATTCCCTATGAATTTTAGAATCAACCTGTCAATTTTTGTGAAGTCAAATGGAACTCTGATAAGAACTATGCCGAATGTCTACATCAGTTTGAGAAGTATTAGCCTCTTAATGTTAATTCTTCTGATCTATGAACCTTTATTTAGTTTTTTCATTTAGATCTCTAATTTCTTTCATCAATGTTTTGTAGTTTTCAAAGTATAAGTTTTGTACTTCTTTTGTTAAATTAATTACAGTATTTTATCCTTAATGCTAACATGAATGAAATTGTTTTCTTAACTTCGTTTTCAGATTGGCTCTTCATTTTTTGCAATGTAAAACTAGAAATGTGATTATCTCTAAGAGTAATAATGTTCAGAAGATTAAAAGCAAATTAATTTTCTAGAAGAAACAGTTTTTCCTGGTACCAAGGATCATGAAATATTTCTTCCCCTTGTCCTCATAAAGAGGATTCTATGTAATATGATACAACACTTCTTCAACAATAAATATAACACCTAAGAAAGGAGATTGATTGAAAATCATATGTGGGGTCATTTAAAAAATAGAGATGTTCTGGCTCCTCCTTAAATCAGGATTTAGGGAAGAGATGTGGACCAGGGGATACGAATTTAAAAAGTATCTTTGAGTAATTTTGATGCTCATGACTAACAACTGCAGTAGGAGATTCACTAACCTAATTTCTACAATTATAATTATTATGCAGCTTGTCTATATAAACATGAAAAAATTATCTTAAAGCACTAAATTAAAAAAATAAATAAAAGTATCCTGAAGCATAGCAATTATGTTTTCTTACTTACTAGGGGATTTGCTGAGGCTCATCTTCTCCACAGGTTTTGATAGCTTGGGTTTCTTGATAAACGTTCCACCAGGCTTATTAAATGGTTGCAACATTTTTCTCTTTATTCCTCTTGCAGCAGCAACTGTCACATTGGTGGATTTGTTTTGATAGTCAACAACAATTCCAGGTCTATGAATGCTTCCAAAATCACTCATATGCTGCAAATTTGTGAAATCAAGAAATATTAGCATTATATCCAAAGATAAAGAATGAATTCATACAAAATGTACATGTTTCTATCTAATAATCTTCCCCTGAAAATTCCTCAGAATGTAACTATATTTTACATTTCCACTCTGAATAACACATTGAAAAACTTTGTAAATTATTACATGAACTCAAATCCAGTGAATTAGTATTTTTATTTCCAGTATAACAAATATGGATATTTCCTACCTATTTTTTATTTTACAATTCAAAATTACCTGAGATCATAAACAACATATGTGCCTGTCAAAATATTACCACTTGTACAACTCTCTGACAACTCCTCTTCAGAGTTCCTAATTGATGTATTCCCATGAAAAGACCTTAAAAGAAATTTTTATTTTACTAAAGCCTGGCTGAAAACTAAGAAACACAGAGAAGACCATATCTGAAGTCTGAAGTAAAAAAGATCCAGAAATTATTTAGGATTTCTCCCTGTTGAAAAAGGGAATGAGAAGGCGAGATGGAACATTAGTATGAAATAGGAGAGTTAAAGCATAACCATGCATCAACTTCCAAGACACACTTCAGATAAAGAATTGCATCTGACGTTCCATTCACGTTCTTACCTAGAGAAACATATTCTAACCCAAAAGCCTGAGAAGCAAAACTTTACAGATGAAGAGTCATGCAACCAAACGACTCTTTGTGTCCCTTCCTCTTCTCTTGTCATTAACAAAATCTACTACACCGAGGCCACATGTCCATAGAAATTTGTTCAGCTAACCTTACTTTTAGAAGATAAAGATTGAGGAGTGATCTGAAGAGAAGGATCCAATGGGAATTGTACAAGTGAAGATTAAAATAGAAAGTCCTATTGGTTCATCTACTTCATTAACAGGAGGAAAGAAAGAAAGTCCATTCAGACTAGAATGGTGAATACAAAGTACAGGAATACCTGTTTTTCTAGTACAAAAACAAAATTAATATTTGAAGTCTAAGAAAAAATCATTTGCCTACAAAGTAATATACAGCATAGAAAATGTTAAGTGTTTTCCAAATTTTCAAATTGGAATAGATTTTCAGTTTCAAAACCCAAAGCCTAAATACACCAACTATATTCAGTAAACCTATAATCATAGAGTATGGTAGAAAAGCAACATATCAGTTGCTTACATTTGTATATTGTGCTTAGGATACCTATCTAACCTAGTAGACTTAAATAAATTAGTGTTTCTGGGTAATTTATATAGTCACATCAAAAAATCTTCATTAATATCCATTAAAGGTGCAATGCATTTTAATAAGTAAAGAGTTACTGTTACAAATGCAAACTTCTACACAAGTATGACAAACTACACTGATGTACCAAAAGCTAATGAACAATCAGAAACATGTACCTTACTAGATTTTTTTATCAGAAACTTTCCTCTGCAAAGACAATATTAAGAGAAACTGACTCAAAAAAATTCTTACATTATAGCAAAAAAACAGTATTCTTCACATGATCAAACTACATAATAACCCCACATTCTATATACACTCACTAGGTAAAATTTCGTGTTAGTCAAGTTACCTAAGAACATAAGCATAATCTTTTCACTATGTACCCTGAATTTAACACTTGAAGACTAGTGCATCTACTCATTTAAGCAATAATTTACAAAATATTACTTCCTAGAAAGGAGCTATAAACATGGACAAGTAGGAAATTATTTCTCAATAGTAAAACTAGTGACGCGGGGAAAAAAGAATACCTAGCAAAGGACATATCATAAGAGAGTGAGTTAGCAAAATTATACTGACCCAAATCATTCTACAACCTATTATACATATCAACTTCTTCACCATGCAAACATGGCTAGGCTACCCTCATCTATCACCAACTTAGTCTCTTGTGTTTAATGTGAACTATGGAGCTTTGGAGAAATTCTACATGCTAAGAGTTTAGCAGCAAAGTATAAACATTTTATCATACATTGCACCTTTAACCTACTCAAAAACTCCAAAAGGGTTCAGTTGCCTTTTACAATAATCCAAGAACTGTCCCACCAGCACAACTGCTAGTGTTTGCAAGAAAAAATGCAACTCCTTTTAACCCCTTTTAGACCAAACCTAACTTCCTCACCTTTTTAATAAAGGGAGATTTGGCAAAACTTTATGAACAATCATCTCACACTGCCACTTATTTTCTGAGGTGCTAGAAAAACTTTTATAGGCAACCTAAAAATTATGCTTATGACTAAGCTTTTGCTTCAAAATACACTGGGATGAACAGTGTTTATTATAGTTGAAAACCATGGTCTTGAAAGGGTTTAAAAGAGTGACTAGTGAAAAGAATCTGAAAAGATTCTGTTGTACTTACTCCTCGGCCTCGGCCTCTGCCTGTTGATGGTCCTCCAAAAGCATCATAGTTTCTGCTTCCAAACGTACTTTCAGGATAAGCAGGCGTTCCTCTCCCCCGAGAGCCTACAGGTGCAGGCTTCATATGGGGTGAAGAAAAACTGCTGTAGGAAGAGTAACTCTCTCTTCCTCTGTCCTCCATAAACCCAGGCCTCAATTTTGAACGGGAGTAAGGTGCTTCCCAGCTAGACCCGCCCTGGTTTCTACCTCCGAAAGAGTCAAGGCTATTCCGGTAGGAGCTCTCAAATCGACCACCATAACTACCTCCGAAGCGGCTTTGTTCGGGTTCATTAAAACCATAGCCAGATCTGTACAGATCTCGCCCACCCAGAGAAGACCTGGAGTCGTAAGACTCATAAGGTCCAAACCTGGAAAAGTTGCACAGTGAGGGAAAAAACAAAAGTAAGCTTACTAATGTTAGACAATTCAAAAGACAAATTATCAGATGACATTTATCAACTAAAATTCATTTATACCATACTGGTTTGCACAGTTCTACTTTTGTTCACACTTGATTAGGGCTGGGCAGTTCAACATGAGACCAGACAGAAAGCTATCTGAGTCAGTTTTTAAATATGAATTGAGTTAAGCAAAGTTTATCTTTAAAATCTGCTTTTTAAAGCTTTTCTATTTTATTAAAAAGAAAATATTACTCTGTCATTATTTAAGCCCAGCCCTAGTCTTAGAAAAAATCATTTGCTAAAATTCACAAACTACTCAAACTTTCTTTGAATCCATCCCTGATATTGGAAAATACAAAACATTTACAGTATTTTGGCTTTCGATACGGACACAAATTGAAGACTACACAGATGTAGACTATTTGTGACACAGAGAGATCCTTTTGCACACCTAATAATCTATATCACACAACTGCTTCATTGTGTCTGTGGTAGTCAAAATTGGGAGAATTATCTCTGGTTATAAAATTTGACAATCTGCCAAACTTTGGCTAAGGTATTGACCTTAGCCAAATCCTCAGTCACTTTCACTTATAGACTAGTAAATCTAAAAATCCTACAAAAATAAGCATATGAAATAAAACATAAAAGGACCACCAACATATACCCTCTGCATATGAATTTTCAAGGCAGATAAGAAAGAATACATTTTATAATATCTTCAATTATTTGAAAAATTATTTCCTGGAAGGAAATCATATAAAACTACCCTAAAAAAGGGAGCACGCAGTCTCCTCGAGGTTTTAATAGAGTCAACAGAAGAAACAAATCATCTCACAAATCTAAAGTATGGATTACAAAAGTTGCTTGATACCTTACAACATAGTTTTATAAAGGCCCACAATTACACGAGATAAATGATACATCTACATAATTTATGCACATTACATTTACAATGTAACAGGGCAATAACTGATAAATTAAAACATTTAAATGTGTTACATTAGTTCAATCATTTACAGATCACTAAATAGAAGGTACTATTTACTTCTGAATCTTAGTAACCATATAAAAATTGTTCCTCTTTCCAACTACATTTTTCAAAACATCTATCATTTAAGCAAAATTGTTGTAACTTCATTTTCTTGGTATTTCTCTACCATAAACCATAATGGCACACTTGAAGCAGAAAGAAGGAAAGTAAGCATCAGTCAGTCCATCCTTAAGGAATCCAGATCCTTCAATTTATGAAGAAGGAGGATAATTTCAAATGTTTCCTAACTAGTTTTACTTCTATTTATTTGGAATCCTTGTGTCTCAAAATAGACCCCCTTTGCCTGATATATGGTCAACCCTAAAGTCTGCAGTAGTTAAACTAGGTTTAAGATTTCCACAGTAGCAACAGTGAAATATAAATACATTCTAAACCCTAGTGCATTAAACTAAGCAAAAAGTATAGTACCATTAGCTTTAATACAATGCTCCTAGTCTAGAGCACAAGTGTTTTTGGTATAAATAATACCTGCCAAAAAAAACCTAGACATGACTTAAAGAACATTTTTATTATTACAATATGCTCTTTTACTTTAAAATTAAAATTAAAAGAGTAACTATCTTAAATGTTTCTTAGAAAATGAATGTGGCTAGGCTGATTCAGTTAAACCCATTCTAGTCAGATTGCTTTGCTGCTTTACAGAGCACCCCACATTAGGTAAGATTTTTTTAAAATCATTTTAAGAAAGCTTCACAAATAATATTTCCAATAACGTTTTATATCATTTGTTTGGAACATTCTGATTGCTAAGGAATTAAAGGTAAAAGAAACATTCGCTACTAAAGACAGAACATCTTACTCTATTACATTGAAATGATAATAGTTAATGAGGTTTTCCTAAGATACTATCTGCCAGTGATCCAGAGATAATTTTTGTAACCATCGGTTAACACCTTTAAACATTTAAGGTGATTATTCAATACCATATAGTATAGTTCAGGTATCATAACATGCCAAAAGAATACTTAAGTTAAAATATCCAGAATCTTATAGTCTTCTAATTATTTGGCCAAGTGATTAAGCAATTTACCTGCTACCCCCACCACCACCACTGTGATTGTCCATGCCATATGACTGGTTTAGGTAGGAGTCCATGGATCTTTGACCCCCATAGGATCCATGGCCATAGTCACGATCCATCCCTATAAAGAGTTTAAAAAGAAAAAAATTAAATGATGCTCACCTTTACTGGCACTCAAGAGAAGAATTTTTAGATAAATATCCTTGAATGCCAGACCTCCATAAGATCCAGGGCCATAATCACGATCCATTCCTAAAAGAGAGTCAATAACAAAAGGTCAGTAAAATATACTATTCTCTTCAGGAATCATTACATAAAACACAAGATCTTAACATCAATCATCTGAGATAATAATTCATCATTAACATTTAAGCTAAAGTCACACTAGACGTTGGAGGAAAAAACACAAATGATAATCTACTGAAAATAAGATTTGCTATAGAAACTGGAAGTTTCAAAGAAAAACATTAGCAATTAAAAAGTTCTATATCAGAATTATTTTCAATTTAACCAATATTTATTTGACTAAGGTACTATTATGAGGTCCTCAAATAGATACTAGAGTACATAATTAATAATAAACAATTACTATTCTCAAGAAAAACCAATATTTAATAATGTCAAAGGGAAAATTTTTAGTTTTAGTTTTCTGCATCTAATCGCTCTCAAAATGTCTAAAAACCCATAAGCAGCCATATTTTCAATTAGCCTAATGTCAGTTACTCCTTATAGTAGCTGAAATAGTTTTTAAAAAGTAAAACTCAGAGTGAGGCCAATCTGTGGCACTGTCCCTATAAATTATGACTCAACAAATATTTAAATCCTCATATACTTTGAATGGAGGGAATGAATGTGAATTCCAGCAATGCGAGCACTAAAAAAATTCTAATACAATGAGAGTACTAAGTAAAGTATATTTTATTACACTGCCATTCCACCTTTATCCCAACCTGTGATGTGAAAAAAACAAGAATAAAATGACTTTACTATGATTATAAAAATTTTAATTAAAAACTATTTAGAATGTGTTTCCCATAGTCTTTTAAAACCCTCCTCGAATTTCGTGCACTAATAAATATAATCATATATACAAACACCTTAATTTGTTTTTATAGCATTAAATTTTAATTACAATAATTTAAATATTTCTGTACCTAACAACAATAATGATGATGACGAGAGCAACAAATTTATAAAAATATTACTTGCAATCTTGCAACTTTAAACCTGCAAGTGACCTAAATGATCAAATTCAACTTCCTTGTTTTTTAGATTAAGGAACTGAAGTCCAAAGAGATGAAATGATTTTCCCAAAGTCCCATAAGTATCTACCCCTCTAGCTTCATGCTATTGCTTCTAAATGAAACGCACTCCTCTACCACCCCAAATATTTGCTTACTGAAATCTTCTAATCATTTAGAGTCCATTTCAAATACTAATCTTTTCAAGGACATGCTTATTGATATTGTCTCAGCTGATTATCACCTTTCTTCTGAATATCTACAAAAGTCTGTAGCTCTTATCTGGTGTTAATGATACTCTGCCTTATATTCTGCTATTTGTGGCCCCATCTTAAATGTACACTAATTTTACTATAGTCAGGGTCTGACTTTTAGTAATTTTTTATATACTTTTTGAGCAACAGTTCTCAAAGAATGGTCTGTTAACCACTGGAAGTTGCCAAGACTTTTTCAGTCCACAAAGTCAAACTATTTTCATAAATTAAATATTAAGACATTATTTTTTACTGTAAGTGTGCAGTGTTGACATTTGCACTGAAGATATAAAAGCACTGGTGGGTAAAACTGCTGGTGTCATAGCACAAATCAAGGCAGTGATACTAGACTGTACTAGCAGTCGCTATATTCTTCAACACTGCACACTTACAGTAAAAAATAAAAATGTCACCTTCACTTAAGAATGTCCTTGATGAAGCGGTAAGAATAATTAATTTTATTAAATCATGACCTTTGAGTACACTTTCTTTATGATAGTCTATGTAGTGAAATGGGAAGTACACATAAAGCAATTTTGCTGCATATCATAGTATCATAGTTCTCTCCAGGAAAAGCCATTGTGTAAACGTTTGGTTTGTGAACTAAGTAGCCACTTTTTACAAGGAATATTATTTTTACTAGGAAGACTGGCATTTAAAATTTATGGCTTTCAGACTAGGACATGTAGCAGACATTTTCTCAAAAATGAACGAAGTGATACTGTCACTCTGAGGAAAACAAGTAAAAATATTTGCTGCCAATGATAAAATTCAAGCTTTCAAGTGAAAATTAAAATTGTATACAACTTGTATCTACCACCTTGAACTTGACAGCTTCTCAATACTTAAAGGCTTTTCTGATAAAATTGGTAGTGGTATTAATGAATGATTGTTTTTTATATTGTACAATGTGTCAATATGTATTTAGAAAATCTTAATAACTTGGTAAACCAATATTTTCCAATAACGCCTGATAGTATAGGATCATAGTAAAAAAGATCCATTAAAAGTACAATCCATTGTACCAATGGATTTCAATATAATAGAGTACAAAAAGCTTACCAATATACAAAATGTACCAACATATTTTACATTTTTTTATACTAAGACTCCATATTGGGTGTGTAACTTGCATTTATAGCACAATACAATTCTGACTATCCACATTACAAGTGCTCAATAGTCACATATGGCTAGTGGCTACAATATTCGACAACACAGTTCTAGACTAATAGTCAATTACTTATCTTTAGAGTTGGTAAATATACCACATAATTCATGCTAATATCACTCATATAGAGGACAATTTTGAGATTAAAATTAAGTTTTTCAAAATAAGAGGCTTTCCTCTAAGGCTTCATATTAAAAAATAATCTTAGAGTTAGCTTCAGTCAGGTACACAAAGCAAAAAAACTTTGTTATTTCTGCTAGTTTCTATTTTGAGTTAGCAGAGGCTGCCTTTGGATACTAAATCCTTTAGTATTTTGAATCTGTGTGTTTTATTTCATAAGATGTCTTAAATTAACAATATTTATTGAACACTCACCTCAGGTACTGTAGAGTACCCAAAAACTAACAAAACTACTTTCACACGGTAATGACTTTGGTTTATTGTTCAATGGATTGTTACTATTCAGTTAATTAAAAAAGAAAAGGGGCAATGTCTTTATATTGTATATAATCAGTGTAATTACAGAGATATAGAGTCTTTAAGATGATTTTTATATGTAAACAATATTCTTGCAGGTTATCAAATTTAAAAATAACTTTAAAAGTAAAGCTAAGAATATAATATCATGTCTTTACTATTAAGTGAAAAATTGACAAAAAAAAATTGGCCTAATATTTTAAATCAAATCTATTTTATCACTTAAATCATTCTATCCTATAAAGGACAAGCTCAAAAAATATTAAAACTCACAATTAAATCACAATGAAGTAGCTGTGGAGTAGGAGGAGAAAACAACTGACTTATTAAAATAACTAATGAGTTGTGTGATACTAAGTCTTGAATGGGATTACTATTCACCACCATAATACTAGCATCTCGGTACATGCCACCAGCATCTCTCACCTAGATTACTGCAACAGCCTCCTAACTGGTTTTCCTGCTTGTACTTTTGCTCCCTTTATCTTTATTCTGAAGAAAATAGCCAGAATAATTTTGTTAAAATATGGGTTAAAACATGTTTAATGCTCAGGACTTTCCAGTGTTATCCCATGTTACTCTAAGTATAGCCAAAGCCTTAAAATAATCTACAAGGCCCTATACCAGTGGTTCTTAACCAGAAACAATTTTGTCCCTAGGGAACATGTGGTAGTATCTGAGAACATTTTTGGTCGTCACAAATCAAGGGTGCATGCTACTTACATCTAGTGCAGAGAGCCAAGGATGCTGCTAAATATATTCTACGAGGCACAAGACATCACCCCACAACAAAAAATTATTCAGTCCAAAATGTCAATAGTGCCAAGGTTGAAAATCCCTGCACTATATGGTCTACCCCATCACCTTTTTTAAAAATTTTCATTAATTGTCAGCTCTTAACTTCATCTATAATTCCCCCTAATTCACTCCACTTACTCCAGCTATACTAGGCCTCTTGATGTCCCTAGAATACTATAGGATACACACCCATTTTTGCACCTGCTGCTCCATCTGCCCAGAACACTCCTCCCCTGCATCTGCACTGCTCACTCCCTCAACTCTTTCATTTCTTCACCTCCTATTGCTTCTTAGGTATAAGCAAATTACCTTTGATTTTCAATACCCTTCTGGCTACACTTCAACACTCTAACCTTATCTTAAGGCTGCTTAGCAAAAATCATCTGCTCTAATCAAACCAGTCTCCTTAAGTCTCTCTGAAGCACAATTCACTCAGCCCTACCTTTGTTCCTGCTTTCTCTCTATCTGGAATGCTCTCCCCCCAACCTTTTTTTTTTTTTTTTTTTTTGGTCTGCTGATGTAAGAAAAGATATTATGAAGCAAGAAGAAAACATGGAGATACTGGAAAGACAACTTCCTTCCAAGATATGATGTGGTAGAAATTTGTAATTTTACTGTTTTCCAATGCCTTCTACTTCATTTTGATCACTAGAAAATATAATGATAATGATGAATTATATTGTTGGCTTCACTTGGTAACTATATATCTTATATTTCCTAAAATCTATAACATTCTTCCTCTGGATAGCCTCATGACTTGCATCCTCACCTCCCTTAAATCTATGCTCAGATGTCACCAGTGAGTCCTTCACTAGCTATTCTCTTTAAAATCCTCTCACATGCACACATACATATGTCACCCTTTCCTGCATTTTTTCCTTAGCAATTACCACCTTACATACAATATATGTTATCTCTTTTCCTTGTTTACTGTCTATTTCATCCCACTGGACTGTAAACTCCAAAAGAGCAGGAACATTTGTCTTTTTTGTTCATTGCTATATTGCCAGCTCCTAAAATACTAAGATACACAGCAGTCACTCAAAAAAATTATTGAATGAAGTCAAATTATATTCCTGAGATTAAGTTCTTCATTTATAAAATGTAGATAGTCCAGACCTCAAGTGTTATCAAGCAGTGGTCTTTAACAGAGGTGCATTCCAAAATCATTCCGAGTACTTTCTCATAACATACATAGCCAGGGACCACTTGCTCTAAGAGGACTAGAGTATGACCTGAACAAATACACTTTGAAAGAGCTCCCCAGCGAAATCTAACAATTACTCTCAGATGAGAACCACTGTTGAAACTAAAATTAAACAAAAAATAAAAATCCTAACATCAGTAATAGAAATTTCTGAAGCTCTTTTTGCAACACAGTACATTAAGAAAATAAATTTCTGGCCTTGCATGAGTCTGCATTTCAAAGTCCTATATTTAGACATTAAATCTAACTCTCTAGTAAATCCTACTAGAGATCATGGCCTTCTATCCTTCCAAATCTCTCTCTGATAAAAGCACTAGTGCTACTCAACTCCAGTTTAAAATCCTAGATTCATTTTTATTCATCCCTCTCAATTTTCCACTTACTATTCGTTAGCCTGTACGCTGTTAATTTTCTATAGAAATGTCTTAATATTTTTAAAATTACTATTGTCACCTCCCAAGTTCAGGGTCTTAAAATCCTTATATCTAAATTTATGAAATGGTTTTCTATATGATTTTCCAATTTTCAGTCTAACCTACATGTGGATGGAAATTCTTATGGTAATGTTATTATGTTACTATCCTGCTCAAAAATCTATTCTTCAGCACTCAGTATGTACTACCTCCTAAATGTTGAGTCTTTTTAATCCACATCAAACCCAAAGTTTCTCTAAATTCGTAGAGATGATAAATAGAAATTAACTAGACAGTAATTATTCCCATAAAATGGCTCATTCTTCTTTATTTAGTAGTACATTTGCTTCAGTATTATTTTGTGAATATATATATTCTTTACGACAACTGAATTTTGCCATTTCTCTGGCAATCAGAATTCTAATTCCACTCCCTGGGGTTCTTCACATGTTTTTTAATCTCTCTGAATTGTTCCATGTTCTTTTTTGTGTTATAGTCCTGTCTGGCAGAGCCTTAGCTCTAATAACTACCGAATGACATCCAACTGTATTCTGTATGCCTTTCATGATTTTATCTAGCTCTAACCACAACTCTTAACATCATAATTATAGTCATAAATAGTCTTCATGTGCTCCTCTAGATGGCTCTTTATATACTAACATATTTGAATAAATGACCTCAAAAATAAGGTCAAAATACATTATAACAGAAGCAAAAGAGAACTAAGCCAATAATGCACTTAATCTACATTACTCAATAACAAAGCCTCTAATTCAACAAAAATTCGGCCAGTTTCTTATAACTCATCACTCAGAATGCAGTCAGGGCCTTTTGGAATAAATTAAAGGAAACATAACTCAAATAAAACAAAGAGTCAAGCTAATATGAATAGCCCTTGTTCTGATCACGAATTCCCTAATTCAAATACTATATATAGTATGACAGCATTAATCCTAAGAAGTGATTCATCACGAGACTAAACATGACTGAAACAAGGTAGAACTAGCTTTTTACATTTTATGAAGAAAGAAATCTAAAATGTATTCTTTTAACATATTTAAGGGCAAATGAAAGGATACTCACCATTAAAGCCCTGATAAGTATTCCTGCAAGCAGAGTGTGTGTAATCTACGAAGACACATTTAACACAAAGGAATTAGTACAATACTAGCAAAAATCTGTAATTACAGACCCAACTATTTAAAACAAATACCATTTTTTTAAATGTCATTAACTCAATTACCTGCAAAACTGAGGTATAAATAATTACAACTATTTCATATGAGAAAACATATATCTCTTTCTCTTCACTAACTCCCCAAATGACAGGTTTGTCATCCAAATTAAGGTAATGTAAAAATTAGTTTATAACATCTGGTTTATAAAAACAGCCAAAAGAGAGGATCCAGTACTGATTTATAAAGTAGCAAAAGAAAAGGCAGATTATGTATCAAATAATACAAATGCAAGGACATCTGGGAATTGATTCAATGTAATATATAATTTTTTAAAAGTTACTATTTCTTTTACAACTTAATTTGCTATAAAGATTTCAGAATCTTATTTGAGAAATGCATATGCATATATGTGAATGTGTGTGTGTGCTCTATCAGGGATGAGGCATAACCGAAAACCATACTGGCCAATTTTTCTGTCAAAACTAATTTAACAATTGTTAAATCCTATAATTAATTTTATTAACAAATACCAAAAGGAATCTAATACAATGGGTACAACAGTATACAGCTACACTACACAGGATCAGATTCAGATATATTGTTAGTCAAATTCCATCCCCCAAATAGAGACAGGGGTGAGGAGGGAGCCTGAGTGAGGGAGCATTCTACCGCTGGCTTTGTTTAGAATTTTAGCACTATCACTCACACTGTTTAGAGGTGTAGGTAAAGAGTGATAATAAAAAGCAAATATACCAAGTTTTATTGTTTTTCAATTCTCTACAGAAAATGGATTCCCTCCAGTGGGGAGGGGCCCACTCTCGTTGCTCCTCAACCCTTCACCTTGGTAGCTTCTGCTGCACTCTGAGTGTTGGTACCGTCATAAAATTCTGACATAAAAACAATATTTTAGAGTTTAACTCCCACCTCTGGCACTTCAAATATTCATAGTTTAAAAGTATCTATATCAAAATGTGTCAAAGACCAACTGAAACAAACAGCAGAGTGTGCTACTGTTCATAGCTGACCTTCCTATTTCAAAGTAACTTAAAAGTATCCACAAAAGAGTTATTCCAGACCACTTTCATATACTTAGATTTGGCAGCTTTAACTCTTTGTGGCATGAAATCGAGTCAAAGATCAAAAGATCATTTAGTAAGGCTTACATGCTGAGATCACATGTTAAAGATAAATTTTTTTGGTTGGGTTAAGAGGCTTACAACTAGTGGTTAGTGAACTGGTTTTACTGAGAAATGCCTGGTTACTCGAGATTAAATGTAGTTTAATCATTTAAGCCCGTTTCACATATCCCTAATGCTGTCATTACACACTCATTTAATCTTGACGCCAATTTCTATCAAAGTTGGACAAGATCTGAAGACAAGGTGAAGACCTAATTTATTTTACTTTGAGACTGTGTGAAAAGGGTTAAAGAACTGGTGTGAGAGACGGCTGAAAAGTATTACTAAAATACAATTTAATCAGTTAATCCAATCAAGGTAGCTTTGGACAGGTCTGAATTTGAAGGGCATGTGATGTTATGCCGGAATTCTAACTTTAGTCCCATTCATATACACAATCCAGAGAAAAATACTTTGGTTTTGAGATATTTCAAATTAGGGGTTATCAACCACGTAGGTAATTGTGGTGGGTAAATATCCCAGTTTGTTAACCAGAAATGTCTTACTTCCCATTCTGTATAGATACACTTATCACTTGGAGACGCCCTTTAAACTCACTTAAACTAAGACAACCAGAACTATCGCTTTGAACAAGACTGAAAATTGTCACTGGGGTTGAGGATCTACTAAATGGGCGATCTGGGTCACTGCCGTGTGGGGCGAATGCGAGCTGACGCAGAGGAGGCCCCACTCGGCCCCTCTGTCCGAGACCGGGAAGTGAGAGGCGTCGGGGCAATTCTCATGCACCGGGGCCGGGGCGAGTCCAGAGCCCGAGTCCGGAGGCCGTCGCGCTCGGGGCGCGTTCTTCTCCGCAGCCTCTAGGCCGGCACGGAACTCCCAGGTCCCCGGCGACAGCGGGCGGGATCGGAGCGCGCGGGTCCCCACAGAGGCCGACTCTGGTCACTGGGCCCGCCGCCGACGGGCGGGCGGGCGGCCTCCGGGCCCGCAGAACAAAGCCCACACGGCCATCTTGAGACGGTAAACAGACCCCCAGCGCAGGCCACCCCATCTCCCGCCCAGCACGGCGACAAGCCAGAGGCGGCGCTTACCGTCCTCGAAGTCCATGGCGGAGGCTCCGGGCCGACCGCCTCGGCGGAGCTAGGTAGGCTGAGAATGGGCCGGCAGCGAGCGTCCGCGACCCGCGATCCCACACGACCAGTACGCACAAGCGAGAGTGGCGCTACCGGCCGGGGAGCCGCAGGCCACGGTGAGGTTGGAGGGCGGGGCCGGCCGGTGCTGCCGGCCGCCGTAGCGCGGCCTGCGATTGGCTGGCGAGGGCTAGTGGGCAGGCCCTCGAGTGGGGGCGGGAAGCAGGATCCGCTGTCACGCTCCCAGGTGCTGACTCTTTTGGAGACGCCAAGGGGAAGGAAGGTGAAAAAAGGAGCGCCAAAACCTAATTAGGGCCGCGGGAAAGCGTGCTGGGTGTTCTGGAAGGTCAAGCTGCAGCCCGCCATGTTTGATCCTGGCAAGAGAGAAAGGATCTGGTTGGAATACCTTACTCTTGCCCAAACTAATAGATCACGTGCCGACCTTTTGCTTTTTATTGGCTGATCAGAAAATGTTACACTACCCGGAGTTTCTGCCGTGGAGACCTAGAAGTCCGGAACGATTTTTAGAACTGTGACCAGAGGAGAACAGATTGCTAAATAGGAAATAATTATGAGAATCATTCGAAACAGACTATTATCAAGATCTGAATTTTAAGGTGCAAAATAAAAGTATAAAAGTTCACAGACGGGAGATTTGTGGCAGTAGTCATCCAGAACTTGACGACCACGTAAAATACACGCACATACTGGCATTGTATTATTGCTACTTTGGAAATAGTGTAGGGGACAGTGGGCAAAATTACCCAGAGGGCAACATAGTCATTCTGACCCTGGAGCAGCTTGAACTCCAGGTTAAATTTTTTTTTTTTTTTTTTTTTTTTTTTTTTTGCAAATGGTGTCAACAATTAATTCATCACAGGATAGGAAACCATGAATCGAACCATTTTCTCTTCAGGGTTCAACCAGTTGCTGAAACCAAGTTCCAAGAAGGCAGCCTCTGGAAATAGGATTGGAGGAAAAACTCACAGATATACTATGTGTCTATTGTAGCCCCAGATCTGGGCAGGCCATTGTTTCTTCCTCATCACTTTCCTTCTGCACCCTGATTAATTCACCGAGTTCTCCATCCTTTTCTTATTTTCTTCTTTTTTTCTCCTATACCTGTTTTCTATTCACTTGACCTGAATGTGTTAAAAACTGAACTCATAATTTCCCTCTTCAAACCAGCTCATCTTCTTTTACTCTTTCATCTCTGTTAGTGACATCATGAGCAGCCACTCACTAATCCCAGCCAGAAGCCTGCCATTCATCCAGTCAAGACTTAGGCCTCCTCCACCTTCCCACCCCCAATCCACACTGAAGTCTTTCATCTGCTTATCACCTCCTAACATTTCTTAAACTTGCTCCCTCTTCTTCATCCCCACTGCTACTACCTGAGTTAGACTCTCATTTCTTTCCCAAACTATTGCCTTAGCTGCCTAATTAATTTCTCTGCCCTTCACCTTGATGTTCCTAGGCTTCTCAGAACTGCAGTGAACATGTCATCATGTGTCTCTAACATGGATCAGGTCAAGGCAAGATCCTTAACTTAGAGCACACCCAGTAGGATCTGGTCACTGCCTGACCCACCATCTTGTTGCATTTTCCCCTCCTCCTCACTCCGATACTCTCCCTTTGGGTTAGCAATTTAAGCTACTTACAGTTCCAAAAATACCCCTTTGCTTTTTCATGCCTCTGAACTTTTGCTTATGTTCTTCCCTCTGCTGGGAACACTACCTGGTTAACCCTGCTCAGCCTCAAAACTCAACTCAGGATTCACTTCCTCTAAGAAATGTTCCCAGATCCCATCCCCACTCCCTAGGCAGGTTTTTCTCAAATGGTAATGTGTATATGATTCAGCTAGGGATCTCGTTAAAACTCAGATTCATATTCACTCAGTCTGGGTTGGAGCCAGAGAGTTTGCATTTCTCATAAGTTTCCAGGAGAGGCTGCTTGCTAGTGGTCGAACATACTTGCAGTAGCAAGGCCTGAGCTCCATTAAAAGCCCCTACTCTGAGTTCCCTGGCCTAACCTCTGTTATAACACTGTCTTTCCTGCATTAAATACTCTGCTTGGCTTTATGTCTCTCCACACTAAAAGCACTTTGAGATTAAAACCAAATCTTTTTTATCCTAAGTTCCAAGTGTATATGTTAACCAAGTAAAACTGAGCTCTTCCTGACATTTTTAACTTCTTTTTTTCTTGTTATCCACGCCACCCCCCCACCTTCCACCCTCACCTGCCACCTACCCCAATTAACTTTCTGGCAAAAGAATGAATTTGTAACCTGAGATCTTTTAGTCTAGGCATGACTGGAAGGAAATAAACATTGGGGCATTGTTTGTATTTCTCTCTCTCTCTCTCTCTCTCTCTCTCTCTCTCTCACACACACACACACACACACACACACACACACACAAACCTTTCTTCCCTGAAAGAGAAACTGCCAAAGAACAACAAACTCCAGAAAAGACCTTGCCTTGGCACAAATGCATGGAGAGCCAGCATATACAGGTCACTTCTCACCTTCCTTCCTGTTTCCCAAATAGAAAGAGTTTTTTAGAGACAGTTGGCCTACCCCAGAGACACCACATAATACCTGATAGTCCATCAGGCTGTCCTCTAATTTGTTTATTGAACAAATAATTAATTGAGGACCAACTATGTACCAAATATGGTTTTTTTACTTTACTGTTTTTGCTTTCCTACCCCCTCAAAATCTAGCCAGGCTACCCTACCTGTTCCCAGTTTGTTAGGCTTAGATATTTACCTTGAGGGGCCAATGTTTTGTACAAATTCTTATACCACTTCATTTTCCACATATTTAGTAGTAGCTGGCAAGTTAGTAAATGCCAGACCAGCGAAGTCCTTTGGGAAGAAGACAATGGGGCTCTTTAAGTGCAGAAGTAAAAGGAAGGGGTGGGCTGACGCCTGGAGAAGACTGCAGGGAGAAGGAAGAAATGAGGGGTTACACACAGGACCTGACCTGAGGGGCTCTCAGAGAACCTGAGATCTAAAATAGGACTCCCTGAGGACCCAGACCCTTTGTTCCACACCTCCTAACACTCTGCCTACATACCTTCTGCTCCAGCTGCTACCTGAACCATCTGCTGTTCCCCAAACAAGCCATGTATTTTGACATTTCTATGCCTTTACTTATCCTGTTCCCTCTGCTTCTATTGTGTTTCACCTTCTCCTCTGCCATTCTTCAAGGTTTATTATCAATGAACCTCTTTTTAAAACTCTATCTAAGCTCTTAGAATTCTCTTCCCTCCAAGTTACCCTAATAGCAGTTATCACAGTTGAATTCATGTTATATTTAGAGTTAGTTATATCTTTGTCTAGCACCTTGTTCATATTCCTTAGGTACCACTGCTTTCTATCACTTTATGTGGACAGTATGTAGGCACATTGCCACTATTTATTAAAAGGGAAGAGCATTAGCCAAAATGCCAATGAAGAAAAGACTTAATCAGACTGAAATTGGGTACACAGAGCTTCAACTGCACAAAACCACAGCATCCTACAATTACTTTGGAGAGAAGCGACAAGTAGGGTTACAAAGCAGAGTTCTAATTTCACAATGTTTTCCTAATTTGCTCCAAGTAATTCTTCCTCCTCATGTTCTTTAGGGAAATCATAAATATGTAGAGAGGGAACTCAAGAACTAAGAATTACTATTTTATAGCAAAGTGGCCAAACTTAACATAAAGTAATTCATACTGAGCCCTCTGATGACTTTATCAAAAGAGAAGTGGTTATAGAGCCACAAAAATGGAAATCTGCTGAAAACAGCTGGTGTGACAGCACTGATGGATGTGTTTCATACATATGGAACGATGTCTGTCCCTCCCTGATTTTAATATGTAGCTTCAAAAAGATGCAGGTGTGTCTAAAGGAAATAGCAATTAAAATAATAACTAACCTTTATTAAGCCCTATATTTTAATAAATGTTCCAAAGCTCTTTACATGTCTTAACTCATTTTTTCTTCCCAATAAACCTATGATGGAAGTACGGCTACAACCTCCACTTTAATGATAAGAAAACTGAGATCCAGAGAGGTAAAGTTACTTGTCCAAGGTCACACAGCTAAAGAAAGACTAGAACCAAGATTTCAACCCAGGTAGAGTCCAAGCTTGAATTCCTATCATTCTGAAGTACCTATTGTGTTTTACTGAGCAGCTATTGTGTTCCAGAAGTTTTGATAGATATTTTACATACCTCATTTCTAATCTTTACAAAAAAGTAGGTTACATGCTTTTCCAAATAGGAAAATTAAAGATAAAGTTACTCATCCAAGACCACACAACTGCTGGTTCAATATGCATGATAAATATTATATAGTCATGCTTAAGTTTTGGGTGTATGGAATCAACCTTGTAAATCCAATATTATCAACAGGGTCTAAGGTTAAAAGAAAAATGACTTAACTAATTTATAGATCATCTTGCATAATTACACATAATGTAGTCAAAGAGACTACATACCAAAAGAAGTAGTGATCATGAATGTGTTAGAGATTCCCCATTTTGTCCTGTGCTTTAGGCCTTCCTCAAATTAGAAAAATTTGATTAATTTTATATGTATTTCCTTCCCAAAAAAGCAAGGTAAAATTCCAGTGTGCTTTCAAAATGTAATAGTTACCTTCCTTCCTTAGGTACATATTATATAAAGTAGTATACATTTCTAGAATATTGTATTTATTCCTTTATTATAGGGGCTCAATTAAATCTCTGCATTATTGCCACTCATGTTATCTTATTAATGTGTTATAGCCCAACATAAATTTTAATTTATAATTTTTCATTTTAATTTAATTGAGAGCAAACTGTCTGTGACATCCGTCAAGCCCACTGAATGGAGAATCAATTTGGAAGAAAGGGAAGGTGTCCCCTTTCTTTCTGGCTCTGCTGTGTGTGTCTCTCCCAAAGTTGCAGGCTTCATTGAAGAGGATGATTTTCCTAGATAGAGAAGGACAAGGATCTACAAGGAGTCAGGTTCTTCTGCTGGAATATCCAAGGCTTGTTTAGTATGTTATTCCACCTAACTGTGTCACTCGGTGAATATTTCATCTTTGTGTCTCCTGCCTCCTAGCACACCGTACCTGGTGCATGGTAGACTCTTTAAAATGTTCATGGAATGAATAAAAAGGAAACAGACTCAAAGTCATATCCTGTATTTAAATAGCTTCCATTCTACATTGCAGCAACATATATAAATAAAAAAAACAGGTATACAAAATTTTAAACATGCACACATACAATCTAATCCCCTCCTTTAGAGTCCTTGCCGACCACATACGTAGTTTACAAACAGAAAAGGGCACAGTTCTAGTATAGCCAGTAGAGGGCACCACATACCAAATATAGATAATATTTGGCTATAGAACATGCTCTAGTTCCCACTGGTCTGAGTGTTCTAAATGGACACAGGGTGAAGAATATTCCTGTGGGCTTGTGCTCTGCAGATACCTTAATTTCTATTTTGGTTCAAATTTCTAATTTGCATAAATTTTCCTCTTTGCCTCATTTCACTAGATTTCATTTTTAGAGCTGACTTTTAAAGCATGAAACAATAGAAAATGCTTATTATATTGGTGTGAAAAGCGACATACAAAATTGTATTTGGAATCTGATGTTTTTTAAAAAGACAAAGTGTAAAAATAAAATGTAAATAAAAGTTCCAAAACATGAACAAGTGATTTTATTTGTGATGATTTTTATGTATACAAAGGCATGCATATTTCCTCTTCTATAGTCTCCAAATTTCTTGAGTACTTTCATGTACTCAAGAAATTATATATACATATATATATTTGATTCAAAACAACATGTAATATTCATTAACAATTAATGTTTATTAAAAACTTTCATTAGCCAAATATTGCATTCATTCTCTTTGTAGATATAGTTATTGAGGAAAAGGGAAGGAGCTTCTACTGGCCTTTTAAGTCAGGGATTCTCAAGCCTCATGCTATTCTAGAATCATCTAGGGCACTTTTAAGAAGTGTCAATACTCAGGCCTCATATTAGGGATTCTGATTTAATGATGAACCCAAAACTGTTACCAATGTTTAACTATATTCAAGATACTCACAAGATCTGCCATTGAAATAAATTCTCCTCATTTCTGCTGGAATATCCGTCTTGAGAAAATGTGGAGTCTAGGAAAAAAACTTTAGAGATTGAATAACCATTCATTAACCAATCAATCCAAGTGTGAGAAATGATCTAACAACTATCCTTGAATCAGGCTGGTCCATCTTACAGCTCTAAAAGCTGGCTTGTTTCCAATTCGCCCTCTAACTACCCTGCAGCCCTTGGGAGGTAATTAGCTAATGATAGTAAAGGGCTTTTAAACTAAAACATGTTGTATAAATGCTAAACACAGGAAACACACAGAGGATTTCCACTAACTGCCAATGCTTTTCAACCAGAGACAGTTTATGCGTATTTCAGCCGATTTCTCCTTTGCATCGGAAATCTTCCTAATCTTTATTCCAAGGAAACAAAACGAATTCTTTTTTTTAATGCCTTTCCTACAATCAAAGACCTAAGATCACCCCTACTCTATTAGAAGTGAGGTTCCTGCCTCAACAAACCACCCTAAGGTAGTGTGGTTTGTGTTAATGAAGTTTAGGCAGTTGGCTGGTTTGCTTGGGTTCCTGAAGGCCAGTACTACACAAAATAGGTCATAGTAGGTGATCCAATATGAGTCCTAGCATATAATATAATTTGTGCACATGGTAATAAATCAAATAATATGAAAGAGCTTCCAATGAAAAGCATCAGCCCTTCCCCTTCTCCTTGCTCAGTTTCAGTTTCCTCTACAGAAGAAAACTCTGATTTCATCTGGGGTGAGAACATTTGATGTTGATCTCCACTGCACTCTGTATCTCTCTTCTTGGATTACCAACTAGTCAATATCAATTAATTCCACACTATGAAAGTGAGCATGTATTTCATACTACCATCTCTTCCCAATGTTTAATAGCAATGACAGTATTTTATTTCCTCTATTGGAACTAAACGTTAATATTTTTAAATGAGGACTAAAATTGCTATTTCTTTTTCATAGAGTATCTGTAGATTTCTTATTCTATAAAATGAAGGCATTGGCCCTCTTTTCCATTCCTCCACTTTCCCTCTCCTTTTCATTTTTGTCAGCAACATTTTACTACTAACAAATTGTTAATATTTACATTCTATACTGCAACCATAAAAAAAATACTTCCCTACTTATCTATAGGCTGACTTTATACTCCCTTCCAAATAGTACAGTATGAAAAGGTTGAGATGGGACTTCATATTGGAGAAATCTGGCAAAATGTTGCCTCAATCAGGTTATCAAAATCAACTAGAATGTTAAGTCATGTCGACAGTATGTAGCCTTGATTTGAAGTGACTAAAATGGCATTTTCCTTTTGTGGTCTTCCCTACAAAACCCATAACCTCAGTCTAATCATAAGAAAAATATCAGACAAGTCTCGAACAAGGGACATTCTACAAAATACTTCCCCAGCACTCTTCAAAATTGTCAAGATCATCAAAAACAAAGAAAATCTGAGAAATTGTTATAGTCAAGAAGAGTCTAAGGAGACGGGATGACTAAAGGTAATGTGGTATCCTGAATGAGATCTTGGAATAGAAGACATTAGGTATAAACTAAAGAAGTCTGCATAAAGTATAGACTTTAGTCAATGATAACATATCGATACTCTTCCATTAATTGCACCAAATGGACGGTACTTTTTTACATAAGATGTTAATAATAGGGGAACTCTCTGCAGTATCTTTATAACTTTTCTGTAAATCTAGAACTGTACTAAAAAAATAAAGTTTATTAAAATATTAAAAAATGGAAACAAGCCAATACCACATATACTTTATTATGATCAATATAAACATTATCCAGTGTTAATATGCTAGGATGACATTTTTCCATGGACCCAATGTTATAACCCCTGGGTCTCTCAAATGCGGCAATTTCTAGCATCAAGGTCAAGTAGATCGCCTTTCTTAAACTCTATTAACTGCTTGTATTCATGCCTGGTTGTAGTTTGCTTCATGTGTTGAAATCTCCATTCCATTGGTTTCTACACCTTCCCATCACACACTTTTTTTTTTGTACTTGTTTACTTTTATTTTAGCAAAGTCCTAGTGGAGAGGTAAGGCTCACTCTCCTGTCTTTCCATACAGTTTCATTATCAATCCTTACTAAGAGTGAACTAGCTGAGATCTGGCTCAAAGGACGGAAAAGTCTATAGTGTCATACTCTGGCCAATATATAGTTCTTAAAGAGAAAAAAGTAGTATATCTGACTAATCGATAGCCTTACTGTCACCTGATCTTTCTAGAAGCACATTATTCTGATCAAGCCAATCATCTCATATTCATTTTTAAAGAAACGCATAATTGTAGAAAAATGAGCTATTTTAAAAGAATCTTTTAAATCTTTTTAACCTAGCCCTACAAAAAGCACATGTTACTTTGCATTTTCTTGGTTGAGACAAGTGGTCTAAAAGAATCACAGATGAGAGTTACAGTTGTCAAGTTTCGAAAGGCATTCCCAGATCATCTAGCTCTAATCCAAACCCCCAACTTTTCACGTGAGGACAAGACCTAATGAAGTGAAGGTACTTATCCAAGGCCACTCAATTAATAAGTAGGAGCAAGAGAACTAAAAAATGAGTAAGTTTAACCCAAGGAGCTTTCTGATACGCACCTCGCCCTGAGTCTTAAATACTGGTTTTCTTCTTATTTCTCTAGGCTGTCCTCTCCAACCACATCCTTTTCAGCAGCTCTAAAAAGAGGTTAGAACTCTGTATACCACTCTATAGAAAGAAGGATGGGATGGAGTAAGTGCGGAGAACTGCGTTTAGGAAAGGGTCTGTCCTTGCATTTTCCAGGGATCCCAGACACTTGCCCTGGCTGGGATCAGTAAACAAAACTCACTAACTCTGGGGACTTATCATTCCCCCTTTACTTCTTCCTTTACCCTAAACCTGCCTGGGAGAAGGAGAACACAGATGGCATGGTCTGGCTCTAGCTGTTTTGACAAAATACATGAGCTGGCCCTAGGAATTAATGATCGCTCTTATAGCATGTAGCAGAAGTTTCTGTTTAGATAGTACACTATTGTCCCCAAAGTTTTCTTATCACCTAAATATTCCTTCTGATACAAATTATTTTAAAAGCCCATAATTTTATGATGTTTAGTTTAGTAATAACATGAGGCAAAGAGATTTTTTTCCATACGTTTCATTTCTTTGTTATTTTTTGCTTCAGGAACCTAGAGAGGAGAAAGAAATATGTTCGCAGTACATTTGACTGTTTGTTTAATTTTCAAAGCACAAAGTAATGAGGAAGAGGTCCTATTCCATGTGCTACAATTGGCAACTGTTGGTGTACTTCTAAAGGATGTAACTGGAGAGCCTAATAACAAAGCCATATTCAACCATCGAAAACCATGGCACTAATTAATATGCTATAACAATTCCTCTGAATCCCATGTTTCAGATGCACCATTCCTTCCTAGGAGCCAGCTCCGTGATACACTGAGACTTTACCTCAGCATGCCTCCACTGATTCTCATTAATTTATTTGAAAATGAAGGAGGACAGCTGTGATTCAGCAAAATGTCTTTATTACGAGGGAGAGCCCTCGTCTCGCTTAGCAACTTCTCTCTATTCTTCTAGATTCTTGTCTTCTGAGCTACATCTTGCCAGAAAGGTAGAGGGTTCAATATTAGAAATTTCTAATTTTTTGCTTAAGAATATTGGCAAACGTGAGTTTAAAAAGGAAGTCCCTACAAAAGAAAAAAAAATTATTTTTGAGGCTGAAATGAATATTAGAAATTCTCAAAATGTTGGTTTCACCCTCAAAACCAACAAAGGCCTAAATAAGGATGATGAGGTAGCCACATAAAAGCTATATAAAAATAAAAATATGTGGTTGAGATGCAATAGCTGGTTATCATAAACCTATTAATAGCATAGAAATTCTATTAATGAGTGTTAAATATTGGTGTTAAAAATGTTGGGGAACATGTTAGGAGATTAGCATATAGACTGGGTAGTAAATAATCTTAGGGTGCAACAATTTAGTTACATTGTTAGGTTAGTCATATCATTGATATATAACACATCTCTTTTAATGAACCAAAGAAAATTCACAGAATGAGTGAAATGTGGGTTATAATTAAAGTATATCAGCACATATACATCTAGAGTCTGGATCCTAGCTTTGGAGTAAGTTGAGTGAACTTGAACAGTTTCTTCATCTATAAAGTGGGGATAACAATGATGGCCAATTCATAGGGTCATTGCTATGAGGATTAGATGAAACAATCCATTTAGCACAGTGCTTGACACATAGTAGTCATTAATACATGTTTCATGATTACTCTTTAAAAACTTTTGTAGATTACTCATTTGTAGAAAAATATTCTGATGTAAATGGTGAGCAGAGATCTGATGTATTCCTTTTTTTCTGCATTTCCCAGTTGAGTCACATTTTTAAAAAGGGTTTAAGATGGCATTTAAATTTCAAAGTCACTGCATGAGGATACATAAATATAGGAAATTCTGTTACTCATGGCAAAAAGAAAAAGGGGTGTTTTATTAATCCAATAATTTGATTAAAATTCAGTTAGTTTCTAAGGAATTGAATATTGTATAACTCAATGCAAAAATAACACTAAGCTATTTAATAGCACTATTTAATCTTTTTTTTTCTGTTGATGTTTCAAAAAATAATTTATGAACTTATTAAAACTAAAGACATTTGCCCTTTAGAAAACACCATTAAGAAAATTAAAAGGCAAGACACAGATTTGGAAAAAAAATTTGCAATGCACACATATGACAAAGGACTTGTATCTAGAATATAGAGAGAGCTCTTGCAATGCAGTAATAAGAAGACAATCTAATTTTTTTAAATGTGCAACACATTTTAACAGATACATCATAAAATAAGATATACCAATGGCCAAAAGCTCCTGAAAATATGCTCAACATCATTAGTCATCAGGAAAATACAAATTAAACAGTAATGATGTACTATTATTCTTTGAGAATAATACAAGAAGGGCAAACAAGGGAAGACGGGAGTAATGAAAGAGATGACTCTTTTCATAGTTCCCCAATAGAATGGCTAAAATTAGAAAGACTAACAAGTCAAGTATTGACAAAAATATAGAGTAGCTGGAACTCTACCACTGGTAGGAATGTAAAATGGTACAACTACTTTAAAAAACAGTTTGGCAGTTTCTTATAAAGTTCAGACTCAAAACGAATGAAAACATATATCCACACAAGGACTTTTATACAATGTTCATAGCCACTATATTCATAATAGCCTAAAATTGGAAAAAATCCACATCAACATGTGAATGAAAAACAAATCATGGTGCATCTAAACAATGGAATACTACTCAGCAATAAAAAGAAAAGAACTGCTGATGCAGATGACTATATAGGTGTATCTCAAAAACATTACGCCAGACTCAAAACAAGTACATACTATATAATTCCACTTTTATGAAATTCCAGAAAATATAAACTCACCTACAGTAACAGATTAATTGCCTGGGGTCAAGGTGGGGGTGATTATAAAGGGGCATGAGGACATGTTTTGAGGTGATAGAAAGGTCCTCTAGCTTGATTGTTGTAACAGTTACATGGGTAGATAATTGTCAAAATTGGAATTGTATACTTTTAATGAGTTCAGTTTATTATATGTAAGCTGTATTTCAATAAAGTTAATTGTACAAAGAAGCAAGGATACGGTTTATCTTTAAAAATATAATCAAAGAAGTGCTAAAATGTCATTGCAGAATTAGTAATAATAGCAAAGAATAGGAATCAACTTAAATATTTATTAACAGATATTTAGTAAAATCAATTATGATGAATCTATACTATAGAACACTGTGCAGCCATTTAAAAAACTGAGGTAGTTCTGTATGTTTGATATGGATGTATATGACACGTAAAGTGAAAAGGTAGGTCACTCAGCAGTATGCATAGTATGATCTCATTTGCATAAATATATTCCATATACACATGTATATTTATATGCACAAAAATTTCTGAGGGGTCTACACTGGTCTACTGAGTGTTTAACTTTGGGGTAACTATGGGGTGAGACACTTATGAAAGCACTTTTCATTTTCCCATTTTTTAATTTTGAGTCTTTATAATTAGCTAGTTTTACATGCATAATCAGCAGAAATGATAGTGACATTTCTGTGGTGAAAGGCAGCTGGGGGTGGCCTGGAATGCCAACCATTTTGTCCTCTCCAAGTGGAGGAATGCTAATTAATGGGGATTTCTAGTTAACTTGATACTGATAAGTATGGATTTACTCTACATTTGAAAAGGAAAACACTCTGCTCACTTTTTCCACCAATTGCTTCTCAGCCTTTTGGCTAAGATCAAAGTGTAGTATCAGTTCTTCCAACAACTGGCTAAAGAAAGTATGTCACTGAATTTGTGGAAGGAAAAATAGAACGACCAAACTTGGCAACGCAGGTTTTCATGCTAACCACTTTCTCTATCTCTCCCCCAAAATGAGTCAATATCTTTTTGTCTGGGCAAGAAACTCTGAGAGCACCTGCCTCTGCCACAGTTTGTGATGACACCCTGAGGATAAAGCTGATAAAGAGCACTGCAACACAGCTTTCTCCACAGATCCTTGGAATCCTCAGGAAGTGACTATTTTGACAATCCAAAATGTTCAGATGAAACATCCAAGGTTCCCCTTACATAAGAGACAACCTCAGGGCAATCCTGAGAAACAAGCTCAGTGTTGTCTTGTTCTCAGAAGAGACTTTCAAAATCCTGTCACCTTCATGCATCTTCTTGACTCTGCAATTAAATATTCTCTTACTGTTTCCCACAGTTTCCCAAGTCTAGACGCTGTAATTATCATGACGATTTCTCCAATGTTCTAATTAACAGAGAATGAAAAGCTCAAGAAGAGAAAAGCCGGGACCCCAGGGCCTGAAGTGAGTAGTCTTATCTGTCAATGCCAGTGAGGGAATTAGGCAAATATAGAGGAAAATGAGTCATCTCTTTCCCCACTTCCCTATCTTCCCTTGCTTGCCCTTCCTGTTTTCTTCTCAAAGGAACATATCAACATTTCGCTTCTACTTCTCCTGCTCCCCTATTTAATCTTTCTAACCCACATGGCTCTGCACAGGCCCATCTTGGCCAGCAGAATTCAATAAACTGTCTCTGCTGCACCAAGACATTGGTTTGCAGCTTATTTTAGAAAACTTTGTTTCTATGAATAAATTATAAATTTGGGAGTGGGAGGAGAATGTTTCAGTATATTTTTACATGACCACCTATATGCGAACAACCTGAAACTACTTAAATAGTGCCCAGGTTGCTGATTTGGGACAGGAGGCCTGGTAAAAACATATCTCTGCAGCCTCTCTCTCTCTCTCTTTCTCTCATGTTTTAAGTAGGGATCTGGTGAGCTTAACAGCAAAGCCACTGTATTTGGTCCAGTGCTCCACACTCATTCAGCTACCTCAGCAGTGAGTCAAGAAATTCCAGGGAAGCCCAGGTGCAGCTCTGCCCAAGTCAGGGCCACTATTCATACAAAGAGCTTGATATTTACAGGCAGCTGCGGGTGTTTAGCTAAGGGCTGAATTTCCCTAGCAGTTTACTTCTGTGGGTTGAGCCACCAGGCCTTCTGGGGAACTTACACCCAGTATCTTATTACGTCTGCCTACTTACTGTCACCTCTTTTCAATTCTGATTTTCTCTTCTTTTCTTTTTTTTTTTTTTTTTTTAGTTTCCGATCTACTTTTCTCTTTGTCTTTAAAGAGATTTGGAGATGTTAGCGATGAAAAGAGGGCCATCAGCAGAGGGGAGGAGAGGCTCTGAACAGATAAAAGAGGTTTCTGTATTCTCTGTCACTCTTTTTACCCACACACTCTCACACACACAGCAAGCACTCAGAACTCTGTGAGACACTGAGGACCAGGGCTCCTGCCTAGCTACCCACTGGACATCTCATGGTATGGACCATGAGAGAGACAAAGAAAACTGCCAGTTCCCTGCGCTGCCTCGACCCCTGACAGCTAGCATACCCCTGAAGATTCCTGGCTCCTGGTACATCTCCAGACTACTTGTTCACTGTCACCATTCTCTTTCTAGATAAATGGCTAGCCTTTCTGAGAAGGCAGATGGGTCAAAATGACTTGAGGTTATCCCTTTCTGATAATAATATCATTAGTACAATATTTAACAGTTTACAAAGCCCTTTCGCTTATACATTATCTTATTTAAGTCTCACTACAACTCTGTGAAATAGGTTTCATGATTATCCCCTGTTTATAGGTAGGGGAATCTGAATGCTGACTGATCAAGCAAAGCAGGCATGTGATGGCTTTGGGACTGAGTGTAAATGCAAGTTCCAAAAACTGTTTTCTAACAACTATTTTTAATATAAATTGCCTTGTCCATAGTCCCCTGAATCAGGAAAATTGCATTAGGCTGGTGTCTGTGCATCAGTGACCACTGAGTGGACTGGAGGTGGGCACCTGGCCTTAGGCAACCTGTCTATCAGTTGGCTAATGGCTCATGAAATGCCTTAGGCAAAGAACTCTACCCAAAGGAGCAATGTCAATGAACAAAGTCATTTGGACTAGCTTTCTCTGGCATTTGGTTTGAGGAATTGGTCTGTTAACAGAGAGGAAAATAGAGTGAACACATTACAGAAGAAAAGCAGAAAGATCACAAGAGGGAGATGGTATGGACCATGAGAGAGATGAAGGGAACTGCCTGTCCCCTGAGCTGTCTCGATTCCTGACAGCTTTCTGGTTCTAGTTTTAGATCTGTGATAAATCCTCTCTTTCCTAGATGGCCTCAGTGTATCTCTGCTCCTTGAAACCAAAGGAAGCTTTCCACTTTCCACTCTGCCATAATCTTTGCTGACTTACCCCAAGCAGTGTCTCCTGTCAGGTACCCGAAAGGAGAAGAGATGCGGCAAGCAACTCTTTCAAATCCCACTGCGGAAGGTGGCTGTTCTTATTTCCAGATTTTCTGCTGCTCTCCTTTGCCCCCTGACTACAAGTCAAGGATCTTGCCAAGCCAACAAGCTCCATTCATTTCAGTCTCCCCAGTTCAACTGGTGAGGCAGACAATACCCAGAACACTCCACTGAATACAAGAGGCCTCCTGGCTCTTTGAAGATCTATTTTATAAGGATCAAAATATTGGAATCAGAGAAAGTAATCCATTATAAGGTAAACACGCAGTTTTTATTTAAATTCTGACATTGTATTCCAAGGGGGAAAGAGTCTTACAAACAAAAGGGCAGATATTTTTAGTAAGAAAATACTTTTGAAATTATACTACAGAACAATGTAATTGCCTTAGATAATCTGTTTTGTAAATACCTCTCTATGACTAAAAGATGTAATATTTGGAGAAAGGGAGACAGCTGGAGGAATTTTCTATCTCAAGAAAAGACGTTCCTCTGGAGGATATATTTTCCATTCATCTAGATCTTATAAAAGAAAGTGTATTCTAACACACTACCTGAAACTAGTTTTTGTAATTTTTCTTTTTTCTCTTCACTTTTTTCTTTTCTTTTTCCTTCAGATATAGTTTTTTAAAAAGTTAATCTCCATCATTTTTATTGTGTTCAGATGTTGGAAGGAGCCACTCTCTACATATATCTTACCTGTCTTAACATGAAGCACTGGAGTACGTGCCCCAGGTGTTTAAATCAGGGCACTTTAAAAGGTAGCTGCCTCTGCAACCCCAAGTACAATAGTCTAGAAAAATAAAATATGACTCAGCTTGAATTTGTGGTAATACCTAGTGTTTCCAACCAGGTGTATTCTGACATGAAGCAGAAAATAGAAAGCATCTGCAATCCTTCAAAACCAAGGTATAAATTGCCAAGCTCTTATTTTTCATTACCAAGGCAGTAGGGCAATGAATAAATTAATTAGGGATGTGTTTAGTAGCAAATAAAAACAACAGGGGGAAAACAAAAACACCTAAAACACCTAAGAGTAAAAGATTCAGCAGACTCTCAGAATAGTTAAGTCAGGGCTGACACGGCAGCTTGACATGAACCACAAGAGATCCAGGCCCTTTCTTTAAGATTCAACATCCTCAGCAAGTGGCTTTCCTCCCCACGGTCACAAGAGCACAAAATGGCTGCTGAACTTCGAGTTCAAACATTCAGATTCAAGGAAAGAAGGAAGAAGTGGGGAGGGGGAAAGAGGCAAAAAAGAGTGCCAAGTGAAACTTTCTCTTTAAAAAAGTTCTTCCCAAAAGCCCACCCAATAATTTCTGCTGTTTGGCTAAAACTGGGCCGAATGACCAACCATTCCAGCAGAGCAGTCTGGGCAATAAGGTAAAAGACTTTTGGTAAGCCAGCCTCCCAGTATCTATCTTAGACGGAAGAGTAGGGGAGAGGAAATGCCCTAAAGTCACCCACTGAAATAGGAAGCTTATCCCCTTGAAGATAAATGTCTCATTTTAGACAACGCAGTACATAAACAGCTTTCTGGTTAGTGTCCAGTGTTCTCTCTGAACAACTTGGCTACAGCCAGGCAGAATAAAGATGCTTTCTGAGAAAGAATCTACAGGAAAGAAGGCATTATCTGAACCAGAGACGGCCTGACTGAAGAAAGCTTCACACACCTCTGCTTGGCTTACTGCTACCTGATTATTCAAGTCTCAGTAGATATAGCAATTCCTTCAGAAGGCCTACCTTGATTTTTTTATATTAAATTATATGTCTTTAGTAAATACTGCCAGGTAACCTTGAAGTTATCTCTCATAACATCTCTCTCTTTCTCATTTTTAAGGCTTATCTGATGTCTTCTTTTCCCACTAGACATGGAATTTCTCTGAGAATAGAGTCTATATCTATCATGCATACTGATATTTCCAGAACACTTAGCACAACATCATGTATACATAATAGGTGTTCAGTAAATGAATGGAATGAAACTCATCTGGCTCTCCTACTAATATGTTGTTCTCCTTTGTAAGTTATTACATTTATCATCTGGTTTCCCCTACTTAACTATTAGCTTTATGAGAGCAGGGAGTAAGTCATTTTGATTCACTAATGTATCACAAGCATTGATCCTTGTGCCTAGTATATAGGTATGGGTGAAGATATTGAACACATAATTACTTTAGTTAATTTATGTAACCTCCCTGACCCTGTTTCCTGATCAGTAATGATAATCACTTACGAAGTAGCACGATGATTGAATTTCTGGCATGTATAGAACTCAGTAAATATTCATTGTTTTCTTCCCCACTGTGAACCCAAAGACTGAAGCCCTGGGGTTTGCCATAAGGACAGAAAAGAAAAACAGGCAACTCAGGGAATTTATCTGGGATTTAGCCTCAGGAATTTAAAACTGCAAAAGGTCTGTGACAGGAATAAGTGTAAGTATTAGTTTTCTAGGGCTGTCATTACAAAATACCACAGACTTGGTAGTTTAAACAATGGAAATTTGTTTTCTCACAGTTTGGAAGCTGGAAGTCCAAGATCAAGGTGTCAGCAGCATTGGTTTCTTCCAAGGATTCTCTCTGTGGCTGGTAGATGGCCATCTGCTCTCTGTGTCTTCGCATGATTTTCTCTTTGTGTATCTCTGTGTCCTAAGCAACTCTTTTATAAAGACACTAGTCATTTTGGATTAGTGCCTATCTTAATGACCTCATTAAGTACCACTTTAAAGACCCTCTCTCTAAATACAAACATATTCTGAAGTATTACGGTTTAATGTTCCAACAGATGAATTTTGGGAGAACGCAATTCAGCCCATAACAGTGGCATGGGAAAATCTGCTACCATTCTTCCCTTAATTCAAAAAAAATCTCATGCGTTTAATAAGTTTTGGTGAAGCTTAATAAGTTTTAAAATGCAGACAGACTGCTAGGAGAGTGGTCTATCAGTCAGTCACTCACACCGTCTTATGAATTGTTTCATTGAGCAGAATGCTTTCCTACTAACCATATGAAATCAAAAGGAAGTGCAAGAAATGAGAATTAAGTAATTTTTGCTCACAAGTTGCTACTGGGAAGGGCAGAACTGAGCAAGGCAAGGAATAATGATAAATAAAACTGATTAGACATCTACTATGTGTCATGTTAAGAATGAATGATATTAGTCCATTTCTTCATTTATTTCTTATATTAACTCTACGAGGCAGATAAATTATTATCATACCCATTTTGCAGTGAAAGAAGCTTAGATATAGAATTGTTAGGTCAAAACAGGGATCTGAATCAATGTCTGTCTGAAGCCAGAACCAATATTTCTACCTTCTAGACTATTTGTGGACATTTTCAACATGACATAGGAAGCATGAGAATAAGGATGTCTAAAAAAGGTGGGAGGGCAGCAAAAACAATCTTCTCCTGCTCTATAATTTTTCCAAACAAAAATAAAAACAAATAAACACACAGACAAAAAGAAAATTAGAACATGTGTGCTGGAGGCTGCCAGTGCTAGGAATACAGATGTCAAATGCCCTGTGATTTACCTTTCTCCCCAATTACACTAGCCTGGTTTCACAGGTGCAAATCTTATCTGTTCAGAAAGGGCTGGACCCAGCCCTGGGTGTTCCCCATTTGAAACAGTCTCTGAAAACAAATCCTGTTCTTAAACTACCTCATGAGTCAGGGTTTGCTTTCTCTAAGGCAATGGTTCTCCACCCCATCAGACCCAACACCCCTGTCTTTCAACAAATATTTTAATGCTTTCTTTGCATCATCAAATTAAATTCTTAGGAAATACAACCTACCTATACATAATTTCTAGAAAAAAAAAATAGTGCTATCTAAGGTGACAAACACCCTGTTGTGCCTGGGATGGGGGTTTTCTGGGACATTGAATTTTCAGCTTTAACTCTTAATTATAATACATTGGATAATTGAAAGGTGAGTATTTAAAAATAAATTAACATGCATTACAAGCCTTCGCTTGAGCCAGGTTACATTGGAAGACACACTGAAGTAGTCAGTTGCTTATACTTCCTTAACACAGATGAGTTAAGAAATAAGAGAAGTAAGAATATCTGTAAAAGAAATACAAGAAAATGGAAGAATCAGGTGTAGGGTAAACTAGAATAAAATCCAGGGTTTAGAGAAGTAATAGGCCAAATTTTTTCATGTAAGATAAGAGAAAATGGGAACTTAATTGGAGTAGTGATAACATGTAAAACAAATTGCACAATGTCAAAGTTGAATGAAAACATGAGGACTCATGATATCCATGGAGATGAGCTGGGTCCTGTTGTAAACGTGAGGTCTCTCTGTGTATAGATGCTATTACATGGGACAGGATAGTGCCTCTTTTCTTGAAATCCTTCTGAGCTTTGAGGCATATATTTATAAAAGCTTGAATACTTAAAAAGACCCTGGGGACCATGAGCTCGGACGAACAACAGGAACTAGAAGACAGACCGTGGAAAGAAACAGTAACAAAGACGTTACAGAGAAGTTATGTGGGAGAGCCTTGGGGACAGCATCAGAATAACCCTAAAAGTAAATAAAAATTCTTTCCTTTTGTAATTTTTCACATTATTGTTTTCTCATCAAATGTAAGGTGGTAATAACATGAAATATTTTTAAAACAACTTTAATTCATAAAATTCAGTGAGATCACTATATTTTATGTATCTCTGTAACTTAGAACTCAATGGCCTCTCATGAGATCTTCCAGTCAAGCCTCTGGGGTCTCTCCTTACAGGGAAAAGGAAGCCATGTCCTTCACAGCATGGATGAGCTAAGACTTGACCACATCAACTCAACCTCCGGGCAGCTGAGCGTAAGTGGTGGGGTAGATAACTGTTTGTGTTGTTAGCCCCAAATACCTGGGAATACTACATCTTTTTATTCCTTACAGGGATCTGAGCAATTAATTTGCAGAGAAATGAAACAGCAGTAGAGCAGGAGCCACGGGTTAAGAAGTTGGTACCTAGTCTTTGGTAGTGCAAAAAAAAAAAAAAAAAGTGTTAGAAGGCTGCCAGGAAAATGCAGGGACCAGACATGCCCATCTGGAGGACCAGTCAAATATCTATCCTGCTTTGAAGCCAGAGGTTGCGAGGGCCTCCTTTGTCTACCACTAACTTTGATAAGCCCCTAGAGCACTAAAAAATTATGAACAAATACATATTGGGTGCTTTCTCTATGCAAATTAAAGGATGGAAATTAAATGACCATTTCTAGCTGATCTCACTGATGGATTTACCCTTTCGAGCTTGGAGGCCCCTGCTCTTTCATAATGATTGAATCTCTGGGTCTTCACAGACTCTGTGCTACTGAAAGGCTACTACTTCTTGTAGAGAAAAGTCCAACCAAACAGGCTGTAGGGTGCCTTATTCCTCTTCAACTCTGTTTTTATTCCTCCCCCGCTTAAGGATTTAGATGCAGGGGATATCACTGTGAGAAAAGGCACTGGAAATAACAAGGAGTTTGAAGTCATGTGGACATAGGTTTGAAATCTACCCACCCATGATTATTAGCTAAAACCTTAGACAATTTACATAACCTGCCTTTGCTTTGGTTTCCCACTTTAAAAATAGAATTCATAATACTTCTGCTACAGGTTTCATATAAGGATTAAATAAAAATGTAGTGTATCTAAAATGCTTAGCACACTTTTCAGGGGCTATATACCAGATACAGTTGACCCTTGAAGACGAATTTGAATTTCATGGGCATGCTTATATATGGATTTTTTGTCAATAAATATAAAGTCAGCCCTCCCTATCCCTAGGTTTCACATGTGCAGATTCAATCAAATGTGGATCAAATATAGTATTTTCAGTCTGTGATTGGGAATCCGTAGATGTGAAGGGCCAACTGTATACATTGTTCTACGTCATTTTATGTAAGAAACTTGAGCATCTGCTAATTTGGGTATATGTGGAGTTCTGGGAACCAATCTCCCATGGATAGCAAACAACAGTGTAGTTAAGTTTTTGAGGAGTCAAAAGTTATACTCAGATTTTCAACTGTGCAGGGGACAACACCCCTAATCCACATGTTGTTCAAGGGTCAATAGTATTTATTTCCTCACCATTAAATGAGAGGGTGACAATTACCTTTAAGAGGGGGAACATGATAAGGGAAAGCTTTCCACAGCTCAGGTTCCTGGAGAAAATAGAAAAGCAGAGACAAGGAGGAGGATACAAAAGTGACTAATACAGGAAGTGGTCACAGCTGAGTTATCAAATAGGCTAAAATTACCTTGGTTCATAAGCAGTAATAGGAGGCCCTAGTACAGCTTAGTGACTCTACTTATGTTTTTTATTCGGAAGATCTGGCTTCCTGTTTCAGCTCTGCTGCACGCAACTGGGGCAACTCACTTCACTTCTCAGGTTCCTTATAGGTAAAATAGGGTTAATAATACCCAACTTTCAGGTTTATTGTGATAATGTGCTGAGACGTAGGATGGAGGGCAATTGGCTCCCAGCAAGACTTATCCAGAATAGCTTTTCTTAACCAGTTGAGAGCTTGAGCCAGCATCTAAAGAGGCAGGACTGATAAACATGAACTTCAGTTATTTATTAGCATTTCAGCCAGGATAGGCTAGGTTATGCTCTGGGTACAATTAATCCTAAAATTTCAGCGACTTAAATTTCATGATTTATTTCTTATTCATCCAACTCTCTATCGCACTTAAGTTGGAGGCTCTATTCCATACCATTGTCACCCTCACTCCAAGCCCCAGGGCAACAAAGCAGCCACTAGTAGGAACATGACTGGTTGCATGACAGGAAAAAGATAAGATGGTAAAGCATCCTGACTTTCCAAGCTTCCATTCACATTTCACTGGCTAAAGCAAGTCATATGGTGATACTTTCTAGTGGGCTATAAATTATAACCCACCATACATCAGGAAGGAAAGAGAACAAGAATGTTTGTGAACAGCCCTAATGCTTACTGTAGTTAGGGAGCAAAGACTTTGGAAAAATTTAATTATCTCTTTTCCCAGAGAAAGACTTGCCATGAATTAGCTTGTTGAGAATTGGCATGTAACCAAGGATATGTTTTTCTTTTCTTGAGGAAAATAAATTATTAGCAAATGGTCTTGCTGAGTTGTCTCCCTTCTTGAAAATTTTTCATTTGCCTGCTGCTGAGTTTAACCACCCTAAGGTAATTTCTGTAGTCTTCTTTATTGTAGTCAAGAAGATTATCCTTTCTACACCCATGGATCTCTTCCTCTCTCCCATGTAATAAAGGTGTACCTCCCTTATACAATTCCTAATCACATTTTGAAACACCGAATTTCTGACAGGACCAAAACTGTGAAATATTCTCAGAGACCACGGCCAATGTTTTGATGTGCCTTTCTCTTTTCTTGGGACTCAGAAGTGCAAGGAAATATTGTTTCCTTTCTAATTTTTAATATGCAGATGTTTCTCAGTTTTTTTCTGTAGGGAATCTTCCTAAAACCTGGGGGGGAGGGGGCAGTGTAGCAGTTATCTACTGTTGCATAACAAATTGCCCCAACATATAGTAGTATAAAAGAACAATAACATTCATATTTCTTACAATTTCTGTGAGTCAGACATTCTGGAGCAGCTTAGATGGCAGTTTGGGCTTGAAGTTTCTCAGGAGGCTGCAGATGAGATGTCAGCCAGGGCTGAAATCATCTGAAAGCCTGACAGAGGCTGGAAGGTCTGCTTCCAAGACAGCACCAAAAACTCACTTCCAAGTTACTTCCAGAACTCACTTGTATGATTGGAGTGTTGATAAGGGGGCCTTAATTCCTCCTCACACATGATCTCTCCACAAAGCTGTTGAGGGTCCTGTCCCCTGAGTAGGTGATCCAAGAGAGACAAAGACAGAAGTTGCAGTGTTTTTTATGACTGAAACTCAAAATCACACACTGTCACTTCTATAAGATGGTGGCCTCCCTTTTCTGCAGGAGATATGTTTCAAGACACCTAGTGGATGCCTAATCTACTTGCTCTGCCTATAAGTTTGCCTATTCTGGACATTCCATATAAATAGAATTATACAAAATGTGGTCTTGTTGTGTTTGGCTTCATTAAGAATAATATTTTCAAGGCTCATCCATATTGCAAGATATAACAATGCTTCATTTTCTTCTACTGCCAAATGATATTTCATTGAATGGGTAGAACACAATTTCTTTATCCATTTATTTATTTATCTATTTATTTATCTCTATTTATTTACTTACTTATATTTTTAATATTTATTTTAATTAGTTACAAGTATATAATAATTGGTTAGATATCTATATAGTTCGTAAAATGATCCCCCAGTTGCTCCCTCCCTCCCCTGACCCTCCACCTAGCCAACGTATTAATGCTTACTGCATTGCCTATGCCATGCTCTCCATCCCTGTGACCATCCATTGACTACTACTTTGTACTTTTTTAACTCTTCACCCTATTCTTCCAGCCCCCCACACTCCCTCCCCACTGCCCATCACCAAATTTGATTAGTTTGTTCTTTTTATTCCTTAGATTCCACATATATGTGAAATCATATAGTGTTTATCTTTCTCTGTCTGACTTAAATACCTTCTAGTCCATCAAAGCAATATCTTTTTCCATCTCCTTCCTTTTAGTCTATGCGTGTCTTTTAATCTGAAGTGAGTCTTTTGTATTTTTTCTTCTTAAAGAAGTCCCTCCAACATTTCCTGTAATACTGGCTTGGTGGTGATAAATTCCTTTAGCTTATTTTTGTCTGGGAAGTTCTTTATCTGTTCTTCAACTCTAAATGATAGCTTTACTGGATAAAGTATCCTTAGTTGTAGATCCTGGGTCTTCATCTTGTTGAAAAATTTTTGCTAAGCCCTTCTGTCCTGCATAGTTTCTTTTGAGAAATCAGCTGCCAGTCTTATGGATATTTCCTTATAAGTAATTATCTGTTTTCTCTTGCTGCTTTTAATATTCTTTCTTTGTATTTAACCTTTGGCATTTTAATTATGATGTGTCTTGGTGTGGGCCTCTTTGGATCCCTGATTTTTGGAATTCTCTGAGCTTCCTGGGGTTTTAAGTCCATTTCCTTCACCAGGTTAGGAAAGTTTTCTATCATTATTTCTTCAAACAGCTGTTCAACATCTTATTTTTCTTCAGATACACCGATCAGCCTGAAATTTGAACCCTTAATAGTGTCCTATATGCTCCTTAAATAATTTTTATAGTCTTGGCATCTCATCTCTTGCCATTCTGACTGAGTGTCCTTGGCTTTCCTGTCCTCTAGATAGGGCATTCAACCCTTTTCTTTATTCACTTTGTTTATTCCTCCCCCCCACCGCCCCCCATTTATATACTTCTCATCTCAGATAATGTGTTCTTCATTTCAGACAGGTTCCCTTTGATAATTTCCATTTTCATTTTTATGTTTTTTATCTCTTTGCTGAATTTATCTACATTTCCCAAAAGTTCATTGAGCATCTTTATAACCAGTGTTTTGAACTCTGCATCTGTTATATTACTTGACTCCATTATATCTGGATCTCTGTTCTGTTCTCTCATATGGTTTCTGCTTCTTCGTCTTCCCATTTTGGCTGCCTTTCCGTGTCTGTTTCTATGGACTAAGCAAAGCTCCTAAGTCTCCCAGTCTCATTAGCGTGGATTTGTGAAGTAGGTGTCCAGTGGCACAGTTCTGAGAGGGGTTCAGCTGTAGGCTAAACTTAGCCTAAGCCTCTACCTTTCCAGGACCACCTGTTAAGATTCAGCAAGCAATCCGCAGAGGCTGTGCTTATAGTTGCCTCAAAAGGCCACACCAGAAACCGAGGCCAGCTGCCTCCAGTGACTCACTGAGGATATATTTGAATGTGGCTTGGGTGGGGCCATGAGTTGGGGAAGGCAGGGTTTTAGGGAATCCTCTGGGCAGAAAGACCTCTGTTATCCAGTTTAATTACGTCATAGCTATGGTGGTGCTGTATCCATGCACTGGTAGAAAGGAGGGCTCAACAGGGAACAATGGATATTGCCAGTGCTTCTGTACAGAGTGAATCTCGCCTGGGCCCTCACTCTGACGATGTCTCCCTGTAAGTCCCTGGTGCACCCTGCATGCAGCCGAATTGGCACTGGTGCTCAGAATGAGCGAGTCCGTCACCGGGAAAATCCATTCACAGATGCAGCCCCTTTAAGAGGCTAATGCCGTTGTCACAGCCTTCATGCCACTCAGCGACTCAAGACCTGGCAGGCTTGCGTCCTCGCTCCGTCCTACCTTTTGCTGTTGCAGGGTGATTTCTTGGATTTCTCCCTAGTTGTATGGCTTGTTCATCTAGATCCCAGGCAATTTTTCCTTGCCATCTGCTCCTTGTTTCTGTCACAACTTAGATTTGGTCACCAGAGGGATGAACAGAGCCTCTATCATCTACGTCATTTTTTCCCCTCCTATTTATTTATTAGTTGATAGATATTTGGGTCGTTTAGGACTTTTTGGCATTATATATAATGCAGTTAATGGACATCCACATACAAGTTTTTGTGTAGACAAATATTTTCATTTCTCTTGGGTATATGCCTAGAAGTAGAACTGCTGGGTCATACTGTAATTCTGTTTAACATTTGCAGGAACTGCTAGACTGTTTTTGCAAAATGGCTACAGCATTTTATGTTCCTACCAGCAGTGTTTCAATTAAGGGTTTCAATTTCTCCACATCCTTGCCAACACTTGTTTTTTGTCATTTTCATTATAGACATTTAATGTGTGTAAAGTGGTTTCTTGTAGTTTTGATTTGCATTTCTCTGATTGCTAAAGATGTTGAGCATCTTTTCATGTGTTAATTGGTTATTGGTATATTCTCTTTGGAGAAATGTCTATTCATGTCCTTTGCTCATTTTCAAAATTAGGTTTTGTGTCCTTTTATTATTAAATTATAAGAGTTCTTTATATATTTTGATACGTTTCTTATTAGATATATGGTTTGCAAAAACTTTCTCCCATTCAATAGGTTGTCTTTTCATTTTCTTGATGATGTCCTTTGACGTACAAAGTTTTAATTTTGATGAGTTATACTCTAGTGCTGTTTTAAAAGCTGTTTTTTCCCTAGCTTCTTGTTCAGGTTCAGAAAAATAGTTCCAATTTTCCTTTCCTGCCCCAGATTATTTAGACTAGTAGAAGCTAACATTTACTAAGCATTTACTACATGCCAGACTCTTGCTAAGCATTCAGGGCCTCCAGGGCTAGTAGAGATCAATATAGCCAATGTGACTCAGGAGCCCATATTCTCAACCACTTCACTGTCCTACCAAATGTATTTTCTTCATCTGACATTTGTTTCATTTTTGCAAGAGGAAAATGGTGTATCTGTTAGTGTTGGACAGGTTACTCTGCCTGTGTTCTTTGTTCCTTCCCTTCCCTGAGGTGAGTCCCCTGCCTCACCCTTTCTAGGACTGCCAGAATCTCCAAACTGTCCAACACACACATGTACTCATCCAAAAAGGCAAAACAACACCCTCGTTCATGACACAGAATACTTAAAGTCCTGATGCCATGACTGCAGTCATTCCCTGACCCTTGACCCACCCTAACTATGCTGAGTGTTTTTTTGGTTGTAATAGTCTAGGGCCTGACATTCAGGGGCAGCTCTGACACTCCTTGGAGATGAATTTCACTCTGGCTTGCCTTGGAACCCACATTAAAAGCCCCCAGGCTTAAAATAGTTCAACTGTCAATTCAATCAAGTATAATCATGTGGGCAGGAGATGACAAAAGCAAGTCCAAGGACTTCTCAGTTCTTCCTTTCACTTTGATAATACTGACGTTTAGACTTCTCCTTTATTTTTATTAAATAAGTGAGGTCATAAAGAGCTAACAGGAGCCCAAGAGCTTCTTCTTCCCCCCAATCTTTTCTCCTTTCCCACTGTACCTGCCTACCTATCAAACCTGTTTGAAACTGCTTCAGAAGTGTCTCTCAGACTCAGCTTCCCTCTCCCAGTTCATCTCTCTTGCCACAGCATCTGTTAAGATCCTTACCACCTCTTAGGTAAACTAACTGGATGCATTCCCCAGGGATTTCTTCAACCTAATTGAATTGAAACAGATTATCTCTTCATGGTTGTCTTCCCCAGTAGATGATGAAATCCTTAATGTCAGAGACCAAAAATAATTAATCTCCATGGAACTTAGCATAGAGTCTGCCATCTAACAGCATTTAATTAGCATTTGTGAAAGGAATACTCAGTGTTATAATGTGCCCAGCACCTACAAATCCCTTTTAAAGAGCTTTGTAATAATAATTAAATGTCACATGACCCAGGTGTTCCAGGAGCCATTTACTATCCTGCTATGTGAATGGACTTTGCTAGCACTCAAGAGGGGATCAGAGTGAATTCGTCATATTGTCTTTCATGATTAGGGAGTCATTTGCTGGCCTAAATATTCCTCTTAAATTAGTTATGCGGGAGAGTCTGGCCTGTGTCCCTCCTAGACCCATCTCTACCAGGGCCCACCAAATGATCAGAAAGTTTCTTCTTTTCCAAACACGCCCATACCCATCTTCCCGAGTCCAAGCTCCCCCTGAACACTTATGAAAGAGTAACCAAAAAAGTTAGGAAGGCATTGAAAAATCACTTCTAATAGGAGGACCAGTAGTTTTAACCCTTTCTCAGTAAGTAGCTCTCTAAGACCACATGGGAAAAGGTGCAGGTGAGTATACAGGACAAAGACTAATAATTAGGTCTTCAGAAGGTATCTCAAATGGATGCTGTCTTGCTCTCTAATTCTCTCTCCCCAGGCTTCTGCTGTCCTCCTCTTATACTCTCCCCTTAAGCTCTCTAAGTAATATCCCCATCCCTTTTCCACAAAAAAACTGCTATATCCTGCCCCATTCCCTGCAAGAGGAAGTGGTCCCAAGTTGTTGCTGTATCTTCTTGTTAAGTGAGAAGAAAGACCAGTGGTTGCCAGGGGGTTGGGAAGAGGGAGGAGGGGTGAATAGGTAGAGCATAGTGGATTTCTAGGGCAATGAAACTATTCTGCATGACACTGTAGCGATGGGTGCAGATCATTATACATATGTGCAAACTCACTGCACAGCACCGAGAGTGAACCCTAACTCAAACTATGGACTTCGGAGATAATGATGTGTCAGCATAGGTTCATCAGTTGTAACAAATGTACCACTGAGGTGTGGGATGTCACTAATGGGAGAAGTTGTGTATCTGTAGAGGAAGGGGGTTAAATGGAACTCTCTGTGCTGTCTAGTCAATTTTGCTGTGAACCTAAATGTAAAAGGAAAAGAGGAAGGAAGGAAGAAAGGAAGGAAGGAAAGAAGGAAGGAAGGAAGGAAGGAAGGAAGGAAGGAAGGAAGGAAGGAAGGAAGGAAGAAAGGACGGATTATCAAGCCATGAAAAGACATGGAGAAAACTTAAATTCATATTACTAAGTGAAAGAAGCCAATATGAAAGGTTAATATATGTATATGTGTGTATATATATATACACACACCCACACACATACATATATACACATACATATATACACACACACATACATACATATACATATATATGTATGTGTATATATATACAAACACACCATATTTTCATATATATAGAAAGGCTACATCATATGTACACACACACACACACACACACACACACACTGTGGTTGCCAGGGGTTTAGGGGGAGGGAGGGAAGGAAGGGTTAATAGTGGAGCACAGCAGATTTTAGGGAAGTTAAACTATTCTGTATGGCCCTGTAATAGTGGATATGTTTTTTTCAAAACCCATAGAAATATATAACACAAGAGTTAATCTTAATGTTGACTATGGAGTTTAGTTAATAATAATGTATCAATATTGTCTCGTCAATTGTACCAAATGTACCACAACAATGTAAGATGTTAATAATAAGGGTGGGGACAGGAATGAGGGAACATATGGGAACTCTATACTTCCAATTTTCTGTAAACCTAAAACTGCTCCCCCAAAAAAGTCCATCAAAAACATTTAAAAATATATTTGCAACTACTATTAGAACAATTACTGCTTTTCAAACTATTATGCAGTCTTTTCCATACAAATTGTACATAGACTCTTTCTCTCCAAGAATTCCTCTATGCTGCTTCAAATACCAGAAAGGCCTTCGAAGTATGATAGCACATGAAAGCGTTATATTCCCTGGCTTCTTCAAGTTAGTTTTAACTACATAATTTGTGGAATGTAAGCTGGAGTGATGTGTGTAAATTTCCAGATGTGATTTGAAAAGCCATTCTGCAATTTGTCATATTTCCTGCTACAGAGCCTTGTACCACATACGTTGGAATAAAACACCATCAGTTTGGGGCCCTGAGTGACTATGAAGTGCAGAGCTGCTCTGCCAACCTGTATTGACATATTACTCACATGAGAAATCAATTTGCTAATCCACTAAAAATTTAGGATTTGTGTATATGTGTGTGCTGCATAACCTAACCTATCCTGATTTACATTCCTATCAAGTCCTACCTAGTCTTCGTAATTCCATTCAAATGACATGTTATCCACAATGTCTTTTAGATTCTTGGAGCTGAAAGCAATGTTTCTAGTCTCTCTATTCTCCAGTAGTTTAACTGCACCTTCTAATGACATTTAACACTCTAAATCTTATAGTAACACTTTAAACCTTGTATTATAATTATATGCACACATACATTATCTATTCTACTAGAACATAAGTGTTTTGAAAGTCCAGATCATGTCTGATTATCTTAGTCTATCACGAGCACCTAATAGAGTATGTAGCATACTTTTTAAATACTATAGAGATTTTTATTCAATAAAATGAGATTCCTATTGTAGACATATTGGTAGGTCCATCAAGAGAAAGAAAGTATCTGTATAAATTAAAAATTACTGTTTCTTTCAGATTAGTTTTACACTCAGACAATCCCAGTGTTCTTCATTCTGCAAGAGACAGTTTCTCTTTTTTCCCACCTCCCCAAGACAGTTTCTTTTTAATTTAAAACTATATCTCCAGTCCAAAGAAATCTACTATAATCAATAGGTACTCTTAAATGTTAATAGAAATACTGAGTGAAATGAAAAGGAACAGAAACTATTCTAAGAAAATATATTATTTTAAGCTTACTGAATAGATATTCTTTTATGTCTCTTATTCTTGGTCTTTTCTGTGTATTTGGTTCACGGCTGACAGATGTTTATGTTTCAGACATTGTTTTTTGTTTCAACAAATTGCCTTGGGCATCTAAGGCAAAACTAGAACCTGCACCACTTCTACTGACATTCAGCAACATAAAAGTTTAAAGAATAATTTCAATAACAACTAATAGGAAACAGGCTAGCAGTGAAGAACTACCATGAGCAATTTTAAATCTGTCTTAGAAAAAAATTATGTGTAATATTCAAGATCCTTGTCTTCAAGGAAGTATGAGAGAAATAGTATCTGATGTAAGTTTGCAATCTAGCTGGTGAAAAGAACCTGGCCATAAAAAGATGAATAATAATACAAAGAAACATCTACCTAATGCTAGAAGAACAGTCTAGCAAAGAAACACAAAAGAAAAATTTAGTCTAGTTCTAAGGACTATGGAGAAAACTGTATTTTAAGATGAGCATCTAATTAAAAAACAATAACACCCTAATGATATATGTAAAAGACAGAGGAGGGAAAGGAGAGTGGGGAGAGATTGCTATCGGGAATATTAGCTTGGCACCAGATGATAGATGGCCTTGAAAGTCAGAGATAAAACCCTGACATCTGTCCTATAGAAGAGAAAATGGAGAGCTTTTTCCTTGAGTTTTCTAACCTGGACAGATATGTGAAAAGTCATCTTTCTAAAAGACTGATTTGGAAAAATTTTGTAAGATGGCTTAATGAGAATGGAAACAGAGTCTGAAGAGAAAGGAGATTTTTGGAATAAAGGACAAAAGTAAGTGATATTTTTTTTTTCCTCTGAGACAGAAAATAAGAGGTTGAGGTAGAGAAAGTAACAAAAGTTGAAATAGAAAAAGTAACAAAGGCTATTTCTAAGGTCAAAAGGAGATAAAATGAAGATATGGACCCTTTTTTCTTCATGAAGTAAGAGACAGTAATCTTGAAAAAAATGAGGGTGCTGGAAATAAATCTGAGACTTGAGATAATATGGCAAAGATTTGAAACTGCTATAGGAAGCCTGATAAGGAGCTTATAAAACAGCAATGAAGCCTGGTTTAACTTAGGAGGCAAGAATTGGTAGTGAACCTAACTCCATAAATTCCTGTAATTATTTCTGGCCAGAGAAGAAACAGTTGAGATGAATGTAGAGAAAACTAGGGAATTACAATAGGCTCTAACTAATGTTTTGTAAAATTGTACATTAAAATGCCAACTCATAGTTTAAAAGGGTGGGGGTGGTAAAATAAGAAGAAGGATAATGGCTTGGAGGAACTAATAGAAAGTATTTGAAGAAGTGGAAAACTAAGAAAAAAAAGTCATGATGTGAGTCATGGTGATAGAGTACTTGACACAGTCACATTAAAGGACTCATGGGGTAAGTGACATTTTATTTCTCAAATTCTCATAATGGTCTAAAATTTTATCTTTAAAAACATATGCACTAATAAACTTCAGAAAATCTTTTCTTCAGTGTTATACACACAAATATTGGTCTGGTAACACATGAAAGAATAAGCCTGAAAAGTGAGGAAAGGGGAAAGGAGAAATAAGTGTTTCTCTAGAAGAAATACTTCAAAGGAAGTTTCTATATAAGAGGGACTCAGAGAGTTTGTCCCTTAGGACTTTAAGGGACATAGATGGAAAATAAGCATATGAAAACATGCTCAACACCATATGTCATAAAGGCGCTACAAGCTAAAACAATAAAGAGATACTATCATATATCAATTAGGATTGCTAAAATCCAAAGCATTGAAGACACGAAATGCTGGCAAGGATGTGGAGCAGCAAGAACTCTCATTAGCGGTGAGAATGCAAAATGGTACAGTAACTTGGAAGACTAGCAGTTTGTTACAAAAATAAACACATACTCTTACCATATGATCCAGTTATCATGCTCCTTGGCTTTTCCCAAATGAGCTGAAAATTCACTTGTGCCCACATAGAAACCTGTATGTGCATGTTTGTAGCAGTTTTATTCATAATTGCCAAAACTTGGAAGCAATCGAGATTGTCGAACACACAACAAACTAACCATACATGTTCTTTCTCTCTGACCTTCGATAAGTGAATGAATAAATCAACGGTGGTACATTTATACATACTGTCTGATTCCAACTGTATACTCTGGAAAAGGCAAAATATGGAAACAATAAAAATTAATGCCTTGGGTTTCAGCGGGGTGTTTATGGAAGATTTTCTCTATCCAGCCTGCAGCTACTCTAAAGTGAGAACTGTGAGTTGGTCCTGTAGCAGAACTCATGGTGTACCTTCAATGCATTCCACTTTCAGGCAGTGAAGGCTGCTGGTGAGCGCAAGTTTCCTCTTGAATTGCCTGAGGACAAATATCTCTCGATGCTCAGTATTCAACACAGGCCAGTGACACAGGAGCAAAGTATTTTTCAGCCTAGCAACATATTCTTTGCCTGACTCTATTATTAAAACTAGGGAATTATTGGGATAGTTTTTGTTTCCTTCCTGGATTTATTTGATTGCAAAGGTCCCTCCTAAGTTGAGTATGTTTGTTTACTTCCTATGATGGAATTTGTTGATCCCTAAATTTCTCCACAGATGGAGTGGGGGTGAGGAGGATCTATGCTTATCCTGCCACAGCAGTGAATAGAAACTTAGAACTTCACATGTAGAATTAGGAAGATAATTGCAAAGGGAATGTTTATGAGTACAAGGCCTTGATCTGTAAAGTGTCCTTAAGAAACTGACATCTTCAATTTCAAAGGAAATAGTGAGATTTCTAATCATGTGTCTTTTTGCCTAGGAGCTAGACTCTCAGTTCCTCCCCCTCCACTTCCAGCTCACTATCAGCAAGATGAAAGCAACTCATCTAAGATTTCTAGGAGATTCTTGGAATTCATCATAATTCAATTAATGTCTACTGAATATCTGTTATGTGCAGTATTGGATGGTGAAAATGCAATTTTGTATCATTCAGAGAGAAATTCCCATGGTCTACAACCTTGCTTTGAGAAATTATGCTAGAACAAAGGTTGACACAAAGACTATTATTTCTTTTGCCATGTCAACCTAACAGCAAAGGAAGAAAACATTTCCCAAAATGATTTATCCTAAAAACCCTAAGTCCTACCAGGGATTCTCATGAGATAAGTCATTGGGGTTCAGATTTTTTAGAAAAGCATTCCAAATTCCTTCTCTTCCTTCCTTCAATAGTAACTTCACTTAACCTTGACAGGGACAAAGAAAGCTCTTCAAGGAAAAATACTACTTCAAAAGAGAAAAAAGGATTGAACGATGATAATTCAATCTTAATCACTCTTTCAACTGGGAATATGGGCATATTAATGGTACCCAAAAAATGTGTTAGAGGCTCAGCTGTATTTTAAAAAATGTAACTTTTTCCTAGACACTTCTATATGACAGAAATCACTCACAGGAATCCAAAAGGGAGCAATCTTTGAGAGCAAAATGCTACTATTTTTCTAATGGGTCTTCAGAAATACCCTAACTTTCCATCCATCTCTGTTCTAAGAAATACTTACATTGGAAAATTCCAGGCTTAGGCAAAAGTATCTATTTAACTTTCATTATAATGCAAAATAATTTTTTTGCCAGAGATCTTTCATCATTTGTCAGGGTAGTTTTTTATTAAAATATGATATATTACCAAATGACTCTAAATTTTCAGACACATTTGCCCTTCAACCTTCATTCTAATGTCAGATTCTACATAAAATTGCATCAGCACACATAAAAACAGATGCTTTACAAGTAAGAGTCATTCTTAATGATTTTCCCTTTTCCATTTACCAAAAATACAAGTTTTTAAAATTTACATCTCATTGATGAAAACATAAATCTAGTTGACATTCTTGATTTCTTTCTCCTGCCTCCCTTATATCCAATTTATCCATTTATCTCACTGGCTCTGCCACTGAACTATAATCTTAGTCTTCTGCTCCTCTCTATCTTCATTGCTGCTGTCCTGGTCCAAGCCACCAACATATCACACAAGGAGTACTACTCTGGTCTCCCACAATCCCTTTTCCTTTCACTTTACTCCTCTAAAATTCATTCTTCCCATAGTTGCCAGGTTGATCTTCAAGAGCTTAAATTTGGTCATGTTACTCCTCCCCACCTTGAAATTTTTCAATATTTTTCATCAGGCACGCTGAAAACTTTGGCCTATAAGGTCTTACATGATTTGCTTACATTTTTGACCTTATTACATACCCCTCATCCCTCACTCAGTACTCCCAGCCTCTATAAAATTGGTATTTCTCTAACCCAAATGTCAAACTTTTTCTCACCTCAGCACCTATGCAATTGTGTTTCCTCTGCCTAGAACTCTCTCCTCTTGATTCTTTTCATTATCTTTCTTATCCAGTAAGAGCTCCCCAAACTAGCAGCATAAATATCATTTGGAGCCTTATAAAATATGCAAAATCTCAGGCTCAGTCTTTCAACTACTAAATCATAAACTACATTTCAACAAGTCCCCTGGGTGATTGATATGCAAGCTATAATTTGAGTAGGTCTAGCTTAGGTCTCAACTCAATTGCCACTTCCTCAGGCTTAGCCAAACCCTCAATCTAAATTAGCTTCCCAAATCACTCTGTACTACACCATGTATTTGATTTTTCTCATGGGAATTAACTTTAGATATCAATTGTTAACTAATATCTTTATTGTTTTTCCCCATTAGAGTACAAGTTCTATGAAAGCAGGGGCTATATTTGTATTGTTCACACTGTTTTACAACCTAGGGTAGCTCATCAATAGACATTTGATAGATGAATGAATATTCAAATCTATATTAACTTAATGATCGAAGAGACAGTAGAATAGAATAAGTTTTGATTTCTGTTTATCTGGGTTTTTCTGACCTAATTACCAGCCAGAAAAATTATGCATCAAGTCAGTTTTGGCACTAATCACTTGCAGTATCTTAATTGAATTAGGAAGGAAGGAAGGGAAGGAAAAAGGAAGGAAGGAAGGAAGGAAGGAAGGAAGGAAGGAAGGAAGGAAGGAAGGAAGGAAGGAAGGAAAGCTGGCCTTGGAAGATGAGATTGTAATAAATGAAATGGCATTGCAAAGGACCGCATAAGATAAGACTATAGAGGCAAATAAAAAAAAAAATCTTATCGGGCTCCCCAACATGGTATGAATCATGCTAGTTTCTCACCTTCTAGAATTTGTAAAATACTGAAGATTGAAGCTTTATATTTTCTATTGTACTGCCTGGAACACATCAGCAATTAGTAGCCATTAAGAAGGAAAGAGTTCCAATATCAACTTTATCAATAATAAAGCTAACAATTTGATCTCAAAAAAAAAAAAAAAAAGAATAGAGTATGTTAACATCTATGTAGTTAAAATCCTCAGTCCTGGGTTTATCCTTTACTCTTATACTCCTACCACACTCACAATACTCCTGACACCAGATGCATGAGGTTTTTTCCCACACTAAGCAATTCTCTGTGACATCAATTGGGTGTTCTACAATTTTACTCAATTCCAACACTGTCTACCTGGAGATAGTGTCAGATCCCACAGGTTAAGGGCTCAATCCCACAACTGCCCCCTATTCTACTTCAGATGGCAATCACAAGTAGTAAGGCCTCAGGTACCCATAACTTCTAATCTTCTTGGCTATAAATCCAAGGTTCCTATGACCCCCTCCCCCTTGGAGTCAGCAGTTTGCTAGAACAGCTCATAGAACTCAGGGAAACACATTTACCAGTTTATTAAAGGATGTGATTAAAGAATACAGATGAACAGCCAGACAAAGATATACATAGGGTGAGCTCTGGGAGGGTCCGAAAGCTTCTGTCCCTGTGGAGTTGGAGTACGTCACCTTTGCAGTAGATAGGTAGATGTGTTCATCCACCTGGAACCTACCCAAACCCTATATGATTGTAGGCATGATCAATCATTAGCTCCATTTCCAGCCCTTCTCATCTCTCTGAAGAATGAGGGTGGGACTTAAAATTATGAGCTTATAATCATGGCTTGGTCTTTTTGATGACTTGCCCCTATCCAGGAGCCCGCCCATAGTCACCACAGTATGATAAAAGATGCTCCTAGTGCTTGTATCACTTAGGAATTTACAAGGTTTATAGGAGCCCCATGCGAGGGACAGGGGGCAGAGACCCAAATATATATTTTCTATTATCTCACAATATTAGAGTAAGAAAATTAATCACATGACAACTTAATGAGATGCATGATCCTTGATTGGATTCTGGGTCAAAAAAAAAAAAAGAATGTTTTTTGGGACATTTGCATATGAACTATGCATTAATTATCATTATGTAACAAATCATTCCAAAACATAGCAGCTTAAAAGAACATTTATCATTTAAGTTCTTATAATTTCTTTGATTAAGAATTTGGGAGTAGTTAGATTTCACGATTCTCTTAAGAGGGCCTCTTAAGACATTGTACTGAGATGTTGGCTGGAGCTGCAGCCATCCAAAGGGTTACCTGGGGCTGCATCACTTCCAAGATGATTCACTCAAAGGGCTAAGTTAGAGCTGGTAAGTTGGCTCCTCTTCATGTGGTTGCTTCGGTATCCTCACTACATGGCAGCTGGCATCCCCCAGAATGAGCAATCCAAGAGACCAAGATGGAAATTGCAATGCCCCATATGACGTAGCCTTAGAAACCACAAACAATCACCTCCATCCTCTTGTATTTTATTAGTTACATCAATCAGTCCTGATTCAAAGTGTGAGGGAACTGCATAAGGGTATGACTAATCATGAGGTGAAGATTGAGTGTTATCTTGGAGGCTGGTTGGTACAGATTTTATATTAAATAGCTTATTATATTTATTTAAATATATTTCCTGAATGTGATCACTATAATGTCTTTGTTCTTAAAAGAAATGTGCTACGGTATTTAGGGTGAAATATCACAATATCTAAATATGTTTTCGAATGGTTGAGCAAAAATAACCAAAACAAAAAAACTAAACGTCATATACATTTTGTATTGTTATAAACATATATAATTATTATATATAGTACTAAACTGTTGTTAGCTTGAACTCAGCCATGGTGGAAGTATTTAGATACCACAGAAGACAGCAAACACTATAAACTAAGACTCTTCCTCACCACCTCAGCCTAAGAGCCAGTTGTTAAACTTCTTTTAGCATATCACTGTGTGTGCATGTATACACACACACACATATACACACGTATATTTATACATACAAATACATGTCCTTTGTATACACATATGTGTAAATATGTGTGTGTATGTGTGTGTGTGTGTGTGTGTGTGTATAGAGAGAGAGACAGAGCAAGTAAGGCAAATGTTAAAAATTGTGCAACCTAGGTGAAGAATATATGGGTGTTCTTATACTATTTTTACAACTTTTCTAAAGATTTGAAATTTTTCCAAATAAAAATGGGAATAATTAAAAATATAATTAGGGGAAATATGTAGAGGTATATTACAGATGAAAAAACATTGGTCATAAATTGATATAGGTAAGTTGAACAAGGTGCTCTGAGGGTCTATTATAATATTCTTTCCACTTCGGTACATTCTTGTAATTTCCCACAATAAAAGTTAACAAACACATACAAAAGAAATTAATATATAAAAGCAGTTAATCAGAAAGAAATATTGCTGAAAAATAATAATTGTTAAGAATAAAAATGTTCATTAAAATTTATTAATTGTGTCAGGCCAAGCTCTGCCTGGCATACCTTGGAGGGAGACATGATGCATTCAAAGGACATGAATTTGCAAAAAAAAATCTGAATGTTCAGTAACCATGCTAGGGATAGGTTGCCTCTATTTTTATGAGACCTGGACCATAAAACCCAAGGTTGTATTAAAAGTCAAATTGAATAATTAAACATCAGGAGTTTGTACATGGCACATGGTAGGCAATCAGTACCTGTGTGTTGAATAAGTTAATAAAAGAATGGCTCCCTTTCCTGATCTCTTTCAGGATAGGTAACTGCATAAACAAACATCAACACTCTCCTGGCCAAAGATGGCGACTGTGCGCAGTGAGGACAATGGAGAGTACAGTCAGAAGGGTGTGTGTCACATCTCCTGAGGCAAACTGTCCTTCTCCTTGGTGTATAGAGCAAGCAGCAAGGCCGGCTTTGAAAATGCAAGACCTGTACAGACACATCACCCTTGATTTAATGCTCTGTGGTTGCCCTCCTGAGATTTTTAATAACTTTATCTTTGCATTTCAATTTTACAAGCATGCTGATGTGACAAGGGAGCAGTGTGTGAGCAGAGGAGATAAGTATAATATGAGTGTCTACTCCTTCTTGCTACTATATCTGCATATAGAATTCTTGATGTCCCATGACCACAGAATTCCCATGGACTACCAGTAATGCCTGAAAGTTTAGTAAGACTCTAGGCAAAAGCGAGGTCAGTGAATTTCATCTATAGTGGAAGAAGGGGAGGGAAGGACTCACTCTCAGCCCTGAGACCCTGCTTTCTGTTTGAACCAGAATCCGATTTGAATGCAGAACATAGTGGTGCTCTAAATGTAAATGTTAGCTATTTAACAAATAACTAAAGAACCCCATCATATTCTTCCTTATTCATGTTACTTCCCTGCATTAGCCGTCGCTCATCCTGAGAAGGATGACAGAAAGAAAGGGAAAGATGGCAACTCAAGGGTCCTTTTCCTTTCAAGTCTTCCCTTACTCATCAGTAAACTGAATGTAGAGTGTTGGTAGAATGTGCGCCTATCAACCGATGAAATAAAAAATAGCTCTGTGCAGCATTTCCACTATACTAGTAAGAACAATATCCATATGCATGTTTGAGCTACAAAATACAAATTGTGTAATTTCGTAAATTCTGCATATGAATTTATTGCTCTTACATTTACATTTAGAATGGACATTGCATGATATAACAATGAACGGTAAAATTTATGCTAGTAATCTAAAATTTTAATTTTCCTTTACTTAGAATGACATGAAAGAGCAAATTAAAAATATCGTGACGAGTTGAGAGAGAATGAGGCAGAAAAGATAAAACTTTGTGTTTTAAAAGTAAATTCTTTAACTTGAAAATTGCTATATTCTGCAAGCTGTCTCTCAAGAGGTTTTTCATAAAGGAGACAAGGCTTCTCCTCCACCCATAAAAGCATCAAAACTCATTTCAATATACAGCTGAGAACTTTCTCCATTGGGTGTCATTTCCCTTTAATATTAAGATTAGCTCATTAATCAAACCTTCTCTGAGTGGAACGGCAGCTCAAAGCTTGAGAGGAGATTGTTTTTTGTTCCCTACAGGCTCAAACAGATGCTTAATACAGACCAGAAAAACCTGGCAACCAACCACTGGTTAGACACACGGCTTTAAAGTTTAACTTTATACAAACACTGCAGCACAGTCCGGGGCAAGGTCTATAAGGATAGGTCCTGGCAACCTTACCTTTCATTGTTTTGATAGCTATGGATCATTGTGGCCTTTAGGTTTTAACCCCCATGGGGAGATTTCAGAGAAATAATGCTTCTCCTCTTGGCCCCAGGGCCTGTAGCCAGTTGTGTGACCAAAACTACTTACTTGACAGAGTTTCCCAAGCACAAAGCCCTGTGGAGGGCAGTAGAAGAGTCAGAGAGTGCATTTCACTAGGAAATTTGCATGATGGTTGGTAGAAAGCCTGGGATATGAAATCAGAGATCTCTTATTAGTTGTGTGACCTTGGGAAAGTCACTCATTGTCTCTAGGCATCAGTTTCCTCATCTATAAAGTGGGTGTAATGATACTTATCCTGCTTACCTTGTGAGGTTATCGTGAAAAGCAAAATGGGATAATTTTGCAGTAAAGTGCCTTTAACAGTAAAAGCACACCCAGTTATAAAATTATTAAAGATGACAGATTCTAGAAAACATTTTCAGATTAATGTTCTCAGTCTCTTAAATATTTATGAAGCACCTAGCACGAGCAGCATCTATTCTAGGCAATGGAGATACATAAGTGAACAAAAACAGACAAATATCTCTACTTGTATAGACTTTGTAATTTGCTAGCCACGGATAATAACAAAGAAAAAAGTAAGGATGAAGTTGCAATTTTAAATAGGATGGGGCGTCAGATTGTGCCAGTCCTGGCCTCTGATAAATCATACTGGCCTGTGTGCACGCCTCCTCACAACGGACTGCTATTTCTGACTCGTTCATCAGGAGCCCTGGCCTTGAGAGGCTTTGAGGCCTCCACTCTTGCCCTTTGAAGCATTCATGCTGTTTTGTGAGGAAGCCCTGACTAAACTGCAAAAGAGTTAGATATTCTACAGAGAGAGACCGTGCCAACAGCAGCACTGAAGACAAGCCTTACGGGTGAGGCAATCTTGTACTCTCTGGTCCCATCAAACTGCCAGATCATTGCAGCTCATGGATGCCTCGGTGAACCCAGCTGACTCACAGAATTGTGAGATATAATATATCAGTGTTTTTAAGAGGAGGCCAGAGAAAGCCTGTCTGAGAAGGTGATATGTCAACAAGAATAGAAAGAAGCTGCTATGGACTGAATGTTTCTGTCCTCCCCCAAATCCTATGTTGGGGACTTAATCCCAATGTGGCTGTATTTGAAGGTGGAGCCTCTAAGGAAGTAACTGAGGTTAAATGAGGTCATGAGGTTGCACCGAGGAAAGGCCATGTGAGGACATAGCAGGGGGCTGTTGTCTGCATGCCAGGAAGACAGTTCTCACCAGAAATCCAATTGGCTAGAAGCTTGATCTTGTACTTCTATCCCCCAGAACTGTGAAAAAATAAATTCTTGCTGCTTAGGTCACCCGGTCTATGGTATTTTGTTATGGCAGCCCAAGTTGACTAAGACAGAAGCCATGCAGATATGAGGAGAGCATTCCAGTAGAAGGCACAGCTGTGCAAAGGCCCTGAAGTGCAGGCAAGCTGGAATGCTGTGATGCCGAACTCCAGTAAGTCAGAACTGGTGGACATGGGGTCAGAGAAGTAAGGGTAGTATGCAAATCAGTAGGCCCTTTAAAGACTTTGCTTTTTACTCTAAATTAAAAGCAAATTCTGTTCAGAATTTTGAGGGGTGGAGTGGCATGTTTTCAAAGGACATGCGTTTCTCTAATACTTGACTTTTACGTAATGATGAACATGTGTTACTTTCGAAATCAGAAAAAAAAAAGACATCAGAACACTTAGAAGACTACATAAGAATAAGCAAACGAGTACAAGCTGTGTCCTTTAATGCCAACATGTGAGTATAGAGGAAGGGGAGAAGCGGGGAGGAATAAAAGGGTAAGTGGAGAGACTGCGAGCTGATTAGAAGTGCAGGTCTCACTATGCCACTGCCCTTGGATTCTCTGAGGACCTGTGTTCTTTGTCTGTTCTCCGTCTGGTAATCACACCTCTGCAGAATGGTGCCTGGCCAGAGATGGGGGCAGGAAGCAGAGGGTGCAGCAAGAACAGAAAACAAAGCATGGTTTAAATTTTTTCTTGATAGGAATCAAGTACATCTGATTCACCCCAGCACTTAGCACATTACCTAGTTTATGTAAGGAATGGGCTAGATTATTTCTTGAAGAGATAAATGAAATGGCCTGAGCAATCTCCCTAAATTATTCTGCATCCCACTCTCCCCATTTTCACCCTCCTTCTTTTTTGGTATAACTGAATTCTAAAGGGGATCTTCAAAACAAAGAGTGGGTGTAGTGGAGGGTTGATCTTTGACATAATAAAACAGTAGAAGTCTGCTATATTTAAGCCCTGCATATCTCATGGTCTGTTTCTAAAATGTAATGTATTGAGAGCTGAACCTTCAAGTAAACTTGAGATCTCACAGATTCCCAGATAACACTTTACATCTCATCGTCGTTTACATCTAAGTGTGGATTGGGATTGGTGGAGTTAAAAATGCAATGGAAAGGTTGTATGAGTTGTGTTATCTTGTAAAAGCTCTATTCACTTTTTTTTTCTTCTTTGATTGGCAAAGGGATCAATGAATAGACAAAGATGCTGAATGTAAGCCTGGAAGGAGAGTACTTTTAAAATAAACATTCTGTTTGAATTGTAACGGTGCTTTGCTGTAACCAACAGATGTATTTTCTAAACATTGTGTATAACCCACTTTTTTTCTGAGTGCAAGAAGGAAAGATACTTTTTGTTTCATAAATGATCATCCCATTAGTCATCTGTTCGGTAAACCTTACATTTTATGCATTAGGTATTTTAAAAATAGGGTACACACATACACACATTCTTTAAAGGAAGCAGCTACCAACTATTCTTGAACACAGAGATGATTTTTCATCGCCTTGAATAGATTAGAAAGGGTTGAATACTTTCAGCTCCAATGACCAGTCTTAGTATAAGTTTAAAGTTAACCAAAAAGAAATACAAACTACTGATCAGCCAGGCAAAGGGTAGTGGAATACACCATCCCAAACACATGCCCCTTTGGTATGCAGATTATTTTGAGCTGAAGGCAACTGGGAAGAAGCAGATAAAAGAAAAGCTCTCTGCAAGTCCCCTCCTCACCCCATTTGCCTAAAAGCAGGACGTGAACTTGTAAAGGTGTCCTGTCCTTCCTCTCTACCAGGAAGGATAGAAGTTGATCACTGGAGACAACTCTTGACCCTTAACAGCTCAGAGAGAGCACCAGAGGACTCACAATACAAACTTTGCTAAACCTAGCCGTTATCCCCCATTAGTTTCCCCCACATATTTGCCTTCCCATAATTTGCCACTCTTAAAAAGCTCAAAGTGCTTTTCCTTTGTCTTGTTACTTCTCTAAAAATTCATTGTTCTTTTGTTAAAATGCTATATAAGGCCAGTTCTAACCACTCCTTCGAGTTTACTCATCTCTGGGTGCTCCCATGTGTATGCACAATGCACTTGTTAATAAACTTCTGTTTGGTTTTCTCTTGTTAATGCCTTTGGTCAGTCTAATTTATAGGACCTGGGTAGAAGGAAAAAAATTTTTTTTTCTTCCCCTATACAGCAGTCAATTCCTTATCTTCCATACAGCTAAAATAGTCAACATTTTTATTGAGAACTCAATAAATTAGCTCAAGACAGAGTCTCTCACAGCTATTCTTTGGGAATATGTCCTCAGGCCTTTGGCCAGATGGATCATTGGGTCCCATCCAAGTTTAGAGAACTACTTAGAAACATTCTTAACCAACCGAAGAGGGTTCTTAATAATATCAAGTCTGGTTACTCTGATTTGCTAAGCAAAATAAACAAATTAATAAATGTAGGAAACGCTGTTTGTGAGACATTAAGTTCCCAATGATTTGTCTTTGTTGGCTTTCAAAAGGAGAGAAAGGAACATTAGTTCCTACTTAGGCAGATTCATTTCCTTAGATCTAGTATAATGTTACATTTGACTAGTTTTATTTTCTAGATTTTTTTTTTGCTCTGGACAAAACATTGCTTCTAAATATTTTAGAAACGTTAATGAAAACAACTGAAATGTATTAAGCACTCTAAATACTTCATATGCGTTAATTCATTGAATGTAGACAACTGTGCTATAAGGTAAATACTGTCATTAACCCTATTTCACAGATGAGGAAACAAAAGCACACCCATGTGAAATAACTTGCCTGGGAGGCAGTTCCAGCAGCTTGAACCATAGTCACCAGACTCTAGCTTCTCAGTTCTTCCGACAGAGAGCAGGTTGCTGAATTGTTGGCAGGAGGGTCTGTTTAAACATAGCAAATTAAATCTGAGGCCAAGGAAATTAATTTCATTTTATACAATTAGAAGAATTTTAGCAACTAAGAACTTAGTATGAGTAGTAAACTTACTACCTCTTACAATCTTATCCAAAGCAACTATGACAGGTCCTGATTCATTGCAATTGAGCACACATGTTATTTACTATGTCTTTAGCTCTGGCTGGTGGAATAACTGAGGCCACACTTAGAATGTGTCATTGGGCTAATTTTATTCTGTAAATAATAGAATAACTGTTTACAATATTTTAAAACATCCCTGCCTTTTTCCGGGCCTCCTCAGAGCTCCTTATTGCTCCATCTGCAGACTTTCTTGGTCACTACTGACTCTAATTTGTCTCCTTTTAAATGAGAATATTCTTCTATGTATATTGAGTGTATAAAAGTTATGTTATCTTGTAAAAGCTCTACACACTTTTATAAGAGGTCAAAGATACCGTACATAAAAGTTTTTCAAATGACAATTCATGTTTTGATTAGAATTCACTCCATCAAATTGAGCTGACTTTAGGTAAAGTATTAGAACAAATTACATGAATAAAGAAGGAAGGCAAAAAACATCAAAACATTTGGGAGGCTTTGAAATGCTAATCAAGGTGGGGTAGGGTACAAAGGTATCAGCAGGGGCAGGAATGTTAGTTTCGTCAACTTTCTTCATTTTCTTTCTTCTAATCAGTTTCTTCCACTTAAAACTGAGTTCTTTCTCCCCATGGACCACAAATATCTTGATTTTTCTTGTCCTAGCTCAGATGGTAGGGTATAGTGATTGTTAGCATCAGAAGAAAAAGACCCAGTAAAAATAAAGGTCAGGGTGATGCAGGCGCCGGTACTGCCTGGGTTGGTAACAGCTTGAGAATCTGTGACTGAAATGGCATGCTGAAAAAAGTCACATCTGCCCGGAGGGCTCAGCAAATGTTAGTATTTTCCTGCACCCACCTTTCTGGACTTGTTGAATGTCACTCTCTACCACATTTACTCTGCATCAAATCGCTGAGATAGAGCTTTCTCATTTCTGAGTAAATGACCATAAGTAAAGGCAATCATGCCTTGAACATTTAGCAAGGGGAAAATAATGACATTTCCTTGGGTGGATTACCCTGGATTGCCTTTTCATGACTGTCAGATAGCTAAACAGAGGAAACAAGTCATAACGCTAAGGACAGATGTTGAGACACATCAAAAAATTTCTAATACTAAAGAATGAAAGAAAATCCTAGCTCAGGGCAGATTTATGTAACTGGATGTCAACAGATTTCAAAACCTCTTTTTGAATTGCTGACAGAGCACCAGCCATGTGCCCTGTAGTCTGGTGCAAGAACATAGCTGTTTGCAAGCATGTCTGAGTTTGAGATCCTATCTGCTACTTACAATGTGGCACCAGAGACAAGTTTTCCTCTGAGTCACAGTTTGTTCATCTCTTAAAGAGGAATAATATCTTTCTCTTGGTGGTCTTGTGAGGATTAAGTGAGACAAGAAATGCACATCGACTGATTTAGCAGTGCTCCCGTACCCCCATCTCCTGCTAGCTTGGTGACTTTGGGCTGATTCCCTAAGCCGTTTCTCCATCTGTAATATGGGGAATATTCACACCTCCCAGATCTGCTGTGACAAGTAAGTCAGAGTAAGTCAAATGTCCATCTAGTGCAGTCTGAGCTATTATCACTACTTAGATTGTCCAATCCACTTACTAGCATCTTCCACCTTCAGGAATGGAAACCTGAAACACAGAATTCTCTAAAGAACAGCAGTGACTTAAAATTGGTAGGTGGAAGGTGTAGTCTTGAATATACATCAGGTACTTCTCAGCGGAGATGAAAATACTGTCAACTGAATTTCCTGCCTACTCTGATGATAAATTGATAGCAAACTGTATTTATGTACTATTTATCTCCAGGGAGCTCTAGACACTGCTCTGACATCTCACAACATCCCGATGAAGAGGAGATGAGTGATTTAATTGCCATCTTCAAGAAGACAAAGCGTTATTATCTGGATGGTGACCAGTTGTTCCCACCACAACCAAAGCGAGGTAAAGAGCCAGTAGGCCCAAGTTGCAGAAAAGATTTGGAGATGCATCTTGAAGAGGTTCCATTCAACTAGCACTTCATTTTAAACTACTGAGTTATGTGGCTACTATTTAAAGTTTTCCAATGGCAAATTGAAAAAAAAAATTTCTTTACAGTATCTACACAGTTTGGCTTAAAACCTGGGTGACTCCTTTGGGCAAGTCTTCCCCAGAAACTACTCCAGCCAACTACTTCATGCCAGGCTATTTGGCAGTTTCCCTGGGACATTCTGGAAAGGCTCAAAATGAGCAGGTTATTCCATGGTTGAGTGAGCTTTAGGCAGCTAATCCAGACCCAACCTGAAGGTTAACCAATCGAATGGGGCTGTTTAGCTACCTACGCTGAACAATCTGAAGGATGTCCATGCGCTGAGCAAGAGTACATATGTCATTAGAGCAGTTATAGGACCTTCAAAACCTCAGGCTCCTGGGAGAATATATATAACTACTACTTTTTCAGGCAGTGGATGATGGCAGTTTGACTATCACCCCTCCTTCCTGTGGTTGCTATGGTGATATGAATGGTATGGCCGCCAGCAGGAACAAAATGGATGGGGGGAGGACAATGGGGTCTTGGAAGTTGGTATAAGCTGCAAGCACCAGCAAAAACCCAATTCCTGACCCACTAGAGCCCAGCAAGAGGCTGACAGAAGAGGCAGAACCTAATGGCAGTAGAAAAACTGGTCAGCAGCAACTTCCTCCTCCTATTGACGACCAGCTGACTTGTTCTTGATAGATATTTAGGACAATGCTTCTCAAACTTCAACATGCCTATAAATTACCTGGATATCACCTCATTCAAATCCAGATTTTGACTCTATAGGTCTAGGAAGGGATCTGAGACTGCATTTCTATGAAGTTCTCAAGTGCTGGCTCTGCATGGCAGTTTGAGTAGCAAGGTTTTTTGGACTTGCTGCATGTATCAGAGGCCCCCTCATCAACAGAGGCTTAAGTTTACTCCCTCTTTTGTCAGGGGCCCATGCTACCTCTATCCTACTGCTGGGCCATGCCTGGTATGCTGCCCTGGTCTGCAGTTTAACTAGCAGGCATGGGGAAAGGGAAGGAGACTTTAATTGACTGATCCAGAAATTGCACATTCCGCTTCCATTCCCACTCTTCTGGCTAAAATTAAGTCACATGGCCACATCTAGCCCTGAGTAATGTTTTAATTTTGTACACATTTTATTCTGTTTTTCCAAGTGTCCCCTGAACATTCCATGACCAAGGAAGGAGAAAATGCATACGAAGTGGGGCTAAGAGTCTCTGTCACAGTTGAGGGTAAAAGTAATTATAATTAGAATGTTATTACCTTCTATCTGCCAGCACAGTACCTTAAATAAATCACCTCATTCAATCTTCATAAAACGCCACTGGTAGGAACTATTATTCCCATTCCCAGATAAAGAAACTGAGGCTTCGAGAGGCTGAGCAGCTTGCTCTGGTCATAGTGCTGAGGCAGAGACAGGATTGAAAGCCAGGCACTCTCACTCCACAGGCTGCAATCTTAGGAGATAAGGACAGATGGAGATAGCAGGAAGGACTGGGGCAGTTTTTACCATCAGGGGCTGCACAGCAGCGGGAGGGAGGGTGGTGGATCACGAGTCTACGAGATGAAACCTGCAGGATTGACAGCAGAAAATCATGTGCATTTCCACAAGAAAGACAGTGCTTACCTGGGACAATTTGCACACTATATTTTTAGAGACTGAAGAATGAAGACAGGACAACTACTCTTTTTGGGAATTACGACATGTGAGCTGAGGGGCTTATTCCCTTGATGCTGGCAGCATGACTGTCACACCAGGCTAGGCCAGACTTGAGGCCATGGTTTGTGGCCTGCTGTCCTCCTGCCCCCTCCCCTGCAGCAGACACCACCCTGAACACCTGGTGCACTTGTCCTAGGAGAGCCACAGCTGGACAGGACCAGACATGGCCACTTTTTTTGTGTTGCAGTCACAAGTTAGAGGACATTTGAAAACTGTTTTCCAGGGTTTCTCTTTTACCCCCCTTCTTTTTCTTTTCATGAAAGGGGCTTTTTGTTAGTACAGCCTTTGTTTGGGGATTCAGTTGATAAAGGGACCATTTTATTGGAATGAATTACTGACGCAAGTGCTGCCAGAAATCTTAGTGGGAGGACAGCACTCTGGCTTTTGTTCAGCAAGGTGAATGCTAACAACTATTGGGCGTAGGTCTCAAGGGCACTTTGGAGTTTGCTGCCTTCAGCAACTTGGAGTTTAGCTGCCGACTGAAGTTGAGTTCAGGGGAGGCAGTCAGAGAAAGTACTAGCAGTAATATTAATAAAACATAGGACTTCTCCTTTCATGTATGAAAAATGTCAAATGGTCAAGACCTGCAGGCCAGAACTTATATAGAATAAACTCTCTCTACATATTATTAAATCGCTCAGTCTCTACTAAGAATGGGGTCCCTGTAAAGAATTTCAGCTCCTCTTTTTGAACCCCTAAATGCCGGTGAAAAGAAGTCAAACAGGAAAAGTAAACCAGATTCTCTCAGTTTTTGTGAGACTCACACATACATGGAACATTTAAAGGTACTTTAAAAAAATTTTCTTCAGATGGTGTTCAAGGGACTCTGGAAAAAGATATGAAAATATTAGTAAGCCAAAACTTGAACATTCTAACTTGTTTTTCCTCACGTCTGGTGTGTGTGGTGCCAACATAAATTTGTGAAGATACATGGGTTGATAGTGTATTTGGGCGCAAAAGCTCATCTGCTGTTTTGAGACTCCAAGACCCAAAATATTTCAATTCTGTTAGATGAATCAGCATTTCTTAAGAAATCGCTTTTAAAATAGTTGCAAACAGTGGCAAGGAATGTGGCATTTAAATCAATTGACCGTGAACTCTTCAGAGTTCAAGGAAATCATTAGGGGCTAATAAGGTCAACAGAAGTTTGAGTAAGAGAAAAGGTACCCCTTGACATTGTTTGAAGGCATGTAACACCAATCAGTTCCAAGTGACTGAACCCCAAATATTGATTAGGAAACAAGTGCCTACAGGCAGCTGGCAGTGGTCAAGCTTTGGGAGCGTCACAGAGACTCCAGCTCCTCCAGTTCTTCCCTCAGAAAAACAAGGTAAGCAGTGGGTGGCCTGCCACTGTGTGTTTCTAAAACAACACACGCTTGTTTTAATAAAGCAAAACATATTTCCAAGCCTGTAAAGCAAGGGTCATAAGATCTGGCCTCTTTATCTCACAAACAAGACAGTGTGGCATCCTTCTAAAAACGCCATACCAATTTTGGGGGGTGGCATTACTAAGCAGGGTGCCCTATGCAGTTGGTGGGAGGGCAGTGTCCAGCAGAAGCGTTTATAGCGTTTATAGGCAGTTTATAAGTGGGAAACTTCCCTGAAGCTCCCCTTTAAGGCTGCCCCCATCCCAGCCATTCACGCAGATTCTATACATCTTCTGTATTAGAATGAATTACTTGCGTAATTAATATTCATCTCCCCCCAGTTTGCTACAAAGCTCCATGTAGTCATGGGTTGTGACTTATTCCAATACTGAATCCTCAGTTCCTTGAACTGGCTAGGCACTAAGGAGGTATGTAATCTACACTCGTGAATATATTAATGAATGTGGAGAGAAGAATGGAAGATATACACATGAGAGAGAATTTGCTTACATCAAGAACTTGCCACTGTCTTCTGATAGTCTAAACTTGGGCTCTCATAAGCTAGTCCTCTACCTCGAGTCTTTTAGGAAGAGAAGGAATGGTCAGTTTGCTGGAGCTGGGGTCAGCTCCTAACTGAGCCGCAGTGGCCACAGGCTTTTTGACTGGAGATAACACTTCACAGAGTATTTGTAAGCTGTACAGCAGGCAAATGTTCACCACCGTCTGCAACTGGCCAGTACTCCCAGAGTTCAGTCCTTGGGAAGAAAATCAAAGATGTGAGTCCATCTTTTCCAGTCTCTGCGAAATCTATCAAGCCGAAACAAGGTGTGACAATAGAATGTCCTGTGTGTCATTAACTGACTCTAGTCTTTTACAGAGAAGATACCACTTTGTCATCCGGAGTGCCAAATAGTTCTTTTCTCTTGAAAAAACACTCCCGTGGTAAGGCCTATGAAATACTTGCCAACCAATACCTAAATAGGTGGCAGGGAATTTTGTGATTTTTCTGAGATGGACTTTGTAAATTAAACTATCTAAAACGTACATTCTGTCATCTTTCCCCTGGACATGACCCCCAGTCCTAGCTGAAGACAAACACAGGAAACATAGCCTGTCACTAAAATAAATAGGCAAAGTTAAGAGTTTTCCAACTCAATGAACTATAAGTCCTACTTTTTTTTTCACCTAAATAGTGAAAACAGGGCAAGAAATTAAATAATACTTGCTTTAATTTTATGCTATCTTCCAAAAGGTGATAGTGGAAGTTTATTAATGATTAAGCCATTAAAATTTTTATTTTAGTTATAATCAGATACATTTATTATTTAAAAACATTTTCTATTTATTGGTAACCCTATATTATAGGTAGAAAAATGCACCATATAATCAGAACTCCGGACTATGCAAAAAACAACTATTACAGGGAGTGCTATATTCTATTATTTTTTTTTGTTATCAGTTATTCTTCAAGAACAAACAAAAATCCCAACAAGCTACACACCTTTACTGCATTCCAGAGTTTTAGGAGTGTAAATTTATAAAATGGGATTCTCAGAAGCAGTAGTACCAATCAAATATTATAAGTGCTTATTTGAGGTGCTTTAAATTAAAACAGAAATCAATATTTCAGCAAATCTTAATTTTCACGTTTGGACTTGATGTGTCTTTAGTGGTCTGAGTTAAAGCAATATTGTATCAATTAAGCAAAGTAAATCAAGACACCTCAAAAAAGGTGATATAATAAGAAAATGTCAATTTAATCATTTACTTTAGCAGGCAAGCAATTTGTAAACATTCAGTAGCGGCAGCATCCAAGTTACAAACAATTTAAAAAGAAACCAGGATTAGTGATTATAATTTTTCCTTCCCTTTCCCCAAAAGAAAAAAAGAAAAAAAGATGTGGAAATGAATGACTTAAAACACTACAAACATTGAACAATCATTTATGTCTTCTATCAGCCTTCTACGCATCCTCTCTGTTTTATTTTTAAAGATGTATCTACTCCTAAAATGCATTATCTTGCAATAACTTGTACGTGAGCATTTGCAATCTAGGAAGTTGTTGTTCCTGCACACGGATGTGCACGTATTATCTCAGTTTAAATCCCATTTGCAAAGGGAACATTTATGTCTTGGTTCAATGCTTCTTTGACTTCGAGTGGCAGGGTGTCAAAAAGGTGATCTTCCACAACAAGCCCGCTTTTCTTGAGCAGGCGACACTGGCCCAGCTGGGCTGGCAGGCGGTCCAAGCAGTTCCCCTTCAGCTCCAGTTGGGTGAGCTGGGAGAGCTGCCCAATTTTCTCCGGGAGGGAGGTGATGCAGTTTTGCCCCAGATTCAAAGTCCTCAACTTAACGCATTTAAACAACTGTTTTGGCAGGATGTCCACTTTGTTCCCTGTGATATGCAAATGCTGCAGGTTCTGAAGCAATCCTATTTCTATTGGAATCATTGAAATGTTGTTGTAGCTTACATCTAAGCATCTGAGTTTCTGTAAACTAAACACTGCCACTGGTAAGGATTCGAGCTTGTTGTTGGAGAAATAAAGTGACTCCAAGTTTTTGACATGGGTGATGGAGGGAGGAATGGTAACGATTTTATTATGCCATAATTTTAAACAAGTCAGTCGTTTTAAATGCTGGAAACTGATGATTTCCTCAATTGTGCGTATGTTGTTTGATTTTAAATCCAGTTCCTGTAAATTAGAGAGGCTGAAAATAGCATGTGGAATTCTCTCTAGCTCACAGTTCTGGAGTTCGAGCTCGGCAACATTCATCATTTTCTTAAGGCTGTTCAGCACTAAGAGTTTAGTGCCGTCATTATGAATGACTAACTTGGTAAGATGTGGAGCCACATCTGTAATGTTGGAGGGAACTTTGGTCAAATTGCTCTTCACGTGGAGAATCTTAAGGTGCCGCAACTCTCGGAGAGACTCAAGTCCTATCATCTTATTGTTTTCAGAGTTCAAATTGCCTATCAAGTACAGCTCTCGAAGGTTTTTGAGCAAATACACCCAGGCAGGGATTTCAGCCACATCGGTGAACTTCACGTGAAGGCATCTCAAGTGGTCTCGGAGAAAGCTAAAAGCAGTCTGTTCAACTTTTGCAGGGCAGTGGCAGAGGTGAAGCTCTTGGAGGTTAGTCATTTGAGAAATTTTAGCAGGAATTTTAGCTTCTGGAATCAGTTCAAGTTTTAGCACATCCAGGTCTGTGAGGTCAAAGACAGCATCGGGCACGCCCGACAACATAAACAGATGTAGCTCCTGCTTGTCCTGGGCGTTGCGTGACACATGCTGCCTAAGCTTTTCAAATGTCCACTCGTGGTTCAAACTAATTTCCCTAAGTTTATTTTCACTGACTTCTGACAAGAACACACCAAAACGCTTGGAATACAGCTGGTCATATTGGTCTACCATGTGTAGAAGGAACGCAAAATCGTTTTTGACATCTGGAATGTCACTGAAACTGCTCTCTTCTCTAACTTTTTCAAAAGAATATTCCTTCAAAGGTATCCTGAATAACCAGAAGAGAGTGTAGAGGCAGATAAAACCATACACACAAATAATGGATATGTAACTGATGAGAAGCTTTTTCAGCATGTAGGCCATGTTGTGGGTGCATTCAAATACTTCGTAGCCAGTCAGGTGCTCAACTTTTGGCCTGCAGACATGTTCGAAGCTAATGGCGTTGACAAAGTTTGCAGTGTAGCAGAGAATAAAAATGAACTTGGCGGTTTTGATAACTGTTTGGACCACGTAGAGTTTATAGATCAAGTCACTGTCTTCCACGTGGGCACGAAACTTCCTCACTTTCTCAAACAGGGCTTTGGCCTGTTCCCCGTCTTTTTTATCCAGGATGGTCATGCTGGGGACTTCGATCACGGGCTTCTCAGCTGAAAATTTGAAGCCAGTTTTGTTGATCATCGGGGTACTGGCGCTGGGGCTCCCTTCATCGCTGCTGGTAGACACGTGCTTTGGTAGAGTCTGGGCACCGGTCAGTCTCTGCTTGTTCTCCTCCGAGTCTTCGCATGCTGTTTCAGACAGTGCTTTAGTAGTCCAAGGAGATTCAAAACACTTACCTAATATTGAAACAAAATGTTCTACTTTTGAGCAGGTTTTGGGATATTTGAACCAAAAGTTGCTACTGACCATGAGAATAATAGTATGTATAAGAGCAAGGTATGGAAAGTACTTAGAATACCACGGAAGGGCCAGATGGTAACACATCTGATTAATAAATACATATTGCTGAAAATCCAAGTTTGTTTTTCGGCCTGTTGGATCTTTCTTCTCCTTCTTTGCCTCCTGATTTGGAACTGTGGAATCTGTGTGAGGATATGTGGCTCTGAGAGGTATGTCAGGTGTCACAGCAGATGCGCCAAAGGAAATGTCATTTGTCGCCCGTCCATGTTGGTCTTGGTCAGTGGCTGCTTCCATCTTCGGGATACTGGTGGTGACGTCGGCATTTCCCGGTGGTGTGTGTGCCTTTGAATTTACAGGAGACGGCAATACTGGCAAGCAGACCACCTGATCTTTGGTAAGTTGCATGGTTCCTGCAAAGATGGCTACCATCAACATAACGACAGCCAGGTAATCCATAAACACGTCCCACCATGGTTTCAGGATTCGGTAAGTTGGCTGGATGTCATTAAGTGAAGCAACTTCTGCAAGGGTAAACATTCCTAGAAAACAAGCACACAAAAGACATTATTACCGGTGTGCAAGTGAAAACATTAAATGAGAAAAACCTTTCACATGCTCCAAACTAAGTTTTCTCATCCAGGTCCTATCTTTTTGTCCAAGATGGGTATAGTGAAAAACAAAATAAACATACATGAGAAAAATGATGTACTAGCTCTTTTCTCCTAGCCCAAGAGTGGGCAAAAATGGGTGGGTAATAGACAGTCTTATAGGTAAAAAATAATGAGTCTGCACAAGGTCTGTAGGGGTTAGAGTAGAAAGGGGAAAGTGGAAATCTGAGAGCTATTTAGGAGACAGAACTGAAAGACTTGTAACTTACTGGACCTTGAAGAAAGACATGAGAACAGGATGATATCTATTGTGGACTAGAATGGTTTAAGGTTAAGACAGAAGTTTTGAAGTTGGGGGTTGGGATGACTTCTACTTCGTACATGCCTAAATTGAAGGGTCTGTGCATACTATTAAACTCTGAATAGCCTGTGTACTGGCCTCAGGCCTACCACTTAACAAATGGTGTGATTCTCCAAGCCTTATATTTTTCTTCTGTAGCAAGGGGATAATAACTTCTAAGGGGTGTTGGAAAGCTTACATTAAGTCATGATTATAAAGCGTTTAGCACACCCTCTGGCCACAAGTATTCGTTAGCTCTTTATGTTAGCTCTTACCATCCTGATGGAAATGTCCCTCAAATGGTTAAATCAAAGATCTAGAGTGTGAAAGGAGTCTTAGTCTACATACTTGGGATTTATCAGCATATGTAGCTGAAACTCTGGCCTGATGGAGAACATGTGGAATGAGAAGAGGCTCAAAGACACAGGCGGGCATGGAATGATCAGTGACGAGGACACCAAGTCAGTACTAATAAGACCTTTGATCTCTACCAAAGCCAGTGAACCCATCAGCAAGGAAGAGAATCCCAGCGCTAGGACACTCAAAAATGTGGTTACCATTTACTACAGCTGGCAGCTTTACAGTCTTGAAACTAGTTATACGAATAATATAGTCCAAGGACAACCATTCTGGAAGTAACCAAGAAAAACACAATGTTTATTTATAGTGGCAAGAAATGGGAATGGACTTCTCTAATCATGGATGGGAAACAAATGTTTACCTTCTTGAATGTAGAAGTTTCAACTTCTTGAAAAGCAACATTACCACATTCTGCTTTTTCAGGAAGTTTTCAGGTTCCCATATTCATATATGAAATTATTTCTAAAACTAGCAAAAAGATAAAAGGCAAGGAAAGTACCTAAGCTTCTGGGAATGTATTTATTTTTTTAAATAAAGGGCGAAAGACAGGTTTTTATCTCTCTATACAAAAGTTGCCCAGAGTGCTGTATTGAAAAGGATTCTGAGGCTGACTCTGGCTTTAGTAGAAAACAGTATTATGACTGATTACTAACGTCATTCCTGGAATGACAAAATGGAGAGTGGTGGCATTAGTACTTTTACTCTGCTTATTCTGTTTCAGATTAAGTCTCAGAAAGCGGGGACCATGTTTTTTTTTTTCTGAAATTTCCCCACACACCTAGGACTACTGTACAGAGCAGGTGCATGATATTTTATAATAAAATACAATAAATATCTATTCAATGGTAACAGCAATTCTCATATAATAGTTTTTAAGTGAATATCTTTTATATAATCGGGTAAACACGAGTCCAAGAACTCCAAACATATCTACACCATTGAGTTGTATTTATATTTTGTGAAAAATGCTAGAAATCAGGGCTTAAGTATGAAATGCCTGGCACCTAGTCCTTGTAAAAAAATTTACTATGGGAGTGGGGAAAAGAAAAAGAAATACTTGCACCTCAGTTCGGGGAAGTGGCAGATAACACCCCCACAGGAACCCCTTTATTCTGAGCTTTTATATCTTGTTTGTGAGTGGCTTAGGAATTTAAGCAGGAAGCAAGGCCCCTGGAATGCACAGTGGGCCAACCTAAATGAGAAACAGTGTAACCATGTGACATGCGAGCTCTTTAGTTACTCTCTAGAAGCACAAAACACAGTACCCATTCAGAGTTTACAGAATGGCTCTTGCTTCATGTACAGAGACTAGAAAACATACCTTGCACACATTTATTTCAGGCAAAGAACTTCATATGGTCACACCAGGGACCATGGTTTTAATGGTCCATCAGTATGGGTGATAAAAAAAAAAAAGATTTTTTTTGCATTAACACTTCTAATAGGATTATTCTTCATGCTTCGAATAGCTGTACTGGGCTCTAGAGAAGCTAGGATATTTGGGTTGGAAGATTGAGGGAGAAGAGAAATTTGAAAGTCACTGTACTGAGAATGTTGGTTACTTGTCTTTGAAGGCTTGATTATTATAACTGGTTTCTCTGCCTCCAGTTTTGACTCTTTCAATCCATCGTCTACCCTGCTGCTCCTGGTCCTTTAGTTAAAACTCTTCTCCTCCGTGCTCTAGGTTGATAACTTCTTCCAGCTTTTCCAAGCAGCCATTCTCCCTTGTCTTCTACACATCATGTCTTCCACCTGGAATACTCTTCCCCACTCCCTTTTATGAGGCTATCAGGTTTCTCTTGCTTTTTCCAGGAAGCCCTCCCTGACCCCTAGACTGGGTGAGGTGCTTCTCTGATGTGCTCCCATAAAACTCTGTGCCTCCACCCATCACAGTGCTTATCACACTGTGGTAGAAACAACTGTGTATCTATTGGATCCCCCACTAGATTATAAATTCAATGAGGAGAGGGACCATGCCCATCTTCTTCCTTACTGTTATGTAGCAATGCCTGACATACAGTGGGTTCTCAATCAGTGAAAGGATGTATGGGCTCTTGATAATCATCTTCGGCATTATCATCATCATCAAAATTCCTCAAGAACATTTATTAAGTGTCTCCATATGGTATTTGGCAGAAGAAAATTTTCTCAAATTTAATTGCTACCACAAAGCAACATGGACCCAACGCAAGAATAAAAACTCCAAGCTAGGTCTCAGCATAAAAATAAATAGCTAAAGGACCACACAGCAGAGAAACTGTGGGATCCTTGTAACCAGTGATATTTTGCAGCTGTCAAAGCTTCAATGTTGGTTTTCAAGCACTGTGTCCTTGGGAAAGGCTTTGCTTTCAAGAGAGAGAGAAGGCTGATTACTTTCCCAGAGGAGGAAGAAAGGTAAAGCTGGGTGCAGTATTGTAACCTCACACCAACCTCCAACAATCGCCAGCTCAGCCCTCCACATCCCTGCAAGGGTGACAAGAGCTGAACAACGCGACCAGCTTGCTAAGACTGCAGCCTCAGATGGGCCCTTCTCCTCCAGCATGCTGTCTACTCTGCCACTTTCCACCAAGAGTTTGTGCCCCTGCCATTTCCTCTAACACGATCCCTTTTTTCTTTATGTTGAACTCTTCCTTATTCTTCAAGCTCCAGCTCAAGCACTACCTCCTTCGCCGAGCTCCTATCATACTGACTAATAATAATCTGCTTCCGAGGTTGGTCCTTTCGACTAGATCTTGAGTTTCTGGTGGGCAGAGGTTGTGTCTTATTTGCCTTTGTGTCCACCATGCCCTATTCTCTCTTCTGAAGAACAGAGAAGGCATTTAGTGATGTGATGATGATGGTGATGGTGATGATGACAATGATAATAATAAAAGCAGCTATCCAAATGCCCATTAACAGTGAATGGAAAAATAAAATTTATATTCACAAGTTAGAATATATGGCAGCAATGAGAATGAACAATCTGGTTACATGAGTGTGTTCAGTTTACAAAATGTGATCTGCACAATTAGGCTATGGACCTTTTTTGGTATGTATGCTTTAACTGCCATAAAAAGTTTCAAAAAGAAATGGTAAAAGAAGCTACAGCACAAACAGCTGCCCTAGGAATGTGTTGTGACACCAGACTGAGGCTTTGACTCACCCCCGCCATCCCAAGGCACACCCAGGGCTGGTCGGGGTCATGGGTCAGGGAAGCTCATTACCTTCCTCTGGCACCTACCCTTGCTGTTTATCTCCCCAGCCCAAGAGAAGGGGCCTGTTTTCCCTGGAGTACAGGGTAATGAATCTGTCATGGAAAAGAGGGCACAGCGGTATGCATAGACAATGTGCAAAAGCTCTGGCTGGAAACAGTTGAACATACACAGATGGAACACAAGTGGAATATTGCCTGAATGTACAAAGAGGACCTAAGTGGAATTCCATCTAACCTTCACAACATTACTCTAAGCTGCCAAAGTGTTATTATTTTCCCTTGACAGGTAAAGAAATAGGCTCCCGGGAGTTGAGTCATAGAAGTCAAATAATTAGTAGTAGAGTCTGGACTTAAAATCTCATCCAAGGCTAAACGGCATGTTCTTTCTACCAGATTACATTGCTTCTCTTTACTGTTCATGTTTGCAGTGCTTTAAGTTTGCAAATTACTTTTCTATAAAATATCTCAACTGATTCTTACAATAACCGAGTGAATTTGGCATTACTACTGCTGAATACTATAAGGAAACCTGAAGCACAAAAGCTTAAATGACCTCCCTGAGCTAATTAAGCACAAGAGCTAACAGAATCTTTCATCTCCAAACTTTTTTCTCTATCACACAGTCATGGCTAAGAGGTGGCTGTTGAAAGGGGGCCGTTTTCACTTCTCATTGCTGTCCTTAGCTTTGAAGACACAAAGGAATACAGTTATGTAATCACCTCCCTTAAGGCAACCTTTCATGACATTCACTCAGAATTCAAGAAATCCATGAGCCAGGCACCATGATGGGGAATACAGAAGTGATGTAACCCAGCTCCTGCCCTCAAAGGGGCCCTGGTCTACTGGGGGATGGCAAGCAATGAGCGTGCTATTATAACACGGTAAGAAAGTTGCTTTCATCTGGTTAATACAAAGTATAGGAGAGGCATAGGACAGGAAAAGCTCATGTCTGCATTTGGTAATTAATTAGGAGGGTTTCTCAGAGAGACGGTTTTTAAGCTAGGACCAGAAGAAGGGGGACTATTATGGGATGGTATGGATGGTAAGGAATATAATTTTGGCAGAAAAAATAGCAAGTGTAAAGACAGAGAGAGAAATTATGTGTCACAGAAACCACACGCAATTCTAGTTACCCCATTTTTAGTCTAGTATGCCCCCATACATTTTATGGTTACACCAACAGATGAAAATCAAAGCATGGATGATTTATGGGCCATAAGGCAGGAAACCAGTACTTACCTGCAATGTCAGCTACTGATTAGCTCTTATCTCAAACAGGCACTTCAATTGATGTGTCTGTTATCCTGTCTGACTCATCAAAAACTGTGTAAAAACTTCCTACCTCCCAGGGAGTATTTCAACCATTAGCTTAATTAAACATGCAGTAGCACTTTGAAAATTAAAGTTGCTTTTCATATAATGTGTTCTTTGTGTGTGTACAAAGTATATTAAATATATATTCGTATAATATAGTGTATATTTAGGACATTATGATTGATCCTCAGGTGACTTTAAGTGAAAGCCAAGTCAATGAGAAGAGATCAGTATCGAGCTTTCTGAATCCCATATATCTTGACCTTGTATCTCTTTAGTGATTTAGGACTCAGAATGACTATAGATAGTTATCAGGATTTTTTTTTTTTTTTAAAACCTGAGGAAGGCACACTTAGTAAGTATTAGTTGCAGACATTCTTTGCGTTCTCCTTTGTTGCAAAGAACTTAAAGAATTACATGACAAGGAAGTGGATTTCACATTCCAAGGCTTCTCTGTTTCTGGCACATATGAAAACCAGATTAACATTCCTGCGAGCAAACTTTTGTCATGGAAGTCACGGAAGCTTTTTGCACTAGAACTAAAAGGGGCAAGTTATTGGACTTTGGTTGGACAAAGATGAATCAGAAAATAACAGACTGAATCTCAAATCTTTTATGATATATAATTCTGTTTCCATATCTGAGAGTATGACCAGTAATAATGGAATAAACCAATAACTAATAGCCAGGTTCAAAATTAAAAGCTATGCTGATTGGAGAACTCCATGAATATACTAAAAAAACTGAATTGTACACTTTTATGGTATATAAATTACATCTCAATAAAGCCGTTGAAATTTAGCAGCTAAATTTCAGCCTTTGTTTTACTGCCTGAACTACCTTTTGAAACAGAAATAGGATAGTGAAAGTAGATAGGGCTGTAGCATAATTGTAGATATTCATGCCTGACTACATGCTAACTTCAAATACGCTATTATAATTATACTGAAGTGGTTCCAGAGAAAACTCTTTAGCATTTTACTCATCCTCTCTGAGCATCCATGCCTCAGCTGTAAATACCAAAAATATCTACACCACAGGGTCATGTATTGAAAACATTCAGTTCAGGGTGTGACACAAAGTAAACCCTGAAGGATATTTCCTGAATCTGAATGCTGTAAAACAATCTCTGAGGAGAAAAGTAAGTCTATCTTAATCAGTCTTTAACTGATGATTAGGCTAATGTCTGGAATTTTGAACTAGCATGTAGCAACTATATACATAGAAGTAATACGTCTACATACATAGAAGAAATAAAGAATTGACAATGGAACTTTGTATTCAATTTCATTAATTCTTTCAAAAACATCTCAATTAAAATTACTTATATTTAGGAGGTGGCAGATTATATTAGAAAGAGCAGAAGTTTGATGCCAAAGAGACCTATATTCTAATACTGCTCTTTGCTCACATTTATTAACAGTGCAAATGTGGGTAACTTAGCATCCATTAAAAAACATATTAATGAGATTATTAATATACAGTAAAATTCCACTATCAAAACATAAAACTATGATCACCTAAAAATAGGATCGCTTTAAAAAAATTAGTTCTACTTGCACTAGGAGGTCGTCCTCAATACCCCTGTTAAAAAAGGAAGGCAGTCAAATGGCTTTGAAATGTTACTTAATGAAGAATTTAGTATATGAAAAAGCAAATAGCTCGATTAATCAATCTAATATATAAATTTTCCACATACGTATGAGTTCCCTATTTAATCAAATACCAATTTTCATTTTCTTTCTACTGTGTTCTGTGAAAAAATAATCAGCCTTTTTGGCCAAACTGGGCAAATGGGAGAATACCCAAGAGACTGGTGAGGCAAATCCTTCATTGAAATAAGTCAAAAAAGAACAAATTAAAGTTCATAAAGAGGCAATAAACTATACCATCCCTATAAATAATCCTTTTTTAACATTCAATATACATGTGTACATGTGCGTACACCCCCCTCATACTCAATTTAGATATCGAAAATTCATATGGTTAAAGAAAATAAATGCTTTAGATACAAAATAAGAAAGAATGACTCAGGTTTCTCCAAAAGAGCTCTGTATTACTGGTATTACATAAGTATTAATAGTTATGGATATTACAATTATACAAGATACTCTATAGCTGATGTAATTCTATATAAAATGAAATAATTCACTGTTATTCCCTTTAAAAAGATTATGATAAGAAATTATACTTTTAAAAATAGTTTTCTCCTAACACTATTTTGGTTTAGATACCTCGAAAATAACTGAACAAATGTTTAGGGAAAAATCAAAATCAGATTTCACATTGGGCAAAATCTAACCATTTTGCTAATCTCCAAAAGCTTTTTATAAGAACACTGAACACGTGAAAGTAGAGAACTAAAGAAAATTCAGAACTTGTGAAATATAAAATGAGCATTACACAAAGTACATTTTAGTACCTGTATTTTATATCTATTTGAGCTTTCTCCCTTAGAATACTGATATTCGCAGAGAAAACTTACTTCAAAGCTAAGAAATATAATTCTAAATACATTTTAGTAGACCTAAAGCAAATGCCTTTGGAATTAACAAAAATGTATTATTATACCATTGTGGATTTTCTTGAGTTTTTCTTCTAGCTCTCAATTCTAAATGTGAAGGTCCACATTTGAGAATAAGAAAATGAGACTTTATTCATAGGACAATACAAAAGAGCCTCTAAATCAATAGCTTCCACATTTTATTCCACACAATGTCAGAGTTTCTTCTACAAGTTATCACTAGCATTCCTCCAACCATGAATGCAGGCCAAAAGAATTTCACAAATGTTTCAGTACCTACAGGCCTTATTTAGTGTACCTTCTTCTAGAAAGTTCGTTTCATTCAATAAATATCTATGAAGTATCCTCTATGTGTGCTAGATACAGGTTCTAGGGATCGAAAGGGGAATAATAATAATAATAAAAAAAATTCAGAGCTGTCTTTACTGAGAAAGCAGTCTAGAGAAAACAAAGAGAAGATAATGGCAAGGGTGTGATTATCCCCTAAAATGAGAGCCGGCAATTAACGGACCTTAATAAGGCTTCAGAGAAAGCCATCCTTAGCTTAGAGTGAAGCCCTTTAGAATCCTAACTTCATCCATTTATGAGGCAGCCAGTGGGAATTTTAAGGGGACGCTTTGAATACCTAATTCTGTTTTTCTTATGTAAGACAGATAGACATCTTAGACCAAAACTGATCATTTTCCTTTTAAGTTTACTCACTTTTAATAGTTTCTTTAGGTATGTATGACTGGCACATGTCTGAAACTGGGCTAAGGAAAGTGAACTAGGATGGAGGTCTCTGACACCCTTTTTGGCACCAGGGACCGGTGCTCCTGTGAGACTCTAATACCTGATGATCTGAGGTGGAGCTGAGGTGGTGATGCCAGTGCTGGGGCGCAAATACGGATGAAGCTTTACTCACTCAACCGCCACTCACCTCCTGCTGTGTGGCCCTATCCCTAAACAGGCTAGGGACAAGTAACAATTCTCGCCCTGGAGTTTGAGGACCCCTGCCCTAAGCCACTTTCCAGTGTCAGGAAATTTGCCACATTCTCTTCCAGTTGTCTCTGGGACAGAAAGTCCCACTGATCACAAACACAGGGGTGTCTGCTCTGCATGTGGACTATTGGGAGCCTCTCAATCCTCATTCCTGGTTTATAACGAGTGCTAGAAAGCATCTGAGTACCTTGCCCTGGTGCTCATCTTACTAATCCTCAAGAAACTTCTCAAAGTTAGTAAAAGATACTCGGATAGTCATACAATGTACCTTGGATAGGTGGTATATTTAGTTAAAAAGGCTACTTGGCAGTTTATTAGAAAATCCTAGCCATTAGGACTGAAGATGAATGAACAGTTAGACAATGGTTGCTCATGACCTTTGCTAAATTGAGTCCTATCTGTCTGTCTGCCTGTGTCCTCTTTTTTCCTCCACCTTGATTTGAATTACTAACCTAAAGGGAGGAGAGTTTCTTTCATGTGCTTGCCCCCAGGGCCTGGCACAGGCACTTAATAAAGGTCTATAATAGAATAAACCACGCAGACTTACAGCAGCATTCTAGGCACTGAACCTGTGAGCCAAGTACCATCTCACTATCAATTAAAGTAACATATAAGGTTATTATTAATTATGTCAAAGTCAAAATGATCAGCTCTAACAGGCGGTCTTCAATATTCAAATGGACAATAGTATATAACTTTTGAATAGGTTATTCTGAAGGTAACTCATTCTGATTGACCATCTGCATACAATTTGGCTCTTAATTTAACATTCTACCGAAAACAAAAATATAAAGGTAAGTCTGGGCACACCCTCACCACGAAATAAAGACCAGATCTGGTTCCTGATGGAGGGCAGATGATAAGCCAGGGAGCACTCTGGCGCAGAAGCATAGGAGCACCATTTTAGCATGCAGGCCAGGACGGAAGGAGATCCAGAGAGGCAAACTCCCTGAGACAACAAAGCTGCCAGAGCCTCAGGTCTTCCTTCTGTGGTCCTCCTGGGGTTTTCCGCCCTTTACGGATGTAAAAGTTCTGACCATATCTGTGTGCAGCTTATGAAAGTCCATAAACACTTGTATCAGAATACCATAGTAAAATGTAGAGCAACTGCCCAAAACCTGTTAAGTGCTCAATAAAAATTAGCTGCTATTATTATTCAATAAAATTATTATTAAATGAGCCATTTTATATTTAAGAATTCGATAAAAACTCTTATCACTATGATAAAAACACTACAAGAAGTTTTGTGTCTTTAGTGATGTACTGATATAAAGAGCCATGGAATCCAGACGTTCTCCATTTACTTTTGGTTTCCAAGAAATTTAGCTTAATTTTATACAGGCATTACAAGCATCAATGCTTGGCCTAAGTCTTCATTTAATTATTCACTTACTCATCCCTCCATCCATAAAATATATACTGTATACTTGTGTTAGCATGATGCAAATCCCTGGAGAAAAATCTAGTGAGCAAATTCAGACAGATTTCCTTTCTCACAGAGTACACAGTGTAGGGGAGAGAAGTATTCATTAATTGAATTTATATCAAATGGTCAACTAAGAAGCAGAACAGGCAGAAGCAGGTTTGCTGTTTAGTAAAACAAGGTTCAGCTGTAGGACCCCTCCCTCTCCCAGGCCCCTTCTGTGGCCCTGTGCTGACTTTTTTATTTCTAACTCTGTGTTCTTTTTTTTTTTTTTTTAAAGAGTGCTCTCCAATTTCAGATTCCAGAAAACCCAGACCTTTGCTTGCATGGTACTACTGATATAAGGAAGAGGCATGAGAACTATACAAACTGAAAAAATATTAAACCAAGTTGTATTCAGAGCCTGCAGTGTGCTGTCGGACCACAGAAAACCTACACAACAAAGGCAGATTCCTGCTGAGATTACTGACAAACTACTTATCCATACCTTTACCGATGCATATCCATACCATGGAAGGAAAACAGAGAAACAAAGTCTTTTAAGTTGTACACCACACAAAATAAACCCAACCATTCGTTCCCTACAGCCATACCACAGGGAACCTACAGAACAAAGGCTGAGGTTACTGACATGTCTTTAATACTGCATACCCCATACCATGAAAGGACAACATAAACTTTAAGCTTTAATTCATAGAAACTAAGAATCACATATAAACTGAATTTCTCGAACACTTGGGGTCTCATTCTCTGTCTTTGAGAAGAGACCACTGTCTCTGGCTGTGGAGCATTATTCCTTCTTTAATAAACCTTTCTTTTGTCTCTGACTCTGGCTTGCTCTTGAATTCTTTCCAGTGCTCAGTCAAGATCTCTCTCTCTCTCTCTCTCTCTCTCTCTCTCTCTCTCTCTCTCTCTCTCTCTATCAGCATAGGACTTGAGTCCCCACTCAGGGAGGATTTGTTCCATCTTGCATCATAATGAAGGTGGGTAATAGAGGATTTTCCTCCGATCACCATGATCAGGGAGGAAGTCATGACTGCATGAGATGTGAAGAAAGAGTACAAGGGGTAGGCTAGGCAGAATGTCCAAAGGCTCTGTGGTAGGGGCAGGGTGCGGCGGGGAGTGGGGAAAGGAGGAAGAGGGGAGAGAGAAAGAGAAACAGGGGGAGGGAGGGAGGGAAGGAGGTGGGGAGAGAGAGGGGGAGCAAACAAAAAATAATCTGAAGAACTGAAAGGTTAGCAGCCTGCAGCTTAGGGAGTGAGAGAGATGTGTTGTGTGACATGATACTGGGTTTTGCAAGCCACGTGAAAGTTTTTGATGTCATTGAACTAAGGGCAGTGGGAAGCCACTGATGTGTTTTGAGCTGAAGATGGGAGGTAGTTAAAAACTTGTGCCTCTTGAAAGATCACTATGGGCCTAGTGTATAGGTTAGTGAGGGAAGCTGTGAGATTAGGAAGGCAGCTATTGCATTACTCTGGGCAAAGGATGAAGGTAAAGATTAGGCTGTGAGTGGTGAAGAAGGGAGTAAAATGAATGCCATTCATGAGCTAACAGGTCGAAGAAATAACAACAGGAATTAATAGATTAAATGAGGAGGGGGAAGGAGAGAAAAGTGTCAAGGATGACCCCCAGATTCCTCTTAATTCTCCTCTTTGTGATTATGTACTACTCTTGTTCTTTTATGTCCATTCGCAAGGTTTTATTGTAACTACATATTTTTTCATATGACCTTCGAATCCTTTTTTCTTCACGCATCTTCCAGAATCACCTATTAATCCTTTTTAAAAGTAGGTAGATTTTATGTAATAAATGAAAAGTAAGCCCTCACATGCTTGGGCATGAAATCTATAAGCTTACACAGTTCAAAATACTTTACTGTATCTACATACAGATGATTCAATATTTATCTTTTTATAATGCTTCTGGGGTGAGGCACACTAGTAAAAACAAAAATAGTCCTGTCTTCATCTGTGTTTCAAGAGTACATACATATAATGTGTTGTACGGTACAACATTATGTGCAATATAATAAAAAAGGAGCCAGCACGTAATACTGTAAGAATCCTACAGTCAAAGCCTGTGATATTGATGCTAAAAAAATTTGGTTTCTAGAATAAACTAAAATAGAAACTAGTAGAAAAACAAAAACAAAACAAAAAACAAAAAACAAAAAACTTCATTATCCCATAGTTTCATTCTTTACTGTTTTCTTCGGGTCAATATTAAAATGAGCATGCATTTTCTAAGTAAATAATAGCCAAGCAAGGGGTAGCAAAGATATACGGAGTATTATTATGAGAACAAAACCAAATCCTTTAAACCTGTACAAAGATAATACAAAAAATGACAACTATGCATAAATAACCTAGAGTCTCTTTTTACTGAGCTAATAATTTAAAATTGAATTTTAATTCTTAACAAGCTGGTAGCATAATGGATAAGAACGTGGCTTAAGGAGTTAGCATGCCTGCATTTTCATTCCTCTCCATCCCTTAACAATCATTTGTAAAATGGGAACACAAATAATGCCTCATATCACTGTGTAAACTTGGCCTTTCAATTTCCTTATCAATGAAATGGGGATAAAACACCACTGTGACAAGATACACACATCATACCCAGTATAATGTTGAGCACACTGAATGCTCAACTATTCTCCGAAATTGGCTCTAGATGTCCAGAAAAAATTGGTGAAAGTGGGAGTCCCTGAGAAAACCCAGGATTTGGAATATGGCAGCAACAGATATTAAAAATGACTACGAAGGCTTCGAGGGGGAAAAAAAATCAATGAAAAAACAGAGAGAACAGGAAATCAAGAAAACCAATGTAAGGAAGGGAATTATAGAGAATAAAGGTCTAAATCAGTCAAAAATGACAGCGATTAAGGATAATCAAAACTCTTAAAAATAATTAATGACCTCTGGCAATATAATCTCTTAAGAGTGGAATTCATTATTGACGTTAGAAACCATCTTAGAGTTGACTAAATATTCCCCCAAAGGGTTAGCCTTTTAAAGTAATGTGAACAAAGTCTTATTTTGGAATTATTGACAAATTGGTAAACTACTTGGCTGAATGTCATTTTTGTCCTATTTCAAAGGATTTGATAAAACAAAGGAATGTTTTATTCATATTCAATTTAATCTTGTTTGTAGATATTTAGTATCTATTTGTGCAGCTCTTGTGAAAATTACAAATGATCTTTAGAAAAGCAGGTCTGACAGGACATTTAACTGGAAGTCCCTCAATAGCTAAGGTATGCATAGAATTCAGTCTCTTTCCTTTTCCTATGTTATAATGAACTTATAGAGTTTTCATAACATAGCCACAGTTGTTATGATTTACAACATTTTCCCTCAGTTATAAAGAATTAGTGGAGCGGTCATACTGAATCACAAATTGAGCAGCTTATAGTTCGTAAAACCCGTAAACCTTTTTGTATCGGGAAGGTATGAAATATAAATAAGTATAGTTTCTAATTCAGTATGCTGTTACTTATTTTAGATGACTTGCTTCTTTGAAGAGCTTTGACTTTGGAAAACTTGAGATATTTCTTTTCTGATAAGCCATGATATTTTTTTTAACACTGAGGAAAAAAAAAAAAACCAAGATAACATTTTAAAAAAAATGTATTACATACTACAGTGCCACTGATGCCAACATATTTATTTAAGTGCCTGGTAACTTTAACTGTGGAGATCATTAACAGTGCTTCGCAACCCATTTCATGTCATGGCTTACAGAGGAGAGGACATTTGCACACACACGCCCATGGGTAATAAACTGAAAAGAGTGCACACAACCAGACCCACCTTTTAGGCTCCATCCAAGTCAACTTATATTTCAGCCATCTGGCACTCACTTTTGGAACATCTATTGGGAATTCCAGACTAAAGTATCAAATACTGGATGTGAAATAAGGTGTAAATTTTTTAAGTGATAGAATTTATTCATCTGAGGTGTGATAATTTTGGGAGTGATTAAATGCTGTCTTCTTCTCTTCTTTAGCCGAACCAAAAACAGTAAAAACAGATTATCATAACTGAGATAAAATTTGCTCATTTGTGTGATTTTACATGCAACACATGAGGACTATAATTATGTCTATGTTCTTGATGGACCAGTATCATTAGGTAGAGGCTGCTAATGCCATGAAATATTTAAGACTGAGGGTGGTTGTTTATCATTCACTGATTCATTCTAAAACACTATACATTGTTAGGTACTAAGGACTTGTAACTGACCTTGCCCATCATAAACTTTACAAAACCTTTGTTGACATAAAGCCAGCAAGCTTATGCCATTTACATTTTTGACAAATATTTGGCTTAGTTAATGTGACAGGTGTTGAGAATATATACACAGTAGAGCAAGATAGATACAGGTCTTGCTCTCTTGGAGCTTAAATATCTGTCCATACTTACCTTATATATTCTGGAAAAGAGGAGACATAAAGTATTAACACCATTCTGCCCAGAATTATTTAGGGTAAATAGTTCTAGTATATCCTAATAAAAAACGACAGCAAAGTATATGAATTTCGAGTAAATGATGATTGCTGAGACCAATGCAATATGCAAAAAAAGTAAACATATTCACCTTCTGAACTGGAAAACTTTTGAGAGTGACAAATGTTAGAGAAGGTAGAAAACAGGATAAGGTATAACAGGGACTCTTCCGGGAAATCCAGGAGTTGATGTCACCTTAAGTATAGGCCACATGTGCTAGAACATTCTGATGTTATTATGTAATGCTCATATATAAACACAAGTCTACATTTTTTTAAGCAAATAATTTGTAGACACTTCCTATCTTAGCTATTTCACAGCTATTAATCGTTTCAAAATAGTTGGTGCCTCAGTATAGTCTTCACTGCTTTCTGACTGGGGACTGTCTTTTTATCATAGGAGTATGTTACATGTTACGATTGTTTTCTAGTAAGAAATCTAGAGTTAAAAAAAAAGATAAAATAGAAACCATCTAAACATCATTTCCCACACTTTTCTACATTAGGATAGACATAGAAAATGATAATATTTGTACTGTACAAAGCAGAAAACGGATGAAGCTGCTCACGGCTGCAGTGCCCTACACTTTGGGCTGAGAGAGTGTTTCAGCAAACGTACTTCTGGTAACAGTGTGCATAGCATACCAGCCAGGAAACTGACCCAAATAATGCAACACACTGACAAATGTTTGTTTACACATCTGAGAGTAAAGAATACAGGAAGGGATGAAATGAAAAATTCCCCTTAGAAAGAGAATAGGTCAACATTACCTTTTAGAAGATACTGACAAAATGATAGCAAAAGTTATACTGAATGTGAAAATATAAATGATGAGACAAAGAAGAGTAGAGGAAAGTTCCATGCTATGAGCATTAATCTGTAGATATGCTCGTGGATATGGTACCATCAATTTTTTTTTTTTAACTATAAATGCATTAGTTGAGGATAAGAGCTACAAACTGTCCTTTTCATTTGTATGTCCTTAACCCTGAATGGCATACTTTCTGAAAGGAAAGGAAAAAAGTAAGAGGTGTTAAATCCTACTGCCTACATATGGCCACTGTAACCTTCCAAAGTAGGTCCAGGTGGGTTTAAAAAAGAAATTACTCATTTACTCCCAGTACGACTTTTTAATCAATATAGTTCTTCCTTCCTGTGATAAGACTACTCAATATCCTCCAGAAACCATTCTACCATTCTACTTTTTGGTAACAGATACTGCTACCATCACCATCTAGTTTAGATGGGAGCAGTGTTGTCCAACTAAGAATAACATTTCCCAGACTCATCTGCAGCCAGGTATTGCTGTGTAACTGAGCTGGGCCAATAGGATGTAAGAAGAAGTGACTGTTCGCTTGGTAGTAACCTCTGTCAAGCCAAGGCTACTTGATTTGGCCCTCCTTTCCCCTTTTTCTTATTGGCTACAAAATGAGAAAGGAGGCCCAACCTTAGAAACCAAGTATGAGGCCTGCCAGTGCCTGCCTGGCTGCTCACATCAGGACTGCCGTATGAGAAGGAAATAACTATCCTAGTTAAGCCGTTCTATTTGGAAGTCTCTGTTACAGCAGTGACCAGTACCATAATTAATAAAATTCTGAACTCCTAAAAAACGCCTCTAAATAAAAGCACAGAAATAGACTCCTTCTATAGTTGATCCTTAACTCTAATGCAAGAATTTCCATAACTACTGAAGACTTACAGTGGAAGATATAAACAAAATAATTTCATATTAACACATAATCTATTAATGTACTTAGACATTATAAGTAATATAAGTAAATATAAAATGATAGAATAGTAACCATAAAAAATCTTAAAGGGTAACACCAATGAAAGACAAAATATGATTGACAATTAAGGAAATGGTTTTATTCAGGTTGTTACAACAGGGAGAAAATTCATTAATGAGGGCTCTCTCAAAGACAAGGAAAAGTCCTAGAGTCCCACAGGAGCAGGTAAACAAGGAATTCATCTGACGGTCTTATGGAAGTCAAGAGAAAGGATGGAGGTGGGTCTTATCTCAGAATATCTGAGAGCAAGGTACTCCTTTCTGGTTTCCCAGAACACAAAATGGTAGGGAATTTTCCAGAAACAGGGCTCCAGGAAAATGCAACATTGTCAGATCCAATTAAGAAAGGGGCAATAAGGAACCCCTCCTAGGGTATGAAAGGGTCAGGGGGTAGGGAGGCACAATAATTTAAGTGTTCCAATTTAAAAAGAATTCTATCCAGAGTACGGAAGAAGGAATGGAGAGGAAAAAGACTGGAGGAAGGAAAGTGAGTGAAAAAGTTACATTAGTTAAGGTGATTTCTGGGTAAATTAAATTTTTTAGCTTGAATAACTAGGATTGGTGCAATAACCTGAATAAGTCTAGTAGTCAGGTCTAAGGTGGCATTACTTATTTATGAACAATCGGGATATGGATGAGGAGATGACCCAAGGACAGTACCTACAGAGAAAATAGTCAAAGAATCTGTGATCAGTAACACTCAGGGAACAGGTAGAAGAAACGGATTCAGCAAAGGAGGAGAAGAAAGGGTCAGAGGAGGAGTAAGAGAACTCTGTCCTGGAAACCAAAGGAGGCAAACACTTAAAGAAGAGAGTGGTATGCGATATCATAAGCTAGTCCCGGAAGTTAAAGAATAAAGAGTGGCCGCAGTTGAGTCACTCAAAACTTCAGCCTAAGCACTGAGTGAAGAAGTATGGCTCACTGTGGGCAAGGCTTAAGTGGGGAAGGGGCTGTTCGCTTCTTGAAACTTGGCTGGGGAGAAAAACAAAGCAACAGCAAGGAGAGGCAAGTCTGATGGCAGGGTGTGTTTTTTAGGATAGGAAAGAAACGGGGAGGTAGAAGTTGATAATAGCAGGGTGAGAAATTAGACATGTTTTACATGTAGCTATTTCTTATTTTGAGCATAAAGTTAAATCATATACTCTGACTCAAGTATGTAGTATGCTGTTACAACTAAATTAAGGTACTAAGATTAAAGAATTAATAATTTTACGGAAATTCTTAAACAGAGGTTGGATATATTGTTTGCTTTTCCCTTCAGTAAGTTGGTAAATATTAACCCTGCTAACCACCATATTACTTATCCAGTCATAAAACTTTAAAGGATCCTTTTTGGGAAAGTCTAAAAAAAAAAAAAGTGCCTTGCAAAAAATAACTCCACAGCCCACATAACCTTGAAATGAAAACATAGCACATGGACATATGAGTAACTCTGTATATGTTCCAGAAATGCAAACAGTATCTGGCTTTCTCACCCATTCAAACTCCCTGTGAAGGCCCAACATTAAAAGAGCTCAAGTCAGAATACACTGAGAGGAAGAAGGTCAGAAAAAAATACTTATTATGCCAAAGGAGAGTGGTGGTGACAACCTACAGCAGCTTAATTTACTTCTCATTTCCCTGGCTGCAGTATGGAGGGGGAAAGATGAGGAAGGGAGGAGAGGTGGCATGTGTTGCCGGCATCTTTAAGTGGCAATCTCAGGCTGTATCTCATCATTCAACACTGAGAGTACTGCAAATATACAGGAGGAAACAGGAAGGAAACTATCCTTTATTGAGTAACCAAACACTCACATACTCGAGCTCATTAAATTGTCACATCCTCCCCGGACAGTGGTATTACTGTTCTAGTTTTATTGAGAGAGAACTGACGTTTAGAAAGTTTGAATTTGACCAAGATTGCAGTTATTAAATTATGCCCTCTCTCCCCTAATTTGAAAATTATTAGAAGGAACCCTTAAGTGAAAGAGACAAAACGTTGGTGTTCAAAGGCTGCCTCAGGACACAAGGAGCAAAGTCTAAAAAGTGAATTCACCACTTAACAAGTGTTAACTAACTGATGCCTTTATCATTATCTCAGGTTCTAAAAGCACGTGCACGGACTCCAACTAACCTGACTCTTACAAACTGTTGCGACAAAGAAATAGCTTCGGCTTCATTTATCAGTCAAGAAACTGTTGGTTTCAACAAGGAAACGGCATAGTTGAGCTTAGAACTGGAGAGTTCTATAATATCCAGTGCATTAGAACAGGCCCCATGAGTGTTACAGCCTCACAATTTTACTTACCTTCCAGAGTTCGCCAAGTCAGATCAAATATTCAGTATAAGCGCATCTTTAAATTCAGGTTATGAAGATTTCCTTCTGGTCTGAATTCATTTATTATAAACTGTAACTGTAATTCTTAAAGAGTAAATAACTTGGGCCAGCCAGTTCATAAGTACAAAATATGTACTGACTATGAACAGAGTACTGCCATGGCTATGATTTTAGGAATATTAAAAGAAGGCTCGGGTACTTAAATCAGAGCTAAGATTCTTACTCAGGGAGGGGGTGGGCTAATTTTACTATATTCTTATAATTCTACTTAGCCAAATAAATTTCCTTTAGTGCTTCTGAAAAGACGCACCACTGGCACCCCATACATATTCTCTGTCTCTTAAATTAGTAATGAAAAAATTGGCATTAAAGAAAATATTTCTACCTGTTAGCACCACTGGCACCCCATACATATTCTCTGTCTCTTAAATTAGTAATGAAAAAATTGGCATTAAAGAAAATATTTCTACCTGTTACTTTTAATTATGGAGCCACTGGTTATACAATCAAACCTACCAACTTGAATCCCAGTAACCTATATCTAATGGCTGTTTTCCATTAACTATGGAGTATGAGGAGGTAATGTATTGCTTAAATGACTCAGGATTTTATTCACTAATAATACAACACAAGCAGAAGAAAAACCAGCTCTGAATTGCACAAGCATAACTGAGATAGTAATACCACTGCTATGAATTACAGGCCTCCTCTAAATCAGACTGTTATCAATCTCATATAGAGCTTCCTGCCCAGTAAAATCTGCCATAATTGGTTTTCTTTCTGTTGCTGTTGAAAAACACAGAGTGAGCCAGCCTAGGCAGCATCATGGCAATTTCAGACACACATACACACCCACCCACCACTCATTTAAAGCCCAAGTGAGGATATTGAGTTTTTAAGGAAATACTAACAAGGAACAGGTTGAGAGTATTTTCCACTGGTTTAAAAATAAAGCATTCTACCCCTAGGAAAAAAAAAAAAAAAAAAAAAACACCTCAGAATTACAGAAACAGGAAGCAGCAGCTGGATTTATCATCCTTCACTTCCTCTGAGAGTCATATTAAAGAACTCCCTATAGAGACAAAAGCGATGGAGGGGTTAGCCTCCTCCTGCCTGGACCCACAGTGCTGTTGCTGCTGCTTCTAACAATCCTGGTAGGCCACTTCAAAATCATGCTGCTCACCTTATCTTATAAAACTTTCTGTGCCCAGACCTCGCATTGTGATAAAACGAAATATCTGTCTAGAATTTAAATACACACAATTGCCCTTGGTCTTAGAAGAGCCTAGCTCTTATCTCCCCTGTGGGTCTCTTCTGGGCTTACTTCTGCAGGCTTCAGTTGGATGATGACACACCCTGAGGGAGTGCTGCCTACTTCCGGTTAGAGATCAGGCTTCCTTCAGGCACTTGTGATTGCAGCTGAAGTGCTCCATTTCTCTTAACCTCAGTTTTCTCATCTGTGAAATGGCAATGAGACCATCTATTCCACAACACGGGTGTAATAAATAGTAAGTGAGATACTGACTGTAAAAATACTTTGTAAATCAAACGTAAATAATAACAGATTAGAACAGCAATATACATCTTCATCGAAGGTTTTTTTTTTACGAGTTCCAAAGTTTCCACCTACATTATCATTTAATCTGATCCTCAATATGATACAGTAGGACAGGTGGTGATGGCAGCAGCATCATCATCATCTTCATTATCAACACTACTATTATTATTGTTTTCTAAATGGGCTAGTCTGGATGAACAGAGTATGAAAACTGTGCCCTTTGCAAGCATCCAAATCATTAGAAAACATCTCTGGTAGCACATACATGAGTGATAAGTACTAGTCTGGGAGTTAGGAAAGCTGTTTTCACATTTCAGGTCTGCTAATCTGGGCAAGTTCCTTAATCTCTCTAGGTGATATGATTCATCCATTTGTCACCAGGCTGGTGGGAGACAAAAATAAATGAGACCTGGTTCCAGCTCTTGAAGAATTCACTTGGATGCAAGGGTGGGGGATGAAAAGAAGTGACATATAAACAGATTAATTACCATTAGTATTTACTTAAAATATAGAGTATGAACAAAGTGCTGTGGGATCACAAAGCAGGAAATGACTAACTTTGGGGGACTCATGGAAGAATTATTCTCTTTTGTAAACTGGGAAAAAAAGGAAATCAGATTACATACTTATTGACGTCCCTTTTGGGGCTAAAACTCTGAGAAAACTAAGTTTAGAGAGATTGTCAGCAATATTAATGTATACAGCACAAATCCTCTTACACATCTGCTCAGAGCAAACACACCATTTAAAATAATTTAGATATTTTAGTGCTAGAAAATGTATTTTAGAAAAGTTTGAAAAATAAAAATATCGCTCAAATACAAATCATACTGTAAGTCTGTGGAAGTTTTGTGGAAGATGGGTCTATAGTTACCGTAGGTGCAGTAATGACAAGACTAGATTCTAGAGCCAGACCGGGTTCAACTTTTGAGTTTACCAGATACTAGCTGTGCTATGAGGTAAGTTACTTAATCTCTCTATGAAATGGTGGTGGGGGATAGTAGCAGTAGCAGTAGTAATAATAATAACAACAATAATAATAATGAGGATGATGCTACCACCTACCTCAGGGTTGTTGTGAAGATTAAACGAGCTAATACAAGCACTTAAAACAGTTCTTAGCACAAAATAAAGGCTGTCTGAGTTAGCTACTGTTGTGATTTGTGACAGTGTAATGCCAGTGTGACAACTGGCATTTTTGGATTGCTTTTTGGAAAATATTCTTTTAAGCCTGGAAGTTTCTGATTTGGTCCTAGTCCACAATTTTTACTTATTAGAAATTTATAGAAAGTGATGAAATGTAGGTTGTCTGCTTCAGAAATACACTTCAGCAGAACTTTGAAAAAATGTGACACACTAAGTATGATTTAAAAAAACTTATTTCCAGTGTCAGATATGAAACTAACACAGACAATATAGGTTTAAGGAGATAGAATCAGAAATGTCTGTATTTCAGAAAACTGTAGGCCTTTAAAGTCAGAGTTTTGAATGATATTTTGGAAATTATAGAAAAGTAGAAAATGAACAGGGAGGGATGCCTATATTCCCATAAAATTTCTATTGTTTTAGTTTTATATTTAAAACATAATTTATAGTACTTTAATATTATAATCATTCAAGGTAATATTAAAGATGCAAATTTAGCAACCCAGCAAAAAATATAAGCATTTTTATAAAGTTATTTTTACTGAATTCACACAGAATTTTAGCAAATTATCTAGACTATTAACAGTATTTTATTATTATTATATAGTACCTGTCAGGTGAAATGGATTCTATACAGATAAAAGTAAACTTCTATAAATCACACTGGATGTTTTAATTGGCAGTATTAGCAACACTCACCAAACCAAAAGATTCTGCATTTAATATTTAATATATTAAACAACAGTACTCCGTTGGCTTTCAACCAACATTAATACTGACTGACTCATGGGGCCTGTGGTTTTTATCTTAGTCAATAATGCTTAGGTTCAGCCCTCAAAATTAATCATTAAAACCTGCTGCTGCAAAAAATGTTTACCAGAAGCCCAAAAGAATAAAGAGGCAGGACATTTATCATACTCATTACCTTCTGGAAAGAATGGGTGCTTTTTCTCAATACCAAACAGGTTTTCTTTGTGACTATTCTTAATGCTTTATAATATATCCATAGGAAATGCAGCAATATAAATCAAGTTATAATTTACTGAGATTCAAGTACGTGCCAGGCTAATTGGGAAAGAGGTTTTACAAAGACTATTTCACTTATTTGGTACAATTCCTATAGGCAAATTATTTCCCTAATTTTAAGGGTGAAAAAAAAAAGCTTATAAATGTTAGGCAACATCCTTATAAAGTCACAGAGCTAAAAACTAATATACCAGGAAGCAAAACTACACACACACACACACACACACACACACACACACACACACACTTTTGCAGGTTGTCATTTTAGAGAAATATAAGGAAGGAAGATATTCAAATATTTTTGATGAGGTTATTGGATTATTCCACTTAATTCTACTAATCAGGAATCACAAATGATATGATAAACTTATAAATGTTTTTGTGGACATATGGTCAAAAATTTAGGAATAAACTCTATAGGAACAGCAATTTTAGGCACTCTTATAAGGTTAAAAGACCACTCTCATCTAGCTAATCCTTATAATCAGAATTAATTAAAAACAAAAAAGTACAGTGATGTTAATAATTTTAGAAAAAATATTTAAGATAGGGTTCAACATTCAAATAATTCGGTGCCATTTATTAAGTTTCTATTATGTACTAGGAGTTTCTATTAAGTTTCTCTAATGCTCAGAAAATAGAGGAAGATTTTTTCATTTCTTCTTTTATCTGCCTAATTCCATTGTGTGACCTTCTTATATATTTGGTGTAATGATTTCTATATCCTAGATCAGGGGTTAGAAACTGGGCCACACAGCAGGAGGTGAGCAGTGAGCAGCTAGCAAGTGAAACTTAATCTGTATTTGCAGCCGCTCCCCAGCGCTAGCATCACCATCTAAGTTCCACCTCAGGTCATCAGGCATTAGATTCTCATGGGAGCATCAGTGTCTGCTACCAAAAAGGTTTGGAGACCACTGTCCTTACCTGGGGGACCACAAATGATTCCAATTAGCAAGTTTCCAGACTTCCCTATCTTTTACTGTTTTTGTAATAAAATATTAAAATTATGTAGCTAGTCCATGTACTAGGAGGGCTGTTAGTTTAAGTTCATACAAAAGAAAATTTAACAGTTAATCAATCCTTCTAAGAGAATTTTATGATTAACATGACTATGAAAACACCAGGTTGTTCCAGGAGAAACTATACTCAGTCAACCCCCTTTTCCCAAAATGATTATTTCTTTGGGTATCCAAAGTTCTATTTCTAGAAGAAACAGTAAAGTTCTACTGGAACTCTAGTTCTGACACTGACTAGCTATGACAATTAAAATCTCTAGGTCTCAGGTTGAGAGGCTTATGTCAGATTGCGTCTTAAGATCTAAAGTCAAGCATATCCTTCAAAGAAAGCCATTTGCCTCTTATCCCTATCCAAGGCAGAGTTAGCTGCTCAGAGTAGCTGAGTCTCCATGCTACTTTATTCACAGTTCATTAGAGTAACCATTAATATATTATTTGTTTACCCAACAGACTGTAAGCTATTCCAGAGGAGAAACTATGTCTTATTGATCTTTGCATATTTGTCATCTGACAGTTAGGTTCTAATTGTCTGGTATACAAAAGCTACGCAATAAATGTTTATAAAATAAATTCTTCAGACTTACCTTAGGAAGCATTTATTTGGTACCTTTTTTGTTTGGGCCCAAAGACCACATTCCAGATTTATACTAAAGTTCCCACCCATAAATTATCTGCAATTTGGAAACAGGGCAATCATGTGTGATGATGACTAATAATACAAGTTTAGCACATTTTAAGTCATAAGTTTAAGTGAGTTCTATAGGAAAAAACATTTCCTTGGAATTTAAGATCTCTAAGATCTTTTTATGCTTTAACACTCTGTGACCTGCATGGTAGAGTCTTGCCATTTTTTCCTCCTCTACACTTCCTTTATATTATTGACATAAACCTGTATCATGCTTATTTTTAATAATTCAACTGTTTAGGAGAAAAAGTTATTTCAAAAGGGTGTCTACGGCCATGCCACACTGAATGTGCTCAATCTCGTCTGATCTCAGAAGCTAAGCAGCGTTGGGCCTGGTTAGTACTTGGATGGAAGACCACCTAGTAATACCAGGTGCTGTAGGCATTAAAAAACAAAAATAAAAACAAACAAACAAATGACTAAAAAAGATCAGTGGTTGCCAGGGCTAGGGGGAGGGAGGAGTGAACAGGCAGAATACACGTACATACGAAAAGGGTAGAGACCCATTCAGAGCTGGAACAGACCAAACACTTGAAGAAAAGCAGAAGAAAAAACGTTAGCAAAGGTTAACAAAAAATTTTAGTGGGGCGGTGTAAGTTAAGAGCGAGGTTACATCAGGCCAGGGCAGGGTAGAGATATATGGTTTTTGGCATGAAAGTGTTTAGCTTTCAAGTTCCAAAACAAAATTTCATGTAGGACTTGTCTGATCCTTGTTATTTATTTTTCTTGTTCATGCACATTCCTAGCAGTGAGGAACAAAAGGGAGTGAAGGCTGTTGGCACTTATGTATAAAGACACTGGAGGACAGGAAGCCTAGTACCTGAAGGATGGCCAAGAACTCCTTTGGGACCCTTTGTGCTCTGAATGTGACAGATCACAATAGCCTCTCTGCATGAATAAATGCTGACAAGCTTGTAGAGGGGAGCTTGAGTTACCCACTCTTTTGTGTTTCTTCTAAAGTAACACCTGAGTCAAGATGAGCTGGGGTACATATTATAAATCCAGATTCCTAGGCTCCACCCAGACCTACCCCTTTCTACTTGAGCCTCAGAGATCTGCAAAAGAGCCTCCGACAGGCTGGAATGCAATGAGCAGCAAAGCAAACTAAATGCAGCTTGGGAGCCCTTGCCAGCAAGGCTGAGCTGAGATGATTCAGCAGGTGAGAACTGTGACCCTTTACTTTTGGAGTCATTATTCTGGTTCTTATCCAGTGGCTACTACAAATGCACCCAAATGGACTGGTCTTACCTCAGAGCCCATCTGGGAACAACATGGGGTGGGTATTACGACTTGGCTCGATACAGGGGCAAGTTTTTCTGAAGAAAGCCAGCCCCAGGTCCCGCTTGACAACCAGCTCCCAAAAGTTTGGCTGAAGACACCAACAAAAAGGTCATGGTATACTTTAAATCTATAAAATTCTTTTCTTTATAAAAGGCACACAGTTTGGGCCAAGTAAAAAAGGAAGCTGGGTGGGAGGTGGGATTGTGGGGTTCTATTAGTTAAGAACTACAATTCAATTTCCAAAGCTATGAAATTAAACATAGCACTAACAGTAATAGTAATAAATTCCCATCAGTGATGACAGTGACTTTACTTTTTTCTATTCTTCAGCAGCTGCAATGCATTTGCTTCTGTTTCAGCTTAGTGTCGCCATGCAATATATTAAATTTAGGGTAGAATTCACCTTTGGGTATAAATCAAATACACCACCAGATATTTGGAAAGCAGTACCACTTGGCATTTTTCTATGAAGAGGAAGTGTTCCACATTCATCAATTTTTAGTCAAATAAGAATTTTTTAAAGCCTAAAAGTGGTGCTTGAAAGAAGCTTCAGATGTAGGAAGGGAGCCAGAAGTGAGAAGGGATGGCAGCCAGTTATAACACCAGGGAAAAATGTGACAGCCACATATAATGTGCTTCTACTCCACATTTAAAGCTTTATCTAAAGCCGTGAAGAAGGGCAAAGGGCAATCACAGCTGTACAGATGCCTTATCTCCCTTCCTCACTGAATGTCCCTGGTAAGTAGGGCCAAGTCTGACCTGCCTTTGAAGACCCCACAGTAGGTGCTGCGAGATGATTTTTATTCACTCTCATAATTTGGAGAGAATTCCCCACAGTAATAGACCTGGCCTCTCTCTCCACATCCTTCTTTTTCCTTCTTTGCTTTGGGATCTGCCTGCCTGCAGAGATGGTAAATTCTGGCCTCCTCTCCTGTTGAGTGGGAGACTCTCCCTGCTGGTTGCCAGCTTCTGCTGTCCTGCTATTCCAGGGAAAGAGTGGGCAAGTCTATGTGATTTGAGGATGAAATTTCAGAAGGCTCATTTGATGGCAGACCCAAAGCCACATTCTCAAAAAAATGCATTTTCAGTAATACAGATGATACTGTGCTGTCCATCAGCCTGACTCCTTAATTGCTCTCAACTGCTTCTTAATTCGTACATTGAGGAAGGGTTATTTATGGGCCCCTTCAAACCTCAAGAGTGGGTAGACCTCCTTGCCTTTTAGTTTTTAGCGACTGTTTACTGAAGATATATATATACACACACATTTAATATATACATACAATGTTATGTATATACGTATATATACAAATACATATATATGTATGTATACCTAAATACACAAAAATGTGGTAGGAAGGAAACTAGAATCATTTGTTTTGTCTTGTTCGTGGGTAGGTATGTGACTATATCCTATACTACCAAATTCTTGGGAAGGTAGTCCAAAACACAGTATCTAATTTCTGTGTGAATTCTTAGAGAAAAACAATTCATCGAAAATATATTCAAAAGAGAAATAGCCCTATCAAAAATATTTTTGGTGGCTTAACACATAGAAATGGGTTTCTGACCTTATGAGGATCATTAACCACCTGGGAAGTTTCTTCTAAATATTTTGTAAGCAAAACGACACAGGTGAACATTTAACCCTTAGGATGATATCTATGTGTTTGGTAAAATAAACCTGAAAGGTACCATGAAGTTTCTTCACAAGTTCTTCCCTATTTTCACAACCAAATATTATATACTATGGATCCTTTATAAGAATTATTAAAAACCTTCAAAATGAAGTGTTTCCATGTAAAAATTCAAGTAGCTAGCTATTTGTTTGTTATTGAAAAAGCCAACCATAGGTAGAATCATAACAGCAAGGATACTGGACAGCTAACAGAGTGACTTTAACATGTTTCATCATTTTCATTCATCCTCACAACTACCCTGTGAAATAGGTTGTTATCATCAACCTGAAATTAAGGAATAAAATTGTGTTCAAGAGTTTCAACTTCTGGCCTAAGATTACTGAGCTAATTAACAGTGATGGCACTGGGACTCAAACCCAGGTAAGTGCTGTCCATGAACTCATGACTGTGGGGCTGGGATGCTAAGGTATCCATATCTTTCCCTGCAGCTTTACAGGGACCTGGGCACTGTAGGAGTAGCAAACAGAGCTCCAGGTAGAGGAAGCTAGCCTACTGAGTTCAGATGCCCCTGACCTACATTTTATATTCCTGCAGTCTTTTTAGAGAAGAAATGTGAGTGAACTCATTTCATTTTATTTCCTTCTGTCCTTTCCCTGGGCCTGGCCCACAAAGACAGAGCCCAGGAACCACACCAGTGGACAGTGGATATCTCTAAAAACAGTTTCATATGTTGAACTATAGGATCCTCCCTCCATTAACACCAAAGAGAACCTGAAGGTCCTACTGTCTCAAATTCCTCAGTGTTCAGATGGTCATTTACAGCTATGAAAACTGTAGCTGAGCCTGGGGACCATGAAGGAACCAAGCTGAGAGTAAAATGCCTTTGGCTTTGAAAAAAGTATGGGGGTGGGGGAGGGTAAAAGACATTCTTCCAGAGTGTTCAGAAAGATATTTCTACTGTTAAGTTTTCATCCTGCCCCCTCACCTTAATTCTTTAGGCCTCACCTTCTCTGTTTGGTTCCTGGAGTAACAACAACAGGCTTGTATCCTGAATAGGGGAAAGCTGGGTGCTCTCTGGCTAAACTGGAAATTCCATGATAATTATTCTCAGGGGCAAAAACAATGAGTAATTGGTGCTTCCCAGGCTACTAGAATCATTAAATAAAATGACAAGTAGATGTTAGATACCAGAGTTTTTAAGAGAATCTTAAAAGTATACTTATGTTTTTGAAGAAATCAATTCAGAGATAACTATAAAATTTCTAGGCTCAACTCGAGGCATCAAATTAGTTTTAAGAACACCATTTAAGGGAAGTAATAGATTGAAATGTTCAGTCTACAGCCATGTCACCTTGAACAAGCCCGATGCCATCTGATCTTGGAAGCTAAGCAGGGTCGGGCCTGGTTAGTACCTCGATGGGAGACCACCTAGGAAGACTGGGTGCTGTATGTGTAAAAAAAATAAAAAATAAGGGATTGTAAACTGACAAGGTCTTTGCAATCTGTGAGGTCAACCAAGGGTTGCCTTGCCTAAAGAATAAAAGAAAATAAAAGTTCAAAGACTCCCTTATTATGAATTATGATTATTACCATAGTTATAAACATCAGCAAACACCCCCCCCCCCCGCAAAAAAAAACAGAGAAAATAATTTTTAACATTGTGAAGGAAACCCTCTTTCTTAAAACAAACCTATCAACACCACCAGAATCCTGAAAAGACACATTTCACTCTATGGAAATCTTTAGTAAAAGGTGAAAGAGTTATACGATCTGAAGAAAAACCAGAGCATATGAAAAGACACTTTTCAATGTAAGTAACTGCTTGCTTGTAGAGTGAAAGGAGATAAGACACCTAATACTATCCTTTCTAGCTAATCCTGCCATTTCTCTCAGTGGTGAGAACAGTGTCACCTGAGTGGAAATTATACTTGGCAATGTGATACTGTGTACCTCATTGAAAAGGAATGCCTATCAGACGACTTTTATTTTGATCAAATAGGGCAAAAAAAAAAAAAAAAGCGATGAGGAGAATTTAAAAGATGCCATGATTAAAATATATTTAAGAGGAAGACTTTCTGGCATTTCTTCTCATTACCAATTCAAGCAACTTCCTTCTCGATGGAAAGCTGCTCAATCAGTTCTTCTTCTCCTCCAACACAAAATGATACTACTTTCCCTATGCTGTCCCCAGTCCACCATACACTACCCAGCCCCTCTTCCTTAGAACATGTAGTAGTACTGTAATGGTTAAGACACTGCTCAGGAATCACACTGCTAGGGTAAAAATTCTAGCTCTGACATTAATTAGCTGTATGACCTCCAGGCAGATTCCTGAACATCTCTGTCCCTCCCTTTCCTCACCCTAAAAGGGAAAAAAATAGCACTCATCTCAGAGGCCCTGGTGAGGATTTAAGGAATTCATACTTAACACTGCATTGAACACAGTACCTATCACAAAATAAGCACTCGATACATTAAACTTTGATGATGTTGATGACGACGATGACATGGGTTTAACCAGATTGTGGTGAAAATAAGGAACTGGGGTTACTCACAGCCTCTGCAAAAAGCCATATGCTCCCCTAGGCAACCACACAAACAAAGTCTACTAGAAAAATAACCTCTTATTCTGTGGGCTCAGGAGACTAAACTTGGTTTTTCTTCTCAGTGGCTACAACAGCTTATCAGAAGGGGCAGGCTCAAAGGACCAAAGCCAGGGCAGGAGAGATATGGAAGAACAGAGATAGAGGGCTTGAGTCTGGAGAAACTAGTTGTGGGCAGCTCTAAGAATGGGCAGCAGCCAGCAGTCCACAATCATGGGATTTAGAATTTAGAAATAAAGTAACAGGCCACTCAGATACGCACATTTTGTTAACATCGTAAAACTCTCCACCACCTTTCTGTCAAGGTCCCTTTGGCAGGGAGCACCTTTCGGAGATTGCTCTGCCTCTCTGTTCCTACAGCACTTCTTCAAGGAGGAGCGCAAGGGTGTCTTACACTCTTCTGTCTTTCTTCCTGACTTACTCTGTCCCAGGGCTTAACCCCTCCCCTCTACAGAAGTGTTCAACGGGAAAGTACACAACAAAATGGAAGGCCCCGAGAGAGCCTGTGTTGCAGAGATGTTACTGTACTAAAAGGAGCACACACATGGTGACTAGAGAGTAAAGGGCATGGAGCAAAGCAGAACGCTTGCCTCCACCTCCTTGAGGCTTTAAAAGGCTGAGTCCAAGAAGTTCGAAGGTAGAAGTTTAAGCCTTCAGCGGTCCTAAGTACCGAAAAGAGTATTGTGTTCCTCCAAACAGAAATTAAATTAGAATAACAAACCAAAAAAATAAGAATAAGGAAGTCAAGCAAAAGTCTGCTTTTTTCCTCATGATGACCGCTTGGGTATTTTTTAAAGCAGTAAATATCAAATTCTTCTAAAAACATTTTTGAGTAGTGTCTTTGCTTTGCAGGTGCCCTGAACACACGTGTAGTCTGCTCTCTGGTAATCTAGTTCTCTCTGGGTATCAAAGAGTTCCCTCCGGATGGAGAGGCTGGCATTAAAGAATGGAGTCGGGCAAGGGCAGAAAGGGGGAGTAAGGAGAATGGAGGAGATGGTGGGAACTAAAGAGGAGGGGCAAAGATGAAGAGAGTCAGAGACTGGGCAATGATGCAGTCAGAGTAAGGTTAGCAGCTTCGAATCCTGCCAGCTTCAATCTAGAGAACTTCAGAGGTGATCTAAACCCAATCTTCTCCATTTACAGGAGAGAAATTACAACCCACTGATGATGACTTACTCAGGGCCAAAGCTGACTGTTTGGAGGCAGAGCTGGAAGTGAAACCCAGACCTCCTTGTTGCTTCCTTATTGTTCTTTCCACTCAGCATATCTCCTTTACACTTACAGGGAATGGAGGATACAGGCTCAGACAAATAGCTCAGAACTCAAGTAGCCATGAAAAACTCTGCAGTCTCCCCTGCCTCAGCACCACATGTTGACAGAGTCAACAGAATAGGCAAGAGAGATTAGGCTCCTGGTTATCACATTGTTTTTGATGAAGCCATTTGTCCTTGTGATAGGATTCACTGGACTAGAAATATATGGTCACAGCCTATTTCCCAGCCAGGAGGAAGTCTGGCTGGATCTGGCTCAGGCTTGATACTTCGAGATACTTATGTACCCCTTACATTCCCTACCCATCTCATGCCTCCACTGGTCATTGTAAAAGAAATGAAATCCCCACTGGACACCTGGCTTTGTGATTTCTTGATTCTTAAGAGAATACAACTGTAAACAATACAGGCTGAGGATGACCCATGTAAACCAACTGAGGCAGCTGCTTAAGAACGATCTGGAAGGGATGCTGCTGTGGTTTTGCTAGCTGTAAAATTGGGACATACTCTTGCTCAGTGCTTTGTGTGGTTTGTGGACCATTTCTTGGTTTAATTACTATTCAGACCTCTTGAGCTAAAAAGGCTTTCTTTATAAAAATGAGCCTCCTCCCTTTGATAGAGACTTTCTGTAAAGTACTATTATGCTTCAATGCCCACCTCAAGTGTTAAACATATATGGTAACTTACCTAGACAAATGTTCTTTTTAATCATGGGATTTTGGTGATGTATATAAATCACTCAATCTCATTCCTGTTCCATACCCTAAACACCCACTCAAAATTAGGCAAATGAAGAGGGAAACAGATGATGACCGTTTAACCTCTATCTCTTGCCTTCTGTCCTCCTTTGAATTGTATCCAATGCATCCCACTCAATAAGAAGTCATTTCTTCCCATGGAAAGCAAGTGAGAATTGAATAAAGCGCCCATCAGTATCACAATACCCCTCCTTCCAGGTTCTCATCTACAAATCACTCTGTTCCCTCTGCCTGGAATATCCAGCTTTCTCTGATTCACCTTGTTAAAGTCCCCTTTTGTCTGCCATCAGCACCTGCAGGAAGCCTTCACTGAATCTCTGTGCCAACAACCCAGCTCTCCTATCTTTTCTTGATGTTGCCAGAGTGTCCTGTGCATTTCTGTTCCTCCACACCCTTTTACAATGACCTGGTTTTGAGCCTATGTCCTTCACTAAAGCTGTAAGATTCTCCAGGGCAGGGATATTAACTTATTCATGTTGTTTCCCCAGGTAAACAAACAGCACCTGGCATACAGCAAGGCTGTAACACATATATAGAGTTGTAAGGCACTGTCACACACATTCCTTAACTGTATTCTCAAAGTGACACACAGACAGGACTTGTTGGTCTTATTTTACAAACAAAGAAACTGAAGTTCAGAGAGATTTTATTAGTGCCCCAAGGCCACCAGTTTTGGCACCTTCTGGCTCCCACGCTAGATTTTCACTAGACCACATTATAATCAGCTAACAATATAAGTTCCATAGAGAGGATAAAAAAAAAAGCACGATCCTCTGATGTAGGATATATATAGCAACCTGCACAACCCAAGACAAGACACACAAAACCTTCAAATATGGGTAAAGTCATTGTTCTGAAAGCAGGAACAGTAATCAGATACAGAGATGGAGTTTACACTAACTCTTTTCTCAAGGACCTTTCCATCTATCTCAAAGCTCCGCAGAAATGTCAGTTGGCACAAATTAGATACAAACAAAAGTCCATCTGGTTAAAAAGGTCATGAAACAAACTATTTCTGGTTAAACTGCCAACACTGCCTCAGACATCTTGAAAGAGCTGGACCTAGGACAGCTGCAGTGGCTGCCAAACCAGAAGTAACTTGGATGTGGCAGATTCACCATTACGGCTCAGAGAAACAATAACAGGCAGGAACTGGGGCAGCTGGCAGGATGGGGCTGGTTTGGGTCTTTGACCCTTCATGATCCTCTTGGAGCACCTAAGCCTTTCCTCAGCTGAGGAAAGTAGTCTGCAGCACAGCCGCACACCCTAGGATACCATGAGGCAGCCTCTAAAAGGTATTCAGAGCCGAAGTTAAGATGACAAGCATAACTGGAACATCTCCTGGGCCCTTTCTTTTCCATGTGTCCATCAAACTTCAAAACACTTAAATGTTCACACAGGGAGGAGGGTGTGTGGGGGGTGGGGGAGCGCACTCCAAGTGCTTTTGAGTTACTTAACATTAACTTTTCTAGAAATAGAAGCAGAACATTCCTCTACTATTTCCTTAACTGGGAGAGTTTCCAGTCTCTTCTACTAAAATATTTTCAATGACAGGAAAATTGCTACCTGAGAAGGAACTTTGGAATTGTACCCTTAGAACATATGAATGTTATAGTTTATAAATTATATCTCAGTAAAGCTATTTTGTGTATGTGTTTTAAACTTTATTTAAATTTGGGAACAGCACTTATAAGAAAGTGTTGTTGGACTAACCTGTGAAATTACCCTCACTATACATTATACCTACTGGTTCTAGCTTTGCTATTGGGGCAACTCAGATTTAAGTCTAGTTCCTCTTCCACTTGACTTTGGATTCAGGCACACCCAGGTTTGAATCCATTTACTATTAAGTGACCCATAGCAAATGATCTCGCTCTGAACTTCAATTTCTTGATCCATAGGAAGTGAAAGTATTTCATTTGTAGGATTTGTGAGGATTGGAAAGCACCTAATTATCTGGAACACTATAAGATGCTCAATAAATAATGCTTTCCTTCCCTTCCCCATTCATGGGGAGTGCAAATCTTCCTCGCAAAGCTCTCCTTTTTAAGGATAAACATCCATGTTTTTAGCAATCCACAGGTAATCATTCCTCATCAGGCTGTGGTTTTTCCATTCTTCACCTTCCCAGTTCTCCTCCTATGAACTCTTGATATTTGACAAATGTCTTTGGTGTCCTCACTTCCACAGCATCAGTGGATTCTGGTACAGAGAATATGGTAATACCATTAGCTGCTTATTAAATGTGTTACAAGTTCTAGGAACCCAAGATTTTCCCTCCTAACATCAGTTGCCTGTGGGCACTAAACCATGGAGAGAGGTCTGGCCACACTGCAGAGAGGATAAATCATCTTAATTCAGCTTATCAGGATTAAGTACAGAAATTAGTTGGAAATACCTTCTGTAATCTGTTCTTCTGAGAGAGATAACCTCCAATTATGACACCATGACAATGCTATTGCTTTACTGTAAGCATACTGCACCTTGTCTCATCTCTGGCAGCATAAAACTACAGAAATCCAAGAGATCTGGCTAAGGCAGACAGGTTCAAATCATGGAGCTCCCTCTCAGAGCAAGCTATGTGACTGGGTGAGTCATTTAACTCTCTGAATAGCAGCACCCTCCTCTGTGAAAATAGGAACACAGCATCTTCCTACAAGGGTTACCATGAAAATTAAGTGATGTGTACAATAAAATGCACAGCCCTAGTATGTAAAAAGTGTCCAACAAATAGAAGAGTAATTACTACCGTCACCACTCTGGTATGGCATTTCCCATTGTTAGACTGGACTCAGTCCTGAATGCCAATCTATTTGGCTAGTGTCCTGATCTCTTTACTTAGTTCCTGCCACCTCTGTCCTCCAGGTAAAGTAAAACCTGTTTCTCATATAGGAGCTTCCCTCACCCCCCACCATTTCTCACAGCCTCTCTCTCTCTAAGCCCCAGAGTATGGATTTCTCGGATCCTATCAGCACCTGCTGTGTATAAAGTGAGGTGGAAGTTAGAAGACCTATGTTCCAGGTCCTGCTTCGCCACCAGCTCTGTGATCTGGGGCTTGCCACACAGACCTTTTGGTTCTCTGTTTCCCCTTCTGTAAGATGATGTTATTACACATTCTGATCTCTAAGGTCTCTTCCTGACCCAAAGTTTTATGACCCCCCCCACCCCAACCCTACACCTCCCAGCCCCTTCCACAATGTACTCGCTTCTGCCTTCCCAGTCACCAAAGGAGAGTCCTCAAGTACTGACCCTCTCCCCACACTCTGACTTCTACCCAAGTCCTACAAACATACTATTAGTGGCTAAATATTTATAAGGAGCTACTTAAGATTTTTGGAGGCAAGTCTGAAAACCTAAAACTCATGTATATTATGGCTATTAGAGAATATATTTGTAAACTACATTGAGATTGTATTAAGACTATAACATCTACTAATGATTCCAACAATTGTCTGTTAGGAGAAAATGTAATACACATACATTGTGCAAAATGTTTAATAAACATTTTCTGGCATAGCTTCTTTCTCCTGAGAAATGTTATTCCACAGAGCTGGGGACGATACTCTGGAGTGTCAGACTCAGGGACATTCTATCCTGGGCCTTACACGTTATATACAGACATAAAATACTTGAAGAAAACATGACAAAGGGATCATTAATCATTTTTAAATCATTTAAAAAATATTAGAGGTGACTTTTTTAAAAAAGAGGTCTTTTAGGACATCTAAAAATAATTTAACTTACAAAAGTTCAAGGTCTCAACAACTTTTCAGAAGCAGCTCAACTGCTGTATAAAATGAAATATATCCTATATGAAGAGAAAGTTGAAGACATGAAGATATTTTTAATACTTTTAAAAATTGTATAAGTCAAACCTGTTCATATAGAAAATCAGAAACTAAAGATAAGCCAAAAAGAATGAACATATACATCTTTACATAACATTTTCAAATCAACATATATACTACTTAGAAGACAGATTTACTACATAGAAAAAACTTTCGCTATACATACATTTATAGGTAGTTTTTTGAGGTTGCTCAGGGCTAAATCAGGTTGCTTTTGAAATTTAAACAGATATTTGGGATAACATTACCTAGCTGTGAATTTTTCTAAGCTGTTTGCTTGTTTATGACAATTGAAAAAAAAAACATACTAAGTTTGTGAATACATAGAGATTGGAAACTCCTGTCTAATAAGAAAAACAAATTTCAATGCCAAACAAATCTAACAGACTTCATTATATATTCAATGAGTATAGTAGGCTTATCATTTTGGGGTAGTAATGTAAAAGTTTACATATGCTCCCAGTATATTTGGTTATATTTTCAGGACTATAATAATTCTGCTTTTCAAAATTTTTCATTACATTATTATACATGTTATTATTAATTACCTAGCATGCCTATGTCCTCAGACAAACAGTTAATGAGCCAGTTAACACTGTTCACAGTAACCACTGAAACATCAGCCTGTTCGCTCACTGAGTCATGGGTGGGCGGGGCAGAGGACATATTTGGGTCCTGGGGCTAACAATGAAAGGACTCGAATATGTTGCAGGGAATACATTTTTTCCTTTTTCCATTGCTTGTTCTTTCTGAAGTTGGCAGAGCTTTCCCTAACATGTAAGCCAAGAGCTTCTTCACCTATGATATGTGGGATAGCACGTATCCTAAGGAAAGGACACAGACAACTATACAAGTGGATACTTATATTGCCTTTATGAAAATATACGTATGTCACTCACATCCAAAAAATAATAAGTATAAATTATCTTTCTATAATTCGGTTGACTTAATATTGTGCTGATAATGTGTATACACAAGTTTTATCTTCTTGGCTTACTCTGTTCTTAATTCACTTTCAGTCAGTTCGTGCCACCATACTTGATTATACTATCTACTTCTGAACCTACAAGAACATGACTTTGTCCAATTTACTAAAAGGATTTAACTTATCTCTCTCTAAATTTCTATCTAAAAGAATGTTTAAGAAAGGGACCATCTGGATTTCCTGTTTTGAAATTTAACACTCAGAGATAAACAAGAATTAGATACTTCTACTGTACATTCCAGTCATCTTCTAAGCATTTCCTTTCATACTCTTGTGCTACTGATGCCAAGAATACTATACACTTGGCTGACTCTGAGACAAAGAGTAAAAAAAGTAAGAGATGACACAGAGATACCAAGCACTGTGCTTTCAGCGTATATGGCTCTGGTGAGAGTTCTGAGGGAAGGGTTCAGCATATTTTACTCTTAAGTTCATTTGGAAAGGATCAGCCAAAAACTCAAAAAAAAAAAAAAATTACTTGCAAATACCAAGACACAACAATCCAAACTAATAACTCCAGATATACATCTACCAAAACTCTTATTTTCCAATATGCTCTATCGAAAAGACTAAGAAAACAACTTATATCATCTGATTCATACCAAGTCTGCAATCATCAAAAGGTCTCCAGTCTATGAAAAACCAAGTGCATGTTTCAAGGCACTATTTTACACTGATATTAATGTGTCCAAAACAAGAACCCATTATAATACAGATGGGTTTCCTACTTATGAAATATCATTCTATCTACTTGAGGGAAGAAATATATACTTGGAAAGATGGGAGCATTCATACCAACCATGGAGCATCCACAATTTCCAGTATTTTGTTCTGTTTTCAGATGATAACTTTGTTTCCAGGGAAATGTGGTAAATCTCTTCTTGCATTCCATTCTACCTTTTTTCCTTAGCTATCTAAGCAAAGAAGGCTAATTTTTTAAAAAAATTATTGAGGTGATATTGGTTAATAAGATTATAGAGGTTGCAGGTATATAATTATATATTATATCATCTGTATATTACATTGTGTATTCACCACCTAAAGTCAAATCTTCTGTCACTACAATACTGGACCCCTTTACCCTTTTCTACCTTCTCCTCTCCCCGCTTCCCCTCTGGTCATCACTAAACTGTTGTCTGTATCTATGAGTTTTTATCTTATTCATTTGTTGCTTTCAGTTTTATACCACAAGACCAAATTTTAAGCATAAAATTAGATGCTTTTTAGTGAAAAAATCAGTAAGTATATCTGTCAAGTAACTAGCTCACTGACTACCCTTTTGCTCAATAATTACATGCTAAATGAATGAATGAAAGAAAAAATTAACCAGAGGTCAATGAAAGGTCATAAAGAACAAATAATTTTAAATTAACTTAGTCTCATCAAATCTTACCTTTCTGTGGTATAGTAAGGAATATCAGAGACAGTCTACCTTGACTTCAAAAGTCTTTAACAAAGATGAACATAATAAATGTGAATTTGATGGAAATATTAATTCAGTGACAGTTGTGCAGATTCCTTACAGGTTGAACCACTGCACCTAAAGAGAGCTAAAGAATACCACTGAGGTTTCTCTGTGTTCTTGGTCTTGCCTTATCCTATCCTGTTATCAGTCATTTGGAAGGAGAAAAATGTTTAGATTGCACAAAGCTGAAAAGATAGCAAATGGGTTGGAGAACAGGATGAGCTATCACAAAGGTCTCCTCTGGCTGAAAAAACACAGGCTAAAACAAAGAGGGCATTTAATAGGGATCAGCCCAAAGCCTTGAACTCAATTTAAAATTTCAAGAGTAGAGAGACATGGTTCCCAACACCTGGCTTAACAGCAGCAGCAGCACCTGTGAAAAAGGTCCAGTTTTTATCATTGACTGTGAGCTTCATCTGGGGCAAAAATATGGCCTGGCTACCGAAAAGCCACTATAAGAACATGCAACAGAACAACGTAGCATGATCAGGGAGGGTGAGCCAGGGTTACAAAGACGCTAAAAACAAATCATTCCATTCAAGCTTCTGAGCACTTATGATATGATAGGCATTACACACAAAACTAGAGACAGAGGGATAACAGACCACAGGTCTAATGTGGGAGAGAGAAAACCAAGAATTACCACAGAGGATGGGCAGGACGATGGCAGAGGAGCAAACTGTAAGTTATGGGAACAAAGAGAGGTATTTAGTCCATGCATGCAGGCTGAAAAAGGTGCTCCAGAAAAGATAACGCTTAGGGCTGAATGACTCAATCCAGAGAGTGTTGTGAAAAGTAACTGAAATGCAGAGTTTAGCACAGTGCCAGGCACCTAGCAAGTCATAATAACAATGCTGGGTACTACTATTATTAGAATTCATATTATTACTGTTTTATGGTTATCATTAAAATTCAATGCTCCTTGACAACTCTTCCTTAGAGCAGAACTCCAATTAATAGATGTGGAGAGAATGATGGAAACACAAAAATCACTGTAAGGCAAACACGCACTGTATGTAATAACTGTTGCAGCCAAGAATCACTGATGGATGATAAAATTAATGGGCGCAAATATGATGAGAAACAGAATATTTGCATAATCTCAAAGTATCTCTCCACAAGATGCTTATTACAATGGGAAACGTATTAGCTTTACAGTGGAGAAACCTGACAGACACCACCCTAACAAAGAGATCAAAGTTAACAACGCCAGTCACAAGACTTTGCAACATCATATGCCTCTGAATATGACTGACTGGGAAGAGCGTGTTACTTCCGTGGTATTCCTACCCCAAACACACAATGCCAACCTAAAAAAAGGAGAAAACACCAGAGAACCCAATTGAAAAACTACACAAAATAACTGGCCAACATGCTTCGAAAGGGTCAAGGTCATGAAAGACAAAGGAAAACTGAGAAACTATATCATAGAACGGAGGAACCAGTGCCATGTGGGATCCAGGGCTGGATTCCGAGCCAGAAAAGAACACTAGCAAGTGAGAAAAAGGCAAAATCTGAGTAAGGTCTGCAGACTGGTTCACTGTACGTACAATCGTTAGTTTCCGAGTTTCTATTACTGTTCTGTTACGTAAGACATTAACACTAGGGAAAGCCGGGTGAAGAGTATTTGAAAACGCTCTGCACTATGACTTTTCCTTATGTCTAAAATTATTTCAAAATAAAATTCTGAAATAGTGGATGTACCTGACCCAGGAGCCAGAGAGCCTTCCAGGAGATAAAAGGAGCAAAGAAAGGCTGCCACATACCTGAATTCCGAATATTGAGAGTGTATAAGGCCAAACCCTATCAGGAAGACTGAGTGAAGGATAGAGGGTGTACAGAGCCTGGGGCTAGAAATACCAGAAAGCTAGTTCTGACCAGGAGAATGTAGTGAGAATTATTCTGAATCGAAGCATATGTGGGAGATAGTTGAACCTGTTTTCTATGACTCAGCTCCAGCGTCAGGAGCATCAATCAAAACACAATTTTGTAACAAGATGGCCTCCAGGCTCCTAGGGACTCTTTCTTGCAATGCTTTTGAAGTATTGGTGACTTTTTGCTTTTAATAAACTATTTTTAATAGTTTTGGATTTACAGAAAAGTTGTGAAGCTCCTAAGAGTTACAATATAGCTCATCCTAATTCCCTCATTATTAATATCTCACTTTAGTATTACATTTGTCACAATTAATGAATCAACAACAATATGTTACTATTCATTCAAGTCTACACTGTATGCTGATTTCCTTGGTTTGCCTAATGTCCTTTTTCTATGTCACGATACCACATTATATTCAGTTGTCCTGTCTGCAATTTGGGGTTTTGGGGAGGAAATAAAGTGCCATTCTCATCACATCAAGAAGAAAGAGACCATGACTTATTTACTGCTCATCTTAACCTCGACCACTGGGCTGAGGGACTCTTTGTTAGGTTTCCTCCTTTCCATTCCATACTCTTTGGAGGGAAGTTGCTATGCAGATCCCACACTGGTGGAGTGACAAGTTTTGATCTACTTCCTTGACGGTGGTGTAAACAAGTAAATCATCTGCAACTTTTCTGCACAGATTTGTCTGTTCTCCTTCATTTACTTATTTACATCAGTATAGAGTCATGAGTATTTATAATTTGGGTTGCAATTCATTATTTTATTTTTTTGCTCAAATTGTTTCTGCTTTGGCCACTGGGAGCTATCTCAGTTACCTCCTATGCACCCTTGACAAACCTCCCTCAACTGTGGGGTTTTGTGAGCACGTCCTTGCTCCAGGTTCATCTTGTTTACCCCTGCCCCAGCCCTAGAATCAGCCATTCTGCAAGGAGTCCTCGTTCTTTATACTAAAGACAGGAATTAGAAACCAAGATCTAGGTGCTGGCACCTACTGGGGTGCTGTTAATACCAGGCCCTCTCAGCTGATAGAGCAAAGAAAAAGATGTGTGTATACCAACCTGCATGTACAACTGTATAAAATCTACAAATACTTCTCTATGTGTCCATTCATATCTATATTAAGCTAAACATGAATACTCGTATCTCCAACTGTAATCCATTACTACATGGATCATTCCTCCCCTTGCTTATCTGAAACCTCCCATTCCAAAGTGAGAAACCAGGCTTCCACCATACACTATCCATTTACTTAATTATTCAGGGCAGTATACATACAAATAGTGGTTTCAGAATCATTAACCTGTACTTTTACCCTCATGGGAAATAACTTTTTCAACTAGAGTTAATCAAATGTTATGTGCAGATCCTTTGTCTTTAGTCTTACAGTCTCCGCTCATTTCCAAAGTTCCTTAGGTCAGTACTCTTTTCATCCACTCTCTTCAGTTAGTTAATTTCATACATTTGTAAACAGATTCTTTTGTCAAAGTTTGAATTCCATCCTGGGATCCTCCAATCCCCTAAATGTCATGTATTCCCTGAGGCATTTTTTTTAATAGTTTTTTTTGGTCTCTCTTTGATGCATCAAGCCATCATCTCAGGCTATGGTTAGTCTAATATTCTTTAAGAATTTTCTCTCTCACTTCAGCTTGTGGCTCCTAATCTGTCATTGGCCAAAAAACTAAGAAGATGAGTTTGGTTAGCATTATAAACAAGAATAAACAGATAATGAATGAGGGCCTGAAATGTTTATCTATGCCCCCTATGGGAAAGCCTTGATCGCCATTGCACAGGGCTCTCTGTCCTGTGCCACATTTTAAATCAATGATATTGTTATAAAAAGAGTTTTGAATTGTACAAAACATAAGAGTATAGCAGATGGGACAGAAAGAGAATTAGCCATAAAAACACCTCAACAGGCTAAAAGATGAGGCAAAACAAAATAGGCTAGATTTAGCAGGGATCAAGTTAAATAATTTAATTCAAAAAATTCAAGAGCACAGATCAGGTGGCTTAAAAGCTACTACATCTATGAGAAAAACTTCAATGTTTTTATAGATCGGGAGCTTAATATGAGGCAATGACTTGGCCACCAAACTGTGTACAAAAAAAATGCCACGTACTAAACCTGATAGGTGCAGGGGAAGCCAGCATAGCGGGCCCTACAAACTCAAAGACTGACAGTAGCCACATAGGATGTTCTGAGTATAAAAATTCCTAACTAAAAGTGGGTCATGGAGGGTCATTTCATCCTAGGCTTGTGGCTCCCTTGACAAAAGTCAATCTTTATCTAAGTGAGTCTATTTTCTTTTTGTATCTAAGGTGACATACCTTTGAAATGTCAGAGTAATCTTTTCCAGACACCTCAGGGCTCCAGAGCAGGAGACCACAGAATCCTTCATTGTTGTCTTGGCCTCTGTACCATCTCTATGAGCTGTAAATGTTAATTATTAACTATCCTGTACCCACCAATGTAAAAGAAGTACCTCTCTATATGTCTGTTTTACTTTTTATCCGATCTCAGAGAACCCCACTCTTGTTTTCTCCCACCCCCTTAAACTACCACCAATGGATTTCATGCAACCCTCCTTATACTTCCTTTGATTCTGATGTATAAAATAGGCTGCAAAACTGCCACTCTGCAGAGTATTTTCTCAATCCATTGAGATTTTGCTTCCTGGAAATTGTTATCAGTTTGGCTCAAATACACTGATAAAAAATTCTCCCAGGTATGGACATTTCTTACGTGGACAAAACAAACATTACCAGAAGGACAATGATTGGGATGGGAGGAGACACCCCGCAAGTCTTTGCTCTTAAAAGATCAAGCCAGCCATTTCCATTCAGTTTAGTTTTAGACATCAAAGCCCAAATGTGACACTACTAGATGAAGCGGGGCTCGGAAGGGTCTAGAAAAATCTATGCAGCAAGCAAGCATTTAGTGAATACTGGGATCTACAAGGTGTTACAAAATGTGCTAGCATCCGGGGATTATGATAATGAAAATAATAACAATGAAAATAATCAGCTTATCACATCCCAAACATTGCTCAAAGGATGCTTTATAGTTTAATTATTTTAATCAGATAGCTTTGCTTCTGGGTGATTTGTCCAGATATCTGAGATTTCCAGATTTCTGCCCAAATGAATAATCACTGTATTCAACAGGTTATATTTACTCATTCTCCCATATTGTATTGTTTTTCCCCATTTAACAAAAAAATAAAATTTAAATAAACACCAAATTGCTCTACACTGTTATTATTTGGCATGGCTTTTTAAAAAGTGACTTTTTGATTATAAAATTAGTAATACCCAACAAAGAAGAGAAGAGAAAACAAATCAGATTTGTTAGCATTCATGGTATTCCCCTCCACTTTCTGCTATGAATAAATTTGTGGTTTTCATTTCACACTGAAGTTATCATACTGCATATGCATATTTGCATTTGACCTGGGTAACCTGATAAGTGTTTTCCTCATTTACTAAATAGGCTGTGTTACTGTGAATTTATGGGCTGTGAATATACCATATGTTTTGAGACAAAAAAAAAAAAAAAACAAGAAAAATGCTTCTGCCTCTGCCCCTTTTAACTCACGTATGGCTAAACGCTTTATGTTTCTAAAAAATATCCTTGCCCTTGTAAATGAATGCTAATAGGAAAAAAGCAGCAGCTTCTTAATTGCTATTATGATTTAAGAAGCACTTTATTTGAGTGGATAGGAGAAATTTTATTGAGTATGCTAAGTAGATTACAGAGGTACCAGACCCTTCTTCCACTACTTAAAACCTTTCAGAAGGAACTTGGACAAAAAAGGAAACCCTAAGTGTGACTGCTATCTCATTGGCAGTTATACATTACCGCCCTGTCTGGAACTCTTGAGAAGAGTACCTCCCCGTCTAAGGTAGTATAGTCTCTGCCACTCTTCAGAGAGTAAATGAATTTGCAGAGAGAGAAATCTTATGTTATTTAAGTATCTATTATCTGCTACAGACGAGGCACTGGACTACAGAAAATGGGAGAGAGATTTTCAAAAATTAATGAAATTTATCATGGATGAGGTATGACTTGGAATAGATGCTCTCATGAATATCCCTCTCAACTTCTTACAGAGATAAAGGCATTGTCAGTGAGGTTCAGTATCTCAACAAATCAGAATAATTTTAAGTTGTGAAGATGAAGCTTTAAAATAGCAGCTGTTTGTATGTCCAAGAAACATGTGGTTGTACCGAAAGAAAATTGATGGAAAGAAACCTGGGGAGCACACTTAAATGCCCTTTTCCCTGTTCTGCTTCCACAGCCTATGCTTTGAAGCCATGTTTTCAGGAGCTAAGGTTCCTGGAAGAGACAGACAGCAGACCTCCACACACAAGGCCTTCACTAATGCTTATGCATGATGTATTTATTACATCTAAGGAAAGGGTTAAGGAGAGACAGTAAATACCAGCAACAGCAAAATATGGATTCTCTGAGGGGTCTAGAAAATTGTTTCTTAGTGCACACAAACAGGATACTTATTATTGCCTTCTTGCTTTTTCAAAATCCCCTAACTCAAAAACATCTTCCTCCACATGGTTTAATACTCTGGTACTATCCATACGAGAATGCAGTGATGCAGCTATGAAGGCAATGGACCCCCCAACACAGTCAGAAAATCTATGATCAAAATAAAAGCAAAATAGAAAGCAGAGAAATATATGTGTCAAGATATAAAGTTCTTCATCATTCTTCAAAAGAAAGATTTCTAGGCCCTGATGTTTCTTTCATGGTTCATGCATACATACATGCATATTTTAAAATATAAACAATGCAGTATGCAGCATTTTAGGCGGGAGAAATAGCAAGAGCAAAGGCACGGGGGCAGACTGAGTTCACTGTATGTCTAAGGTTAAGACACCTGGTGTGATTATAGCAAAAAATTCATAGTGAGTAGTCACACAAAATAAAGTTAAAGGGTTACAGTTTAGCTAAATGTTAGGAAACTGAATTCGAAAGAAACTTTTTTTTTTTTTTTTGTTAGGCAACTGAGAGTGCAAATTCACAATAACATGAAACAGAGCTATAGAAAGCATAGTCACACCACGACATATGAGATATATGGTGGGTATAACACAGGAATATGGGAGAATGAGAGACAGTAGAGTTTGGCTGGGAGGTTGTTGCCACAATTTAGCTGGAGATGAGGTCAAGCATAGTATCAATGGGACTGCAGCAGAAAGAGCAAATGTTTATCCTCAAAAGGAGAAACATAGGTGGGAACTGTGATAGTCTGGATCTGAGGGACAAAGGTGAGGAAAGCTCATTGATGCCAAGATCTGACAGTATACCAACTAAATGAGCGATGCTTGTTATTAATTATCGGTCACTGCATTTCTTTGGCTCAGGCTGTGTCTGAGAAGTTTTATGTAAACCTGATTTCTTTCTACTGTCACACCAGCTCTGAGAGGAATTATCATTCTAGTTTATAATGAAGGGGGGACTTAGAGACATTGACTAGCTTGCTGAAGGTTATGTGGCTGAATGAGTTGGGACTCAAAACCACATTTGTCTAACTCCATGGCTCTTATCCATACGAGTGCTTTCCAAGTGTCAAAGCTCGAAAACACAGAAGCAGCCTGCTCTTCCCCACAAATCCTTTCCTAAATTAACACGGTCCCCTATACACCCAATACCTACGCTTGTTTCCATTAGTTTACAGTATAATATCACATATATGAATTCCAGTATTTGTATGTAAATATATATGACTTTTGAGAGCTCTAAAGTCTGAACAGATGTTAGGTATTATTTTTATTATTAGGTGGGCATTGTCCTTCAATGACTAATGCCAGGAAATGGAAACTCTCCATTATAGAATCTACCTCGTTTACAGCCCACTCTAAAGATGAACTTATTAAGGCTTACTATGAGATCATTTTCCTTTACACCAAGGTATATAGAACACATGTAAAATCTGCGTTCACGCGTTTAGGATTCTTGCAGAAAGGCCCATCTGTAATTTTAGGTACAGGCTGTGACACGACAGATGCTGTTCCAACAACATGCCCTACTTTCTTTAGCAATGACAAAGGAAAGAAAGGTTAACATGAAACACATTCTAAACTTTACCTTCAAAGTATTAGCAATAATGAGTAAGCAACAAATGGAGCAAAGTAGCCACACTATCAAGTTCAGATGCCCTTCCTGAGCCAGAACTGGCAGAAGGTGCCTGTCTGGGCTTGCAGGATGTAGCTTTTCTAAAGTCTCTTATGTCTCTGTTAACCAATTCCCAGACTACTAGTGCTGAACAGGATCTAAGGGTTATTCGACAAAAGAGGTAAATTAAGGTCCCTAGAGAATACTCAGCGTCCTGCATTTTATGCTCAATCTTTGATATTCCACTTACACCATTGCTACAAGCTAGATGTTGTGGAGCATACAAGGGTGTAGTATTAGCCTCTTCTGGTTTTCCTTTCTTATCTCCCTGCCCAGCTGAAACCCCATGGATTGCCTTTTGACAGTGGCCCCAGAGCCCCAGAATCTGCAGCCTAGGCCAATGCCTCCAGCAGTGTCTGCAGCAGGGGCTTTGTGGAGGGTGCCCTGCACCTGTACTGACTAGTACCTGTACCTCCCACAAAAAGCTCTCTCACCATCTCAGCGCAATCTTCCACCTCGGAAAACCCTTCTTCTTCCACTGGTCTCTTTCCCTTAGCCTCCTGTTATGTTTGGGTCTCTCCCCACTCTAAAAAGAAACCTCTCATATGTTAGTAAAACTGGAAAAATCTCCCCCTCCCTCCCTTCCAATCTCCCCATCGCACTGCTATCTAAGGTAGTTTCTGAAAGTGTTTTCTGAACAAACCCTTTAAAAACTCCAGTGTCTACTAAATTAAGCCTAAACTCACCTGGCTGGCAGTAGAAACCCCTCCATTATCTACCTCCATCCTTTCTTGTCTCTCCACATTTCCCCATATGCCCTATGCTCATCATCAAACAGAACTACATGTTGTTTCCTGGGCTTACTGCGGGGCTCAGGCCATTTTTGGTGCTTGGAATGCCTGGGGCCACCTTCTCTCTTCTCATGTGGGACTACTACCTCCCAGGCTTGGCTCTAATGTCACTTTTTCTAAAAGAATGCATCTCTATTATAACAAAGTTAATTCCTGTCTTAAAACACACACTTATATTTGTTCATTAATTCAACCAACATTCATTAAGCTCTTGGACACCAGGTACTAGGCTGGGAATACAAAGACACCTGGAGTCTAAAATACATCCAAAGGATCAAATAGTGAAAAATTTAAACAGTGGTATGTCCTTCTAGAGGTACTGTGGCTTCTCCTCTCCTGAGAGGATTGTACGGTCCTTGAGGACAGGAAATGAAGGCTTTTGTTCAGTATCATCCTCATCAATCAACGTATCTGTGGGCTTACAGAACTCTCAAGCAATCTCAATTAAAGAATAAATGTTAATGCATTGTAATTTATCTGCTTATTCTTAAAATGATAGACATAATTTTTTTACATCCCCAACAGCCCAGTCCAGAGCATGGTATGTAGTTGTCACTCAGTAAATCTGAGGAATGAATGAAAGAAAGAAGAAGCGAACTACTATAACAGTAGGGATGTTTGCCTTGTTTACCTTTGTGTCCCTGGGATTAAGTACGGGGCTTGGCACATAATGGGGACATGACAAACATTTAGCAAATAATCATAGCCATGGTCCTTGAGGAACTTGTCTCTAAACCAACTGCCAGGTTTCTAGTCTCGTCTCCCAGCGCCCAGCCAAAGGAAGTTCTGTGGGCAGAATTATGACAAGAAACGGGAACCCTGGTTCCAACTATGGCAGCTGTCCTGCTAGGCAGAGCCTTAGCATCAGAACCACCCAAGACCTTCCTCCATCACCTGGGCAGGGACCTGGATGAACTGCTTCCAGACTGAGTCTCCTGAACAGCTCAAAGAAAAGCTTAAAGCTACCAGGGCCAACTCCGTCTGTTAGTTCATGGCCAGGGGTACCCTCGCATGGCCTTGCTGCTCTGAGCAAAGGCTCACTGGGCCAATGACCACTTGACTCAGTTATCAATTTGGAAGTGAAAAGCAGAAGCTAAAAATAAAGATCAGTGAAACTGTTCAAGGCTAATAGGATAGAAACCACAAAGAATTCATGCCTGAGGGCAGGGCCCATGGTTCCCAGAGCGAGCACATTATCAGCACCTCCAGGTCCAGGTCGGCACTTTGTAACTTCTCCCGAGCCTCTTCTCAGAATTG